>VWZO01021225.1:62147-105625 GCA_013396975.1 Bucco capensis
GAGAATGCTCAGGGGCTGGAACACCTCTGCTCTGAGGACAGGCTGAGGGAGCTGGGATTGTTCAGCCTGGAGAAGAGAAGGCTTCAGGGGGAACTACTAGTGACCTTCCAGTACCTAAAGGGAACTTCCAAGCAGGCTGCAGAGGGCCTGTTTGCAAAGGCCTGGAGGGAAAGGACAAGGGGCAATGGTTTGAAATTGGAGAGGAGTAGATTTAGACTGGATATTAGGAAAAAGTTGCTCCCCACGAGAGTGATGGAACACTGGCCCAGGTTGCCCAGGGAGGTGGTTGAGTTCCCATCCCTGGAGGCATTGCAGGTGAGGCTTGCCAGGGCTCTGGGCAAGCTGCTCTAGTTGGGGATGTCCCTGGCCACTGCAGGGGGGTTGGACTAGATGAGCTCCAGAGGTCCCTTCCAGCCCAAACCATTCTAGGATTCTGTGAAAAGGGAAGATCCCAGGCTGCAAAGCAAGGGGAGAAAACTGTCTTGGATTAAACTCCCGGGCCCTGCATGTTGCCATTTATGGCTGCACTTTCTGCTCCAAGCCTGATGCAAGATGTTGCAAGAGCGAAAGAAAGCAGACAGGAGAGAGCCAGCCAGAAAGAGAAAAGCCAGAAGGAAAGGGGGAAAAGAAGAAGCCTCCAAAAAAAGAACAAGTAATAATGTTGGGCAGAGTTCAGCAAAACAAAGCAGCTGCTACCTCAGCAGCTCCCCTTCACCCCACTGCGGGGCCTTTCCACCCTCCCACCAGCCAGAGAAGCAGCTGCTACAGGAGAGCAGTTTTCCTGCCCCAGGCAATGGTCCTGCCAGCCCTGGGGTGCTTGCTGGGACCTGCCTTGTGCGGAGGCAGCACTTCACAGCTCTGACTCCCCTCAAAGTGTGGGGAGCATCTACTCCTGCCAGTCCCTGTGCCACCTCTGTGGGCAAAGATGAGCCAGAGCCCTGCCAAAGCTCCAGGGCCACCCAGCCCTCAGCGAGGAGTCAGGCAGCCCCAGGTGGGATGGCACCATCACACCCCAGTGCAGCACCCTCAGCACTGCACCCAGCCACTCTTCCACTGCTCTCCCCTTCTTTGGGAAGCAAATGCCACACGCACCACTACTGCATCATCTCTTACTGCCACAGGCAAGCCAGATGCCTCCTCAGCAAGAGAGCAGGGGCAGGCAAAGCCTGTCCTCACCTTGGAGGCTCAGCCAGCAGCCGTTCTCTCGGGTGGGCACTTCAGAAGGCAAAGAGTCCTCATGGCCTCTGCTCCAGCAGTGCTCTGAGAAGGTTTCCAGGACTGCAAGCAGCTCAGAAGGGACTGGAATGCAGCCAGACCTCCTGCACCCAGCATAGGGTAAAGCCCTGACATAACCATGCCGTGGCACAACCATGCCCCATGCTGCATCCCAACACCAGCCCTGCGCTCCAACCCCATGGCTAGCATGCAAGGAAGGGCACAGGGGAGGGGGGACGTGGTGACATGCACCCTGCCTCACTTGCCAATTAGCAGCCAGTGCAAGAGATGATGCAATTGTTACCAGCACTGGTTACCTGCACTGGGTGAGAGCTGGGGCACATCTAAGCAGGTACAGGTCTGGCAGGCACCCATGCCATGGCAAGGCTCCAATGAGGAGCACATCTTCACATCTCTCCTCGCTACACTGCACAACAGTAGAGCTCCTGTCCCAGCCCTGTGGCAGCCCAGAGGCAGCCTGCACAGCCACCAATTAAAGCCAGACTAATTAGACACCCTCTCCCCTCTGGCACGAGGAAGGCAGGCAGGAGGTATTAAACACAGGGATACTGACTTAAATGTAAAGGGGATCCCTGCTGGGAGCTGGGTGGTTTGTGCTTCTGCTGTCTGGTGTGTCCAGAGGCACCAGGAGGGCAGATGGGGGTAGGAGGCACAGGGGAAAGGCACTGGGAGCTTCTCTGAAGAGGCAGGTGACATCCCCTTTGTGCCTTTGCCATCCAGGTGACAGCAGCGCACAATTCCCTGACCAGGCTGGGTTTGCACAACTCCCTGGCTGGGGTGAGCTATGCATCTCCAAGTGTGAGCTCCCTGAATCATCTCCAGAGCTGTCCCCTCTCTCCCCACTGTCACCCACTGGACTCTGCTCTGTTTGAAGAGATTAACTCTTGGCCAACCAGCCAGGCTGCTGTGCCCAGTGGGGAGCCAGGCACTGCCCACTCGCCCTCCCCATCTCCAGAGCATCCTATTCATCAGCAGTTTCCATCAGTAGGATGGCATTCCAGAGACAGCTCTGGACCACCACTGAAAACCCTGCCCTGTCCCTGCCATCTGCCATTTCCAGGGCAGAAATACTCATTTCAGAACTGAAGTTTTCTGACCATTCCTCACAAGCACCAGACTCGGCAGCTCCAGTGATGCTGCAGTTCCCACCCAACAGCTTTTCATTAGGGGATGGCTTTGACAGCACTGCCTTATCCATTAACAAGCTGAGCATGTGATGAGAACAGACAGTGACACACTAATTAACTCTTTTGCAGTGATGGGAGCTAACAGAGACAAGGGGAACCACTATCAGCAGTTAATGGAAACAAGGACTCCTGGGCTCTTCACCCTGTTCAACCACTGCTTCATTTCCTATCCGTGGGCACAATGCTTCAATGGTCTGTTCCTCCCAGAAAGGGGCAGGGAAGCATGGACCACAGGGATTTCACATCACAGACTGCCCTTGCAAGAGGTGTGAGCAGGAGGGAGGCTGAGCCACACAGCTGGCCCAGCAGATCCTGGTTTGCAGAGGCAGGGAGAAGGAAAGGAAGGAGGCAGCAGGGTGCCCAGCCCCAGCCAGCCATCAAACACGCCAAGGCTGCCGGCCCCGAGCAGGTTCATCCACCAGCATTTTGCTTGAGTGGTTAATGGCTGCAATGAATCTGAACCAGCCTGGTGCAGTATGTGGTGAGCAAGCAGGAGGAGAAAAAAAAGAGTAAGAAAGCTCTCCAGGTGTGGAGACAGCCCTCTGCTTGCTGAAGGACCAAGAAGCCCTGAGCCTGCAGCAGCCTGGATGCTGCTGGGAGCCCGCAGCCGAGCAGACAGTGTTTGGGAGCCTCATCTGCTGACTCACACCAGGGGACTGCAGCCCTCAGCCGAGCCAATAGGGGTTTGATTTCCATCAGCAGCCACCTGCAAAGCACTTGCTGTTCTGCCCAAGGCCAGTCCCATCTCTGCCTGTAACATCTCCTGAGCTTTGGCCTAAGAAATGCTGCACAAGGAGGATGAAGCAACTTTGAGGATATCTGCAGGTAGCAACAGCAGCGAACCCAGGGGAGACTCTGCAGAGCTGTGGATGGTCTCCCTGACTGCCTGCAGGGTCAGCCCCTGGATCAGCAGCCTGGGCACTGCTCACCACTCACACATGTGCGGTGCCTGCCAGAGATCCATGTACTCCCTGTGCCATGCCACCCAGCACCATGGCACTGCCAGCCCTCAGCAGTCCTGGCAGCCATGGGATCAGGTGCAGGCCAGCGCTCCTAAACACTCACTCAGCAGTGAGAAGCATCCCTCTCCCTTCCCACTGCTCTCCACCACACACCCACATCACAGCCACTGCCTGGTCTCTGTCCTTCCAGAAGAAATGCTGCTTAGGTCCAGGGAAACTTGTCCTGCCTTGCTCCTACAGGACGAAAAACTAGCCAGGACCCTATTCAGCTTCAGTGCCCCCTTTGTTCTGCTGTAGGAGGGGCTGAGGGCAGCATAGCACAGACCTTGGTCCCACAGAGACCAACCAGGCTCCTGGAGGACACAAGACTCCTTATGCCTTAAGTAAATGCTCACCTCTAGGCATGCAAAATCCTGTGCCTGAGTGGGGATAAAGGAGCTGAGCCCATCTCTTGAGGGCAACAAGCATTGCAGCAGTGCCTGCTCAAAGAAATCAGGATTGAGGAGCAGCCAGCAAAGAGGAGAAATATTCCTAATACTCAAGCTAGCAGATAAACCAGTGAGCTCTGGTGCACTGGCTATGGCCATCTGTCCCCATGGGTGCTGCTGAGCACACCTCAGACCCCACAGCAGCCCCAGCTAGGTGCCCAGCTTCACTGCCCAGCTAGCCCAGCCAGGCCTCAGCCAGCTAACAGCAGCCCAGGGGCTCTCCAACTTGACAGAGATCCTAGTACCCCGAGGCACCAATAAGTCACAGAGCAGAGGGACAGATGTGGCTTCCAAGCTGCTGGGACAAGGGAGGGGGCAGCTGGAGAGCCATATGCCCAGCCAAGGAATGCCAGGAAGGGGAGAGAGAGAGCTCCGAGGCTAAGAAATGACAAGGGGCGGTAAGGAGGGGCACAGGGAAGCAGACCCAGTCCGAGAGCAGCTCAGAGCTCACCCTGAGCATCGGAGCATCTCGGCACAGAGGGGAATGCGCAACCCCCTGGGTCTCACCCGGGGCTGGCCGGTGAGTCAGTGGCGATGCTTCCCAAGGCGAGGGCTGTCTGCGCCCTGCCCTGCAGCCTGGAAACAGTCGCTGAGGATTACAAATGCTGCTAATAATAGCCAGCAGGCGCCTGGGCCCCAGGCCTCTGCTCCTCGACAGGAGAACGCTGCCTGCACACGGACGACGCATCCATCGCTCCTGGAGCCCTGAGCCACCCCGTTACTCACTTCCCCGCATTGGGACAAGGAGCTGCCCTGGCAGGAACGCACCAAGTCCCAGCCGAGCTGGGCAAGAGCAGAGCAAGCTCTTTCCACGGACGCTGTGTTGTCCTTTTATCTCTAAACAAGATCCGCTTCTGGAGGAGGATTTAACAGGCGTTTCTAGCCACCACTGTCCCCCCTCCGCGGCCTCCCCCAGTTCAGACAGAGGTCAGAGCGTGAAGCCAGCGTCCTGCTGGGCTTGGGCGGGAGGGAGAAAGCATCCCGCTCCCTGGGGCAGGCAAGGACAGCCAGCAAGGGGAACGTTTGCTGCCAACCCACAGAAGGAGGATAGAGATGGGACGAATACACACACACTCCCCCCCCCGCCGCAGCACCTGGATTAGCTCCTGGGAGAAGGAGAAGACTCCCAGGAGCTGGTGACCCAGGAGAGGCTCACACCGACATACACTTCTCTTCCTTTAAATCTTCACTATCTTGATAATTTTTAAGAGTGTCCCTTGAGGGGGTCGGTGGTGGAAAGGAGCCCGAAATACCCCCACCGCTGCCACTCTGGGGGACAACGGGCTTGTCCCGTCCCCGCCTCCCCCTTGCCCACTCTGAGGGCAAAACCCTGGCTCTTACGGGACCTCCTTGTTTTAGAGGAAAACCTGGGGCGCTGCCCCGCGGGGACGAAGGCGGCCCGGAAGGGGCACTGCGGGGGAGGAGGACTGGGACACACCGGCTACAAGGGCCCCAGCGGTCACGGGGGACGGGGAGAGGCCTTACCTTGCTCTCCACATCGTCGCGGTGCTCGGGCTCCCGGGGTTCGACGGGAGGCTGCCGGGGGATGCTCTCGGCCGGCGGCCCCCGGGGGATGCTCTCGGCCGGCGGCCCCCGGGGGATGCTCTCGGCCGGTGGATCCCGCGGGATGCTCTCGGCCGGCGGATCCCGCGGGATGCTCTCGGCCGGCGGATCTCGGGGGATGCTCTCGGCCGGCAGATCTCGGGGGATGCTCTCGGCCGGCAGATCACGGGGGATGCTCTCGGCCGGCAGATCCCGGGGGATGCTCTCGGCCGGCGGATCCCGGGGAATGTTCTCGGGGGCTGCAGAGCTGGGCTTAGCCGCGGAGGTGGGCTCGGCCACGGCCTCCCGCTGCTCGCCAGCCGCCTCCTTCCCCTCCTCGCCTGCCCCGACCTCTTCCACCGGCACTCGGCCCCCCTCGTCCTCCGGTCCCGCAGCCGCCGCCTCGCCCTCCCGGTCCGGCTCCGCCGCTCGCTGCCCCTCGCCTCTCCGCAGCCTCACGAAGACGGAAGCGAGGACGATGGCCAGGACGGTGAAGAGCAGCGGGACGGCGAGGTACGAGTCCATGGCCACGTCCATCCCGCCTTGCTGCCCGCAGCCCGCCTCGACCCGACTGCGCGGCCGCGGAGGGAGCGCAACTAGCCCTGCGGGGGCGGGCGGGGGCCGGGCACGCTCTCAGCAGGCTCTCGGCAAGCTCTCAGCAAGCTCTCAGCAGGCTCTACCCACCGTCATCTGCCTGGGCCCTGCCCACAGCCCCGGTCCCCCGTCCCCCCCACCTCGCTCCCCGGCCACCACCTCCCGCACGGAGCTGGCAGCAGGAGCCATCCCCACACTCGCCCTCCCGCCCCCATGCACCCATCACACCCACAGCACCCACGAGGAAACGCTCCTGCAAGCTGCCCTGCTCTGCTTGGTGTGTGTCCACCCTGGGACAGCAAGATTTTTCATTAAATGCTGCCCCGTAGCCGAAAAGTCTATTCCAAAGCATTCTGCACACACACGTCACTTCTGTTTGACTTGGAAAGGTGTCTGTGTCCTGAGTTCTCCCTGTGGGCAGACAGGCACCCCCAGTCTGGTGTGCTCAGGGGGATGGCAGGAGCTGTCTGCAGGTTGGGCTTGGCTTCCGTGTGGTGCTTAATGAGCTTTTACACCTGGCCCTTGGCTGGGTAGCCCAGGGGCTGGCAGGCCAAGAGGAAGGCTGTCCTGAGTGAGGACCATCTGGCAGTGCACACACACCAAGCTTCCGAGCATCGCTTCACCTTCCCCAGGAGCTGTGGGTGATAGCAATGACATGTTTGCTCCATAAACTCTGTCACACACACCAGGTAAGTGCTGAGAGTAGCTGGGCTGAGAGAGCCTCCCCTCGAGCACCCTGCTGCTGAGGGGTCTGAAAAAAGGAGGCTCAAAAACCAGGATGTGCCCCAAAGCCATCACAGACTGGCAAGGAAACTGGCCGAGGGGTTGTCATGTCCTTCCAGACTCTGCCACCAAGGATTTCCTGCCTCTTGAGACTGCTGGGAGGATTACTCAACCTTTTACAAAGCAGGCTGAAATTAGAAGGCCTAAACTACTCCTGCCAGGGCAAAACCAGCATGGGGCTTTCTCCTGGCTGCCTGTGAGGGGAGCAGACGTGGGAATCTGCCCCCAAAGTCTCTTCCAGAGAAAAGGCTTTGAAGATATCTCTTGGAGCAGAGATTTTTATTGACTGGCTAAAAACAAAACATGAACAAAGATGGGATTAAATCCCTGGGCTGGGAGGAAGGAAGTGAAGCCATGATCCTCACTGTGGCTTGTCTTTATTAGTAATCCTATCAGGCAGGCAATCGTTAGCATAGGTATTCTTAGTAACAACTAACCATGGTGCTTACCTTCCCTTCTCCTCCATTTCCTGGGCCCCAGTCATCAGAGCTGCTCTGTTGCTCAGCCAGCACACCCAGATATGGTAGCATCACAGCACTGTTTGGTTCAGCATCCTTTCTGATGTGTATTTGGTCCCTTCTTCTCCCTTCCTGTCCAAATCTACTCTTTAGCTTTGTGAAGCTACCAGCTTCCCAAAGTTTGACTCACTAGATGGAAGCAGTGGAAAAGCACGAGGGATGTGAGAGCTAAAACTGCTCCACCAGATCAACACAAAGGGGTATGAATAGGTCTGGAGTACAGTGAGACTGAAATTCTGTATCAAATAGCTTCTGGAATACACTTCCAGGGGCAGGAAGGACAAACAGCTTCAGCCAAAGGCTTTATAGCAGAGCCCACCTGCCAGGACAGGGTGAGCGTGGATTAGATCCTGGCACAGCCTTGGGTATGTTTGGGGAGGCAGCTTGGGATTCAGCAGTGAATCAGGTTGGTTTGTATTTCTTCTGGTGTTTAGGCAACCTTGGAGCTGAGCTGACCACCTGCAGTAGCTGTGAAGGCACTGTCCTGAATCCACTGCCCCACTTGCCATCTGCAATTTCTCCTTGGCCCTGGAAAGTGCTTACAGCCAGAGGCAGAACCAGGGTGGGGAAACCGATGGGACTGGGCCTCTGCTCCTCTGTTCAGGCAGACTGACAGACTGGGGGACAGCGAGGAGTTTTGGGCCAGACTGTCAAGAGACTAGCCACAGTGGTCTGCAAGAGGGGTGCCTGAGGGTGTTTTGGCACGTTTTCAGCTGTCACAGTGCCCTCCATCGCTGCCACCATCTCCTGCTCCTCTTCCCTGGCACCGTACATTTTCCATGGCTCTCCTCTGGAAATCTGCTAGAGGGTGTTTGCCCACACAGGAATGCAGTGGCATGTGGCTGGTGTTAACCCAGTGCAGACACCGAGTGCTTCACAGTGGGTGCCCTCTCAAGCAGATTTATTAAAATAGCCCTCACAGCTCCTTCTGAGCTTTGGATCACTGAGGGGGAACCAAACAGGAGCTACAGGCAGAGATGACCATCAATGGTTTCTGCCTTCAGCCCTGCAGGGATTTGCTTTCACTGGGCTGGAACCTGCTGAGCTTGTAGGAGTCATAAGAACTGCAGGGCTCAGACATCTCTGAAAAGCAACACTCCTGGTCTGGAGAGCAACAGCCAGGAGTAACAAGGACTTCTCAGCAAGGACAGCAGCTCTAACCAAGCTAACTTCATACAGGATTGAGCTGGAAGAGCCAGCAACAGAGCTCAACTCCCCATCTTCAGAGCTGGGATGAGAGCTAGACTCTCCTGCAGGAGATGATCTGGTGAGGATTGATCCCCCAAGTAAGAATCAGGCCCACCAGGTCCCATGTGATAGCCACTTGTCCCCTCCATGACTCTCCAGAGGCAACTGGATGGAGTAAACTTGCTCTGATGCAGCAAGGGAGAGACAGAAGATATCTGCGTGGTTCTCCCATTGACACACTCATAAAAATCACAGAATGGTTCTACAATGGAAGGGACCTTTCGAGGTCATCTAGTCCAACCCCCCTGCAGTGAGCAGAACACTTCCTACCAGAGCAGGTTGCTCACAGCCCCAAACAATGTGACCCAGAATGGCTCTAGGGATGGGGCATCTACCACCTCTTTGGGCAACTTGGGCCAGTGTCTTACCAGCCTCAGTGTAAAAAAAAATCTATTCCTTATACCTAATCTGAATCTCCCTCTTTTTGTTTCAAACCATCAGCCCTTGTCCTGTCACAACAGACCCTGCTAAGAGGTTGTCCCCATCTTTCTTCTGTGCCCCTTTGAGTACGGAAAGACTGAAGTAAGATGCCCCCTGGAGCCTTCTCTTCTCCAGGGTAATGACCCCAGCTCTCTCAGCCTTTCCTGATAGGAGAGGTGTTGCAACCCTTTGATCATCTCTGTGGCCTCCTCTGGACCTTCTCCACCAGGTCCATGTCTCTGCTGTGCTGAAGACTCCAGAGCTGGACCCAGCACTGCAGGTGAGATCTCCCCAGAGCAGAGCAGAGGCACAATCCCCTGCCTGCCCTGCTGGCCATGCTGCTGGGGCACAGCCCAGGACACAGTTGGTTTCTGGGCTCTGAGAGCACAGTGTTGGCTCATGTCCAGCTTTTTACCCACCAGTTCCCCCAAGTCCTTCTCTGCAAGGCTGGTCTACATTCATTTATCCCCCAGTCTGGATTGATACTGGCTCATATGCTGCTATCTCTTGGAACAGCCAACAGAGCTGGGAAAGCCTACTGTCCAGCAGAGCAGGAGGCCCACGGGAGCTGCTGCTACCTCTCTTGCACTTCCCTGGTGTCCCAGCTGCCTGGACTGGACTCCCAGAGGATGGCTATCATGGAGTCTCCAAGACTAAGGAGAGGGGACTGCAGCCCAACAGCAAGATTAATGCCTCTGGGTCCTGCAGCACGCTCCGGCCCAGGAGGGGATGGATGCACACAGCGGGTCAGCTAGGCACCTCCCGAGAGGGGAGCTGCCGAGGGGCTGCCGCAGGCTCTGCCCAGGGCAGGGGCTGGGAAGGACAATCCTCCTCGGGCACCGCATCCCAATGCCCTCGGCCCTGCCGTGGGGATGCCACATGAGCATGCTGCCCTCTCACGGGAGGAGAAGAGCTCTGCAGGCCTGTGGCCATGGAAGGGGAGTGCTGGGCGAGAGCTTCGACAGAACCCTCAGCTCCAGGCTGCAGCGCGAGGAACAAAGGGCTGGGTGACAGCGTTACCGACAAAGGGGGATTCAGGAGAGCTGTGGAGACACCTGCTCGGGGGAAAGCATCCCCCACCATGGAAAAGGCTGTGTGGCAAGAGGGATTTGGCTCCGTTGTCTCCCAGTCTCCCCAGTATTAAGGTGCTGAGCAGCTGGGAGAGCCTTCTGCAGGCACAAACCGACCTGATTTATACAGTTGCATGTTCTTTCTCCTGCAGCACGGGAACTCTGCAGGCAGTAGCTGCTCCGAGGTCCTGTGCTCACCCAAAGCAGGGAAGTAGGCTGGAGCAGGCTGGGTATCAGTACATCTCTTTACCACAGCTGTAATCCAAGGAGTTGAGCAGATACCTGCTGGTTTCTAGCAGGGAAAGCAGCAGCTGCTGGTTTGCACAGACCTTAGCAACTGCAGACAGTGTCTGTTCCAGATGATTCCACATCTCCAGGTCCCCCAAGAACACATTTCCTCTCACATAAAGCTTGAGCACTGACTCGTCTTTTAACTGGTCCAAACTGAGATTCTTTCTGCAAGCCCCAGTCATGCTTCCAGTCACTGATAGCCCTCATCCCTTGCCAAGACCAGCAGCATCCTCTCTGTGTTGATGCTAGAAGTTAGAAGTTATCCCAGGAAACGTCCTTGTCCTTGCCATGTTCTTCAGCTGACGCAGGCTTGGAGGTCACCAACCTATCTGGCTGGCTATGAGTTTGCTTTTCACACCCAGCTGTGTGCTAGCTCCAAGGCTGCAGCCACGCTCAGGGAGCTGCTTCAATCCATGGAACACTAACCACCACAAGCAGAGCTCAGCTTACCAAGAGCAAGCCTGGGGCAGGGGATGGCTGTGCCTTGGTCTCCCTGAAAGGGATCATCCTGCTGAAGAGCTCTGTGAGTGCTTGTTTCTAGAGTTTCTCCCTAAGCTCCTATTACTAACCCCTCTGCTAGCTAGGCCTCTGGTCTCACCCAGCACAGCTCTTCTTCCATAATACTAAGACTCAATTTTCCAGTCTAAACCCTCAGCTAGGGCAGGCTCTGAGTTGTTGATGGTCTTCAAGGTTTTGAAGCAACTCTACAATTGGCCTTGACTGTGTGGCCAATAGTCCTAACAGTGAACCAAAAGTTCACAGATCCTGGCAGCCAGTCCAGTCCTGACTGCAGCAGACACAGCTCTGGTCTAAACAAGGCAGAGCTGCATCAGAAAAGCAGTTCTGAAACCTTCTTCCAGCCCTGGTGTGTCTTTGCTGCTAGCACAGCTGGGACGTGGCTGGATCAGCTGGTGCTGCTCCTCCACTGCCCTGATCCTTCTTCTCTTCCTCCCAAGAGGCTGCACAGACACTGCAGTGGCAGATCCCCAGTTTCAGGTCACACAATGGTTACAGGCATCCCATGGAGGTGGGACCTGCCAGCTTGCAAACCACAAGGGGCATGGAATGAGTATTTCCTTTTGAACACATTTCCACTCAGCTCTGCCTGCCTCAGTTTACAGAAACAGAGGAGGTGCAGCCTCACAGAGGAGTCTTTATATGCCTTGAAAAACAACGAGATGCTGCAAGCATGTTAGTTCAACCCTGAAACAGCCTTCAACCACAGAGCTACTCAGTGCAGTGCCTGACACTCAGGCAGGAAGGCAGCCCTGCTCTTTGTGCCTTGCTTCCTAACTGCCACTGCAGCAGTGACTTGCTTCTGCATGGAGCTGGAGGGAGGGAGCAAGGACACTGGCAAGGGTGCAGCATGGAGAAGCCAACCTCTGCATTCCCACTCAGGAAACCTTCCCCAGTTGGCTCCCCAGTAGCAATTAATAAAACCACCATGCTCTCCTCCTTGTTGTGAGGAGGTATTACGTCGAAACCCATCATGAGAAGGAAGATAGGTAGATAAATTGGAGGAATAAAAATCAAGTGGAGATTGCAAAGCCACAGTGGCACTGTAAGAGGGACCAGCAGTGCCTGCATATTCAGAACAATGGGATCATCTTGAAGCTGGGAGCATGCAAAATCACCTCTCTTGAACATTTCTACAATGGCTCTACACTGCTTTCATCCACCAGTAGAGGTTTGCCAGGGCTCTGGGCAACCTGATTAGTTGGGGATGTCCCTGGCCACTGCAGGGGGGTTGGACTAGATGAGCTCCAGAGGTCCCTTCCAACCCAAACCATTCTAGGATTCTATGATCAAGCAGGGATGTGCCTGCAGAGCCCACAGGGAGAGCTAAGTGTGACTGCCTGCGAGCTGGGCAGCACCTAGCTAAGGATGTGACCAGGGCATGGGGACAGACCTTCTGAGGGCAACTGGGAAGGAGAAAACAATTAGGTTTCATAGGTGATAGTAAACAAGCAGAGTGTTTACATCAGTGTTTGGGAAGTGAAGGACAGAGGCTTATGCAGAAACAAGAGCAAACTTGCTGTCTGCTGCCACAAACCCACATACTCTTGGAAGTGTTTCATTCCACAATATATTGATAAAGTCTTTCCAAAGCCTCCAGGCTGCTGTCACATCCTTTCTTTCAGCTTATGGACAGTTACTGCTTTCAAAGCAGCTTACTAACAAACTAAGTGTCTCCACTTTCCCCAATCCTTGCTCCGTTAAACAGCCAAATGGGTTAAGCAGCAGCTTCAGGCTCCCAGCAGCACGTGGCCTCAGAGGAGGCTCTCTCCCTGAGCCCCCAGCTACAGGAGGGATGCTTGGGAGCTCTCTGCTGGGGTCCAGCCCTCCCACTGTGTGTCTTACCTAGAAGTTAAGCAAAAGCAGCATATGACAAGTGAAGATGAAGATCCCTTCTCACCAGTAGGAGGTGGCAAGACAGATGCAACACAAGGCTTCTTATAAATACAGCCCAGGGAGACCAGGCAAGGGGCAAGAAGCACACTGCAGCCTGAACAAAGCTACCAACACAAACCTTCTCCTCCCCAAGCCACCCCAGCCCCAGCAGCTCCCAAAGCACAGCCCAGCACGCAGACACACTCATCAGACACAAGGAAGAGCTGAAGTTCCCAAAGCACCTCCACAGCTATTACCTGAACACCATTTTGTATACTGCACTGTTCTGGACCCAGAGGTGTACACCTGCAAGTGCTTTTCCAGGTCTTGATATGAAAAAAAAAAAAGGAAGTGGCTAGCCAACAGGATAATGCAAAATAATTGATTTTATTTAAAATAAAAAGCAAAACCACGATCATCCACACAAGACAAGAGTATCCCAGCTCTGCTGGATGGGGTGATAAAAGCAGCTAAGGGCAGTGGCAGGGCTTGGAGCTGACAGTGTGACTGTCAAATGATCCAGTAAGCTTTTTCCTTCCCCTCTTTGCAAGAGGGATGCTAAAAACCTCCCAAGACAATTAGCCCACACAGACATTTCAGATCTGATTCACTCAACAGTCTTGCTTCCTGCCCCATGATAGCTGGGGACTCAGGGAGGAAACAGGGCTGGCTTAGTGATGAGAAAGATTGCTGGTTTCCTTCTAAGCATTTGGAGAGGCTTAATGTAACCAAGAAGGCAAACTGGAGCCATTATAGCCTAGCTAGAAAGGGGAGGAAAGTATCCAGTGCTCCTTCAGCATCACCTGCTCCCACAGCACTCGTGTGGAGAACAGGTGCTGAGATTGACATCTCCCTTGCAGCCACAGTTCTGCTGGGTATGTATTCATTTCCTCCTCCACTGTGACAGCAGACAAGCCTGCAGCAGTTAGCAGACTCCAACACGTGGCCAGGGCTCCCAAATGTCTCTCCCTTTCTCCAGAGCAGGCAGGATAATGCCTCTGGTACACACAGCCCAGCTGGGAAGCCTGCAGAAGCCCCCAGGCTGTCCCTGGGGAACAAGGCAGCCCATGGAGCCCCATGGTGGGGCGAGGCAGGGCAGTGCTGCTGCTTTGAGGCTCACAGAAACAAAGGGCCACCAGTGCTGGAGCACAGCCTGCTACATCCAGGGCTCTACAGCACACAAAAGCAGTGGGGTTGGACAAGAGACACAAGGTGCCCCAAGAAGCACAAGCCTGGAGAAAAGACAAACCTCCTGCTCCTCAGCCAGCCTCCCCCAGGCATGGAGCTAGGCACAAAGGGAGCACAGTTTTGAACTTTATTCCTCATTTCCTTGTCCTGGAACAAGGATCTGGGAAGACCAGCTCCCCCCCTTCCTGTAAGAGCAGTGAAGCTAACTCCCTGATGAGAGCTAATTTAGTCTAGTCCAATTTGTAAAAACTTCTGATCTAGCAGGACCTCCTGTTTCGAGCAGACCATGAAACACCATCAGTTAAAACTCTGGTGAAAACAACAAGCCTCCTTTTGCTACAATTTGTGTCCCACACAGCAGCTGTGGAAGGGCCACCACAGAACAGCAGGTGGCCAGGGGTGCTAACAACAGCCCCAACGTCTTCTGCTACAAAAAGCTAACAGCAGGTTAGGACACCTCAGGCTGCTCAGGATGTCTGGAACACTTCTTGTGGGAGGCTAACTTTAAAGCATCTTACACAGTAATTCCATTTCAGCCTCACAACACCACTGTGAGGTAGGTATTTTCCTCACCTCCTAAACCAAAGACAGAAGCTCAGCAATTTGGCTGAGGCAAGAGCCTGTAATTGGAAGAACCAGAGTTCCCAGGAGTCCTGGTTCCCAGCTAGCTTGAACAGCAACACCTTTGTCTCCTATCAGAGAGCCTCTTGTGGAGAAGTCAGAACAGCACTGCAGCTGCCACAGTGCCTGCACTCCACCTCGAACACGCTGCTTTTCCAGGAAGGATGTCAAACAAACACAAGCTTCCATCTGAAATGCTTTTACTTCACACCATGGAGGAGTTCAGAGGCAGAGCAGAGCCCTCTGCACTCTGGATCTCTGCACTGTGCTGCTGCCTTCCCCAGCACAGCCATCAGGCTTCCTCACACAGCTAAGACTTTAAGACTGTGAAACTGAACCCTGCTGTGCCATCACACTGGCACACTGACAACCCACCAAAAAGGGCAGGGGACAGCTCTCCAAGAGCTCCTGCTCACCATCACAGAGCCAAGGTTTCCAAGCCTTCACCTCTCCAGGCCCTCGCATTCTTGCAAATGGCAGCAGCTGCAGCCTGCTCTGTCCAAGAGGAGACACAGATTGTGCAGGCTCCCAGGCTGTCCAGCCTGGCAGGGAAAAGAAAACCTTGGCCAGAAATGCCAGGAGTTTGGCAAGTTTCTTTTCATAAATTGAAGTAATCTTGCTCTGTAGGCTGCTGTAGGTTCTTTCACAAGAGTGCTCACTTAGGGCTGGTTACCACAGGGAATTCAGAGTCTGAACAGAAGAGTGTACCAACAAACCTTCCTTCTCTCCATTTTTCCACCATCATCCTGTTCCTACACAAGGTTACTGGCACAGAAGGTTCAGAAACAGCAATTCTGTCAAATGTGTTTAGGCTTCCCTTGTACAACAGGACATGGTCCAGTACCCAAGAATGGAGAGAGTGTTTAAATAGGAAGAAACAAGGTTAAAAAAATAATCAGAAAACCCAGACAAGCAATGTTCCAGCTTCCACCAAACCCAACGTGTGTAAGGAAGTCACAGTTAAGGCTGGTCATCTGCTTCTGAATTCTGCCACCAGTGCCTGGGCATCATTGCATGTTTTGTACATGCTCACCACTCCTTCTTTCTGGTTTCCTCTCCCACAGGAAAATAGCTGAATTGAGATCCAACAGCCACCTCCCAGAGCACCCAAAGAAGCATCCCAACCTGGCTGACTTTTGGCTCTGCTGTTCAGGTGGAGCAGGACCATTTCCATGCAGCACCCCTTCAGCCAGCCAGACCTCTCTGCTCACACTACCAGCACCAGCCTCTGCTACAAAAACCCAGCAGCTCCAACAGATCCCTTGGGGATGAGAGCTTTGAGACAAATGCTTCTACACAGACTAAAGCAACACAGTGCATGTTTGAAAAGCATAAAACAGAAACATGTCCCCCTCCTTGTCCTTCCAAATCACTACTGCAGGTTCTGGAAACATCTGAAGCTGTCATCTCAAAGCAAAGGCATTGAAGTCCATGAGCTGCACTGGCCTGCAGGAGCCCATGGCCCTGTCACTGCTTGCTCTCTAAAGCCCAGCAGCTGTTGTGATCATGTAAGGATCACACTTCACCAGCTGTTGCCTAATGCTAACCATCACACCTCCAGCTGAAGGTGGTGGTCACTGGCTCACTGTCCAGATGGAGATCTGTAACAAGTGGTGTCCCTCAGGGGTTTGCACTGGGACCAGGGCTATTCAGTAGCTTCATCACTGACATTGATAGGCAGCTGACACCAAACTGAGTGGTACAGCTGACACACCTGAGGGATGGAAGCCATCCACAGGGACCTGGACAAGCTGGAGAAATGGACCTGTGTGAACCTCATGAGGATCAACAAGGCCAAATGCANCACACCTGAGTCAGGGCAGTCCTCAGTATCAATACAAGTCAGGAGATGATGTGATTGAGAGCAGCCCTAGAGAGGGACCTGGGGGGTACTGGTGGATGAGTTTAACATGAACTGACAATGTGTGCTTACAGCCCAGGAGGTTAACCAAATCCTAGGCTCATTCCCAGCAGTGCGGGCAGCAGGTAAGGGAGGGGATTCTGCCCCTCTGCTATACTCTGGAGAGACCTCACCTGCAGTACTGGGTCCAGTTCTTGAGTCCTCAAGCACAGCAGAGACATGAACTTGTTGCACTAGATCCAGAGGAGGCCACAGAAATGATCTGAGGATTGCAACACCTCTCCCGTGAAGGCAGGCTGAGAGCTGGGGTTGTTAGCCTGGAGAAGGCTCCAAGGATACCTTCTTTCAGCCTTCCAGTACTTGAAGGGGCATGGAAGAAAGATGGGGAGAGTCTTTTTAGCAGAGCCTCTTGTGACAGGACAAGGGGTGATGGTTTGGAATTAGATGAGGGAGACTTAGACTACATAATAAGAGATGGTTTACATTGAGAGTGGTGAGCCACTGGCCCAGGCTGCCCAGAGAGGTGGTAGATGTCCCATCCCTGGAGCCATTCCAGGTCAGGCTATTTGGGGCTCTGAGCAGCCTGTTCTACTTGTAGGTGTCCCTGCTTGCAGCAGGGGGAGTTGGACCAGGTGGCCTCTAAAGGTCCCTTCCAACTCTAACCTTTCTCTGATTCTATGAAAGGACTGCCATTACTGGCAAATGCTGAGGGTTTTTTGTTACTATGCAAGAAACTCCAGGATTCTCCTACTCCATCAAGCTTCCCATCAAAAGGTGCTAGTGCATCTTTGTTATCAGTCATCACAACAGACACAGAGCAAACCATATGGACCGTTGCTGGTGAAGGGGTTGCAGCTTACGTGTGCATGTGTAGATTAAGCCCACAGAAGATGCTTGGGGTCAGTGGTCACCTCCTCTGAAGCTGCTTCAGCATTTGGAGCAATCATACCACCTTCCCCTCCTGAAATTCTGCTGTGAGATCCACTGGACGTTCAGCTAGCACAAAAGGGCTGGTGTTCCTTTCCTCAAGTGTACAGGACAACATGTAAACATATGACAGTGTCAAACAAGGCAGGTTTGGAACATCTACCTGCTGGTTTTAAAAGGAGTTCTTTCTAAAACTGTTGTCTTCCTTGCCAGTTACATGAACCATTATCCACTTGGGGTGTCCTTACCCAAAGCTGGGTCATTAGTGCACTCACTCAGGGCGCAGAGGGGACAAAGCATTGCACAACAACGTGGAGTCGGGGCCTTCCCCCAGGAGTTATCAAGGAGCCAACCTTCAACAGCATGGAATGAAGACAGATGGCTGGATCGAGGGAGAGTGACAAAAACTTAAGGACTGTGAGAAACAGAAGCAGGAGGGGGTAGAAGAGAGCTGGCTGGCTGCTCAAGGAGCTTCCATCAGCAGCTGCCTCTAGGTGAGTGGTGATGTCTCTCAGGGGTAGCTGCGGCCGCCACAAGACTCCCTAATCCTGTCAAAAGAAGTACAACTGCCTGTCAGCATTTCCCCTCCGAGCAGGACAACAGCATGCAGCTTCATTGTGCGTGCAGTCTTCCTACAGAGTGGAACAAGCTAGGTAAGGTTTTATGTTTGGAGCTGTTTCTATCAAGCAAGCCATCACCCAGCTGGAGCAGAGAGCCCAACCCATCCTCCCACTGGGAAACAATCAACATGCAGGGGGAAGAGCAGCAAAACCTGGAAAGCAAGTTCTAGGCAATGTGCTCACTTTTAATATTTAAGGTATTCATTTCAAAATCTGAAGTGCAAACAATTTAAAAACCCAGGGGATTTTCAGAAGAGCAGATCTGCATGTGTGCTCTGCACTTTTACAGTTTTTGGGTAATTTTAAACCATGGTCTATGTTAAAGTTTGTTATCTCCTGCTCCTGGTTCCCTATCTGAAGTCACACTGGCTGCTGAAATGGGATTGGACAATGTTGTGACAAATTGTTAAAACCTCCAGGGCAAAATAAGCAGCCAGTACTGTTGTCTCCCAACTGTTTAAGGATGCTCTCTAATTGTGACTCAATTGTATGCAATTAGGAGTCACTCCTGAAAACAAGAGAGCAATACATCACAGCAAGAGACATGGTAACAGCTACAGGAGCACATAGGTCTTTAGGCAGCAGCCTGCACTAGCAAGTCAGGCCTGACACTGGGAACTTGAACTTCCCTGGATGAAGTACCTCTCACACCTCCTTTAGCAGGCCACCCAGGAAGTCACCACAGCACCTGTACCTTAGCCAAACCTGGGGTATCCAACAGCTCAGCACCTAGAGAGCACCCTGCTGCAGGCGGGCAGGTGATACAGTAGTAGTGGTTCACCAAACTGCAAAGAGCTGGTTTAAGAATTTTGGCAAACCTCTGCTATATGAGAAAAATGCTTAATTTAGCAAAGAATTTCTAAGTACCACCCTGCAGCATAGTCCCAGATTCTCAGTGTTTCACTGTTTTTAACCTGGCAAGTCCAGACAACTTCCTTCCTGAGCAACTTTACGCCAAGCACTAGTTACTCTTGGTTCTGCAATATTAACACTTCCTCCCTCCACACTGATTAGAAAGTTGCCTTTTTTCCCCCCTTTGAATAGGTAAACAGACATTTGGGATGAATTTTGCCTTGAACAGATAAGACAGTGGGTCAAGTTGAAGTAATACAGACAACAGTAAGAGAAATTGTGTGACAACTTGAAGGTTTTCTGCTTGCACAAGTCATCAAAACCTTTAACTGTTTACTATTCACTTGTGCCCTCTGAAGAACAGTTAAACTATCTCACCTCTCCTACTGAGGAAAGAGGAAATAAAATACTTTCTCTATTGAAAGAGACAACTAGGAAAAGTAATAAAACTGTTTATTAAATAAAGTAAAAAAAACTTCATTAAAACAAAGTATCAAGAATCTTATGTTTCAGTTTGGAGCAATTAATTAATGGAGGGAAGATAACAGCACTGGCCAACTGCTTTGCACTCTGTACAGAAGCCCTTGCTCTCCATCCCTCTGTCCTGAGGATTCACCCTATCTGAGCTCTGCCAGCTCTGCCTTCTACTGTCTTTCACTTGTTTAAAAGCAAGAGTTGCCATGGGGTCACCTGGAGGAGCTGCGCTCTTTGCTCACGCAGTCATCCTGCGACGTGGTATCGCCGTTACCCATCATGCTGCAGGTCCTCCTCTTTTTCCTCCGGTGCATCATCCCCTCTGTCTCAGAGCCAGAGTCACACTGAAGCAGGAAGAGGTGAAACCACAGTTCAGAGAAATCAAATAATCTGTTTGTGCTGTAGAATTCACTGTAAGAATTACCTCAGCAACCCAGACAAAACAATATTCACAGAGCACAGAATCCCAGAATGCTAGGGTTGGAAGTGACCTCTGGAGATCATCTAGTCCAACCCCCCTGCCACAGCAGGAGAACCTAAAGCAGCTTGCACAGGATGTGTCCAGTTGGGTTTGGAATCTCTCCAGAGATGGAGACTCCAGCAGCTCCCTGGGCAGCCTGGGCCAGTGCTCCACCACCCTCAAAGCAAAAAAGTTTCTTCTGATGTTCAGATGGAACTGCCTGAGTGCTAGTTTGTGCCCATTACCTATAGTCCTGTCCCTGGGCACCCCAGCACAAAGCCTGGCCCCATCTTCCTGCCCCCCACCCTGGAAGGATTGCTAAGCACTGCTCAGATCTCCCCTCAGGCTGCTCTGCTCCAGGCTAACTAGCCCCAGCTCTCTCAGCCTCCCTGCATAAGAGAGGTGCTCAAGTCCCCTAATCATTTCAGTGGCCTTTCTCTATACTCTCTCCAGAAGTTCCCTGTCCTTATTAAACAGAGGAAACATGCTAGTTTAGATCAGATACAGGAAATAGATTTTAAATTAAGAGTTTCAAAACCAGGAACAGGAATATTCTTAGATTTCCTAACTGACTAAGCTGGTTTGGGCAAGACAATGGATGCATTTCTTCTGGCCTTGACAAGGACCTCATTTTCTGAGAGCAGGCTCAGTGCCTTCTGAAGCACTTAGGTGCCCAGCAATGTTCCCTGCCAGAACAGTCTCTGGTTTGGACCTTGTCTGGGGGAACAGTCCCGATTTTTAAAACACTGATTTTGCTGCCATTTTACCCAAGCATGGCTTAGCTAACTGTGTGGCACATTTACACATGGTACAAACACAGATCTAACAAACCAACCTCTTTTAGCAATATAAAGAGAAGCTTCAGCAAATAGAAGCTGTTAAGACCATAAGCTCCTCCACCACAAAGATTGGTTTAGTTGCTTTCTATTATATTCACAGAAACCTTTAGGTTGGAAAAGACTTTTAAGATCATTAAGCCCAACCATTAACCTAGCACTGCCAAGCCCACATGATCAGGTATGGAAAAACCACATAGTTACAGGATATGGATCATCTACTGTAGTAAAAAGCATTACCTCTGAATCAGAGTCTGAGGAGCTGGAACTTGAGGAGCTGGAAGAATCACTAGAACTATCAGAAGCAATACCAGTAGATTCCTGCAGGTCAACTGAATCAGCCAAGGCTGCCAAGTCAGGATGTTCCTGCTTTAGGATCCTAAATACAGTTGAAATGTCAGGGTTAGCCTTTGAGCAGTAACACTGCATGTAAACTAACAGGGTATTTTGGGGTTCTATTTCAAACAGAGAACATGAAAAGAAAGCTACTAAACCTCTTACCTGTACCATTTCCTGGACAGTTTGGGCCTCCCTCTCACTGTCTTGTGCCACACCACAGGGAAGTTGGTACAGCTGGCAAAGTTTTGTGTGATGGCAATGGTTGTGTCAAGATTGAGGACTACATGCCACCAGCCACCTGCAGATACAACACCAAAGACCAAGTTCAAAAGCAGCCATGAACACTGTTCATGTAGCACAGGTGGAAATCACACCTTATCCCCACCCCCCCAAGCCCTGGCGAGTTTGCCACCACATCAGCTTTCCTCAGCCTTGTTTCAGCATTCACTCCAATCCTTTACAGACTTGTTCCAGAAGGTGCTCACCATTCTGAATCCTATAGCTCACCACCAGTACTGATGATCTGACCTGCCAGCACCACTCTGGAGCTGGATTAATTAAACCAGATTAAATGACAACACATTAAACAGCAGGAGCCAATGCAAGGCAGACTGCACAGAGAGCCTCTCTGTTAAGCTGGAGAGCACTTGCCATGCTGATTTAGTAAGGTTCTTGTGACTACAGACTGACCTTTCATTTAAAAATAGACACCAAACTGTTTCCCCACACAGGGTAAAAATAGGCAGCGGTGTTCTTTCAACCCACTTAGAACCTCATAAAAAGGCTAAGGAAACAGTTTCATGGAACTTGACAGCTACAAAATCTTACCAGAAGGTACACTGAGGAGTCACTAGGAAGTGCCAAGACAATCACCAGACACTCTACAAACATGAAGCCAGCTGTATGTTAGAGACAATGTAGATAGAAGCTATGGGCCAGGCCACACAAAAATGATGCAAGATGTAGAGGTTAGAATTTGGCACTGAACTCACCTGCTAGCCACCTCACCTCCCAGGTATAATGGGCACAGTGTGCAGCCACTCCAAGGGAATGGCACCTGAATCAGATCTTTCTTTAGCTTTTGATTTCAAATGCAAGATGGTGCATAACCACAGAGAGGTGGGTGGAAGATGTCAGTGCCTTTAAGTAGTTCTTTTCCCACAGCTAAGAAAAATTCCTGTGCAGACTACTCAGGCTACAAAATTCAGTCATGAATTTGCTACAGCATATAGAAACTCAAAACATTTTTGTCTAAGAGTTACTAGCCTTGATAGTCCCCTATTACTGCAATTTAGCTCTGGATCATGCTCCAGTGATGCTGGGGAGGTCACATTTGTTCTGTCATCTGTACCACATGCAATCCTATTCTACAGGCCATGTATGTTTCACAACATTCAGAAAATGGCTCAACAGTCTGAAATGAACCTTGCCATACAGATCCCTTTTGAAACAGCTCAGAATAGTTTCTTTTGTAAGAGACAGGCCATATAAGAAAGCTGAAACAGTCTCTTCATATCTACTACACACAAATGTTAACAATGTGCTTTTCTCTCCCAGAATTCCAGAGTGGGGAGGCTAGTAGGTACCTGGCACAAAGACTGTCTCGCCTGGCTTCTGTAAGATTTCCAGGGGTTTGAATTCCTGGGGCCAGGTGGGGAGCTGTGTCCTGGGATAAATGATGTTGAACCAAGTGATAGCCTCATCCTGCTGGTTCCCTCCTTCTTCTCGTGTCACTTTGATCAGCTCTCTGGGAGTGCTGGTAGGAAACAGGCACCAACGCTTATGTCCTTGGACTAAGGCATTCCATGCACTAGTTCCCAAGGGATCAATGTGAATTCCTGTTCCAGAACGAGGTGGGCCCATTACAAACCATCTGCAGGGAGCAAAAAAATACCCTTTAGTCACAGAGTAAGCACAGAGCTCTGACAGAAAATTACAACTGTTATATTTCACATATAGTTAGAAATCAAGGTATCACAGAATCATTAAGGTTGGAAGAGCCCTCTAAGATCATCAAGTCCAACCATACCTAGCACTAAGATGCCCCTACACCATGGCCCTAAGTAGAACATCTATATGTTTCTTAAATACCAAACACAGGTAGCTACAGTTCCTTCATTCACCTTGAGACTGTCTGGCTCACACGACAGCAAAAAAGATACAATATAGGTTTCACCTAAAAAAATCACCATGAATTAGGACAGGAATGAATCTGGGACAAGAAAATGGAAACAGCTTTTTAAACTTCATAGCTGTGTTTCATTCTTCAATAGAATATATAGTGATTTCAAGGGTTATGAATGTGATTAAGTCACAACAGCCTGAGTTAGGGTTTTTACTGTGCAGAGGAACTCTCCTAATCCTATGTTTTTCCAAGATTTTCTACTCAAACTGATTCAGAACTGCAGAACAACAAGGAACAAACAAAGGCAATACAAGGAACAGAGCAAAATTATGCAACCCTGGTCTCCCTCTATGCCTTCTGTTCATTTACAAGAGGCTTTTCATTCTATCATTGAACTAGATGGAGCTTATTCTCCAGTGACCATTCAGGATTCGGGGTGTGTTGTCCCATTCCTCATTTACACCATTTATTTCTCCCAATGGAGAACTTTGTCTGCTATACATGTTTAACAGCAGCAGCACCTTCAGTTGCTCATTGCCCCTGCAACAGATCAGTAGATCTACCAGACCAGACCAGGAAGTGTGAGTGAGGTGACTTCACATCAGGCATCCAGACAGAAAAAATGGTAAGAATTGTTCAATGGGCAGCAGAGAGGGTAGAAACTAAAGCACCAAGCCAACCCCTCCATCATGTGGCTCACAGACAGGTGATACCCAGCAACAGGAGCTCAGAGCTTCAGAAAACAGGGAAAGTCAGCAAGATGCCCTCCCCTTTCCAACACAGGTGTAGCCTGAGGTGCTTTTCAAGCATCCTTTGCCAGCACCAATTGTAAGAGTGGGAGTTTGGTTATCAAGCTGAGCTCCTCCAACTTCACAAAGGAGCCATGAACAAGCACCTGTTTATCATTTCCATTGTCAAATCACTCTAGATTCATATTAGCCTTGGAAAGCTAATCAAACTCTACAAGCAGAACAGTCAATTCTTCTCCTAAGAAGTCAGAAGACTTAAACATACAGACCTGCCTGGTACTCAGACAGATGCACTGTTCAGTGCCATTTTTCTAACTATAACCTGAGTCTACACAGGCAGATTTCAAACCCCTTATTTAGCAACACTAACATTTCCCTGCATCTTCCTTCAGGTGTTTAATTTACAATGAACACAACCCAGTTTGCCACAAGACATCAAATTTACCATGAAAAACTTCACAACCTGGAACTTCAGTTTAAAAGCAAAACCCTCAACCCTCCCTCCTCTCAATGTAAAATTGCTTCAGTAAAGGGCTTCCAAAAATTGCTGCCTTTATCAACTCCAGTGAAGATGCTCTGAACAGCATGACTTCTTACTTTAAGAGCTATACACTATCACATACCTCTCAATCCACAGGTCAATCTGTACAGTTCATAACCTGACCATCTGGTTAGAAAAATCAACTTCATGTTGGATTTTCAATTATGTTCTTAAACTACTGGGTACTCTTCATCTGTTTCTGTACCTAGATGAAACCACTAACTCCAGGAGGCATCAGTGTGCTTTTTTCCATCACTCATCTCTCCAAAAATAACAACAGCCTCAAACAAACCCACATTTTCCAGAACAAAGGACAAGAATGGTGAATACCAAGTTCACAAGCAAGAAGCTCAGCATGTGCCTGTAGGTGGGGAGGGTGTGTGGGAAGGAGATAGCAATGTGAGTCACAACCAGATTATCTATTTTGCCTGTAACCTGGATAAATGACTCCCAATTCCTACAGTGGATTCCATTTCTACAAGAGACCACACATGGTGTGCTTTTGTGGTTGATCACAGCATTGTATGTTATTAGAAGTGAGCTATAAAAAGGGTCTGTTACTACACTGTAAAAACACCTACTTCAGTGATCCTACATAGAAATGGTTTCATGCTTCACTCTTGCAAAAGCACAACTGGACTACAGACACATGAGAGAGTGCAGATAAGAGCAGAGTAGCATTATTCATTACCTGCTCTATTTTACTGAAAAACCCCCAAGCAATTAAAAACCCCATATCACAGCCTCATGTCACTCAAATGGCAAGGCCTTGCCTGACAGTTACAATGTTGCTGTAAAGACTTTAATTACTTGGGAGGGTTCAGCTCATGCTCATGCTGCTACAAAATGTTACATTAATGCAGACAGAAATCACTTATGGATCAAACAGCCCAAATACAAGGTTGTCGTATCTGATTTCAGGGATGAAGTATCATTTCAATCCTTTCCCAATCAGATGGGAAAAGCAAAAAGGAGTTGAAAAGACTACGTAGATATGAAGCATTGTTCTTTCAAAATCATCTGAAGGGGAGCCAAGAATTAGCTCTACAATTCATACTAACCCAGCTTAACATCTTTACCTTAAAAGGACTGACCCATAATTAAACAAAATTTCACACTGTACATACTTGTGCAAAATCCAGGAGCTAGTCTTGAGGCAGTTAAAACCTGAAAGCCAGAAGGCACATGTAGCAAGAAATTAATCTTTCTAGCTTTCAGTAACTGTAGATTTCCTTTAAAAACCTAAAAAGTGAGGTAAACTGACTTACTAAATAAAAAATAAACCATCCATAAACTTGCAGCAACTCTACTGGCAGAAGCAGAACTGGTGATGCACAAATCTGCCCTTCCCTCGCTCTGGGTTACAGATGCACGCTCATTTCAAAAGAGCAGACCTAAAGCTATCACTTTGTTGTTATGTAAGACAACCATTCCTAGTTAGGAATAATGAGATGGAAGATACCTACTCTTACTTTACTGTCACTGTCCCATACCTGTAGGGTGGCCTGCGCTTCTCCCCTGCATACTGAAACAGGTCATCAGTGAAAAATTTGGGTACTTTGTAGTCCTCCAGGAGTTTCCTGCGCTTGGGATGCTCTCCATAACTGCTGTCAAAGATGTAGAGGGGGCTGTCATCACGTGTGGTTTCCATATACTCAATGTAGTACTTCATCTTCATCTTGACTGAATAACCATCATTGTCCTCCCCACATTTGAACTTCTGGTTCCTGTACTTGCGTTTCAGCCGTTCCAGAGTCCACTTCTCCTGGGCAGACCAGCCCACCTGGGCATTCAGCAACACTACAGGCTTGTAAGGTTTCTCATAACGCTCAACAAATTCCTCCACTGTTAACTGGAGAGCATCTGCCCTCTCCACGTTGTCCTGTGGGGTCGAGAGAGGAACACTGAGCAGCTATTAGCACAGACTAACATCCGAGAACCGTGCTTCCTAGCCGTGGAGAAGCTGCACATTTATACTTTGCTCCACACACAATGAGACTATCAAGCTGCCTACGTGTTCTTTTAAGCTCCTCGAAGCTGCAGCCCGATTTCCCATGCCCGCTCTTTGCGCCCATCAGTAACACCAGCAGGCTGAAGCCGTTTGGCACTCCTCCCCACCGGGGAAACTCCCCAGGCGGAGAGACATCTCCTGCTCTTTCAGCTGTCAATGCCCTGCTGCATTCCCCCCCAGCCCCCGCCGCCTGGGGAAGGCACCGGAGAGGCGCTCCGGCCCAGAGGGTACCCATCACACCCCAACGGAGCCCTGACCTCCCGGCTCCCCTCGCCACGTGGAGAAAGGAAACACCCGAGGCTGCTGCTTGACCTCCCCCTGCCCGCCCTCAGAGCCCCCGACACCTCAGGGAACCCCAACAGCCCTGAGGTGACCCTAGCCTCAAGAAAGGGCCCTCTGCCCACTCCCATGAGACATCCCCCTGCCCCCTCCTTTCACTCAGGTTCCCCTCAGTCATTCCCCCCCAGTCCCTCTCTGCTCCCCTCAGGCCCCCAATCCCATCCCGCGTCCTTCCCTTCAGGCCCCCAATCCCCTCAACCCTATTCGGTGCCTTCAGGCCCCCACTCCCCAACCCCCTCCCTCCTTCCCTGCAGGCCTGTTCCCCTCAGACAAGGTGGGTCCGGGGCGCACCTTGCAGGCAGCAGGGCTAAGAGGGAAGGTCTCGCAGTAGTTGTGCCGGGTCCAGTCCAGCGAGTCCTTCAGCTCAGGCCGGGCACTGCGCTTCGCCTCACGGATCCGCTTCTTGCTCTTATGATTCATAGCGGCGGTGCTGATGGCAGCGCTGGGGGCCGTCAGCACCCGCCGCTGCCCCAGGCTCGGCTCCACGCCCGGCCCCAGCCCGGCTCACCCCAGCGCTACCGCCGCACCTTCGAGAAATTTCACCCCCTAACCGCCGCTGTCGTTGCGGCTCCGCCCCTGCCGCTCTCCCATTGGCTCGCTGCGCCCTCGACCTCCGCCACGCCTCGCTCACTCTCCGGCGCTGATTGGCCGAGGCAGGGAAGCAGCGCGGCCGGGTCGCCATGTTGGGTGCTGAGGGCGCCGGAAAGGGAGCGCGGGTACCGGTCGTTCTTGGTTGCGTTGCTCCGCGCCCGCTCGCCGGCGGGATCACCCACGGAGCCTCAGCGCTGCCTCTCCCCTTCCCCTGGCGGGCCTGCGTTCCGCGCCCGTCGCTCTCCCGAGAGGGGCAAGCCGACCACGTGTCACCAGCTTTGTGAGGGACCGCGCGGCGCCCCTCAGGACACCAGCCAGCGGGAAGGAGCCCGCCCAGCCCCGCCGGGAAAGCGGCGCGGCGCGGTTTAGCTGACGCGCTCCCCACCCCCCGGGGAAGGCCGCTCGGAGTGCCCGGCTCGCTGCCATCAGCCCCCGCGGCGGCGCTCCGCGTGACGCTCCGGCCAGGGAAGGCGACGATTGGTCCACGAGGCCCGGGGTGATACGTCGCCGCCCGCGATTGGCCGGCGGCGCAGCACGGCCATGGCGGAGCGGCGGCAGGGCGGGGAGCGTCGGTACCGCTTTGGCGAGGGGCCGAAGGCGCTGGCGCTGCGCATCCCCGAGGTACCGCTCCGGGACAGGGACGACAAGGCCGGGGCCGCCCGTGGGACAGAGCCCGCCTTGGCAGCGCTGCGCCCGCTGTGTTTCAGGTGCTCGACTCGCAGTATGGCATGTACGTGTGGCCCAGCGCCGTGGTCCTGGCGCAGTACCTGTGGGCCCGGCGGGGAAGCCTGCCCGGCAAGAGAGTGCTGGAGGTAGGGCCGGTGGCTCCGCGCCGCTCCCTGCGTCTGTACCCCCAGGGGCTACGCATCCCGGCCCCCATCCTAACCCTCAGGCTGTGGTCTTAGGTCGGTGCGGGCGTGAGCCTCCCCGGGGTGCTGGCGGCCAAATGCGGTGCCGAGGTGATCCTGTCCGACAGCGAGGAGCTGCCGCAGTGCCTGCAGAACTGCCGGAGGAGCTGCTTGCGGAACCGCCTGCCCCACATACCTGTCCTAGGGCTCACCTGGGGGAGACTGTCTCCAGGGCTGCTCTCCCTCATGCCTGTAGACATCATTTTAGGATCAGATGTCTTTTTTGACCCCAAAGGTATGTCAATACTCTCAGGTTATCTTTGATTTGTGACAAACTGCAAGGATTTTGGAACACTGTCAGGACATCAGGTGAGAGCTGTTACTGTGCTACTGAACTTGTTATACTTGGTGTAATTCTAGCACTGAGCTATCAGAGAAAGACCACTGGGGGTGGGGAATAGAAAAGGGGGTAATTAACTGCTTTACAGCCATCCTTCTCAAGTGTTTTATACAGATGCAGTTACTCTTGTATTATTTTTTAATTACCATTTCATGTAACCAAACATTTAACTGTACATCCAGAGACTAACCAAGACTGCTTCATGTCCCCAACCTACACAGACTTTGAAGATATTTTAACTACAGTTTACTTCTTGCTGGAAAAGAATCCACATGCTCAGTTCTGGACTACTTATCAAGTCCGAAGGTAAACTTCTGCATATTTTACTCAGATTTTAATTCCTGTCTGTCTTAGCTTTTGTTACCTTCTCAGAGGCATCAAACCAGTGCACTGATTCCAGAGAAGCTCCTCACAGATTGTGCATCAGACTTCCATTAGCCAAGTAAATCTCTAGGGGGGAGCAGAGAAAGCAGCCAAACCAGTCAATTACCCAAGAGCCTCCAATTGCCTAGAAAACTGTTATGAACTTAGTTTTGTCAAGTGCTGTATTTAAATTTGGTGACATTCTCCTGTAATTACTACACAAGTTCTAAACTTGGATTGGTTTCACAGCCTGGTATTTCCTCCCTGCAGTGCTGACTGGTCTATTGAAGCTTTGCTCTGCAGATGGAAGCTGAAGAGCATCCACATCCCCTTAGGCTCATTTGGTGCAGACAAGGAGCACTTGGCTAGCTCTCCTCTACCAGGGAGACATACAGTCGAGATGATGATCATCTCACTAGCACAACCAGATGGTACTTAAACTTTATGCTACCTATTGGTTCCCATACAAGACGATACTTAACTGTTCACTGTAGCACAGAGCTGCAGAAAACAGTCCTATTTACAGCAAACCTCATGCTTATTTTGTGGGAAGCAGCTCCCCTTAGCACGAATTCTCAAAACATGCACTGAAAAATAAAGCTGTTCAGTTGTTCAGTCTATGGCTTTTGAGAAGTTTGTGCTCCTCCCCCAAATACCATGCAATAGTTGGAAGACTCAATTCCATCATGTAACCCACTACACAACAGAGCTTAACAACCTGACAATCCACGAGGTCCAACTGAAATTCACAGCTTCGGCTATGAAGAGAAATTAACTGCAATCTTTCACAGTAAAAAAATATCCCCACGACTGAAGCTCCTTCCCAAGGATTCATATTCCCAAAGCCAGCCCCCTTGTTTTCAAATGGATCTGCATAGCCTGCCACACCAGCCCTGAAGTTCTGGAACATACTGACTCCTCAGTTTGTAGAAAAGTATTTTTAATCCTCAGATCAAGCCAGATTGCAAGTACTCAGATGTTTCCATTCCCATTTAACATACATGCATAAAGTTAACAAGGCATTACAATAACCCTTGACACACAGTACCTTAAGTTACAATTCATTCGGTATCCAAATCAAGAAAAAAGAATCACCAATATTAGCCTCCATCAAGCAACAGCCTGTGGAGTCAGGGCAAGCACACAGCAAACCATTAGTACTGCTCAGCACGTATCTTCTGCAACAACATGCAAGAGACCCAATTCTGTGTTTGCAGCTGGTGTGTGCAAGACTTGCCATACAGCACTTGGGGCAGTCACAATACCAGTTAAGTCTGCCCAATAGTGATTTAAAAGCAACCTCAGTGGATAAAATTGATAAGCAGTAGAATGCATTTTCAGTTAATACATCCAAGTTAAACATTGGCAGTATCATTGCAGGAATCTTCTCAAGCTAAAAATAAGCTGACTCAGACATGAATTGAGAAAGAGTTAAAACAGAAAATGTTTAATATTAACTACAGAGACAGTGGGTATAGTACAGAATGTCTTAAGCAAAAGATACACCAATCAATACTTACAAAGGAATGAACCATTTATTTTTCTTAACATTACATTTCTCATATGTAAGTTCATATATGGAGGTTGGTACGTTTTTACCATTCTGGAAAAAAGAAAGGTGTGTATACCATCAGCTAGATGTGCTCACTGTATGCTCCATTATTTTTACGCAAGGCCCGGGTGACTGGAAGTGCAGTTGTCAGGCATTTTAATTAAGTGGACAGCCATTTGTTTCTGCACGACAAGGCATCGTTACACAGGAGCAATCAGGAGAAAACAGGAAACAGCCAAGCACTCTGCACTGCAACACGCCACCTTAACAGCTAACCAGCATTACTCAACTGCTACACAACTGCGCCTAGTGCACAAAAATACATAAGAGAAGAGATTAGAATGGAGGCTGATAAAACAATCCTTGCAAATATCAACTGTCACCTGATAAGATTTCTACCAATTTGAATTTGAAGATACTATCTGAGTTCAAAAAAGTTAAAAAAGCATTTACAGTAAGTCTCAAATTGGAGGTTTTGCAGAATTTTTATTTAAGGAATGAAGACAAAAATTGAGAATACTTTTCAGACAGAGTTAGCTACTTAGCAGATAATAATGGCTGCATGTTTCTTCAGTATGAAACTGCAGGCAGCAAGTTACCATCAGTTTGAATTTCAAATCAAAGTCAGCACTAGATAAACAAAAATGAAGTTTTACCTCAAATATCCAAGCCAATAATGAAATCGGTAGTCGTTCACTTCACTAAATTACAAGAAATTTGAATAACAGCAACGAAATGGCACATAAAATGTAAAATCTGCCACTTGAGGCGCAAATTAAACAAGTAAAAAGTTAGACAAAATGTTACAAAATAACCTTTTCGACAGCTGGTTGCTCGTGCCAGGGTCTCTCCAACGGACTGCAGACTCAAGCGATCTTTTCCCCCCAAAGGCGTCCTTTATGTGGGTTCTCATTTATCTGATGCATCTAGGTTTGAAGAGAGAAAAACTCAGCTAGGTTTCTACCTTGTCTCTTTTGCTTGTGTGGATGACTTCAGGGATACTTCTATAGTTGTGTTTCAACTGGCTTTGCCTAATTCAATTAAAAGTTTTAGGAATTTGCACAGTGTTCCACCTCCCCCCATGTGCTGCTTTACTTCAGAGGCCAAATGTAAGTTTCTGTCCAAGTATTTAGTTAAAAAAGAACAAGTGTCAGGCTGTAGAGTCAAGCCACTCTTAACTTCAACTCAAGCCTGTTCAACAACAGATTATGTATGACAAGTTACTGAAACTTATGAAACTAATACTTCTTCATAAATACTTAACTAAACTCTAATTAGCAATGCAGAACAGAAAAGTGTGACTAATTTTGCTACAATTATCTAACTTCAGAGGTACCTTAGGCCCTTTCCTTTTACAAACAGGACCAAACAATTTGAAGGGTTAAAGACACACTATCCTTTCCCCACCCAGTGTTATCCTTAGATGCCTCTTCCAAGATGTCCGACTTGAGGAAAAACTAGTTTCCATTGTTTTCTCTTTGCAAGGAATTTGCCACTTTGCTAGAACAATTACCTCCAGTCAGTATAACGGCCACTGAACCGATCGTCCGTTACCAAAGGATAGTGTATCTTTAACAGTTAAAGACAAACCTGCTCCAATACACGCCCACAGAAACTGGTCCCTGGAGGATCAGCCAAATCAGTTAAAATCTGCAATACTGGCCAATATTCTTTTAGCAAACAGGAGACCGCAGCTTTAAAGGGGAAAATGCAGATGTTGGATAAATACAAGTAAGCAATAGTCATTTTCATCACAGGTTGTGTCTCATACAATATTTTATCAAAACCAAGCCATTAATCTCTCAATAAAACATTTTCTCTGTTAAAAAAAAATTCTCTGTAGAAAACCCTTTGGTATTAAATTTCCCTAAACCAATAACCAAAAAGCACTGCTCAAGCAAAAAAAAAAGATAACTACCAATGTGCCCCTTTGGGATTCACTTGGTTCAAGCTATTCATTCTCTAAGGACTACCCAACACCCCACCTAAGTGCTATAATAAAGTAACATGCACCATGTGCTGATCCTGAGGTACATTACCATGTTCCTAGGAGGATACAGCTCCTTCTTCTTCCGGAGACTTGGGAGGGCTCTTAGACCTGGATCTAGAGTTGGATTCCCTCTTTGAAGCAGGAGGAGGGCTTCTAGATCTGGACCGGGATCTTGACCTGGACCGGGATCTGGAGACAGATGAGGACTTTGACTTGGATCTTCTGGCAGACCTGGACTTCGAGGTGGAGCGAGACCGAGAGCGTGTGCGAGACCGGGATTTAGACCGACTGTAGCGGGACCGACTGCGGGATCTAGAGCGGCTCCTGCTTCTAGATCGGCTGCGACGGCGTCTTCTAGGGCTAAAACATGGCGGGAAGGAAAACAAAAGTTTTAGAAGTTGAACGCGGGCGGCGCAACAAACTTCAGCAACTACTTCGGGACAGGGAAGGCGGAACGGGTACCCACGTGGGCAGGAAAGTGAGCGTTAAGAGGGCGCCATTGTTCAGAGTGGCCGGGGGCTAAACGTACTAAATCCTGCCTCTCCGAGGGAACTCCACGTGCTTTCTCTACTAAATCCCTACTGCCCCCTCCCAACTCCGCCACGAAACTCACTCGAGAAAGGAAACTAAACCAAGCGGCCCCCGCTGTACAGGCACATGCCTAGGCCCCATCACCCCGCCTCATAACAAACACCGCTACCCCCCTGTCCCGTTCCAGGCGCTCACCTGCGGCTGCGGCGGCCGTAGCCGCTGCTTCCGTAGCGGCGCGGCGGCGGGCCCCGCCGGCTGTGGTGTGAGTCGGGCGGGCGGCCGTAGCGGGCCATCTGCACGCGGAGTTCTCGGCCATCCAGCACGGCTCCGTCCATGGCGTCCATCGCGTCCTCAGCATCGCGTTTGTCGTGGAATCGGACGAAGGCGAAACCACGACTCTCCTTAGTGTAACGGTCCCGGGGGATGTAGACGTCGCCTACGCGGCCATACTTCTCAAAGACCCTCCGGAGCGTGTCCGGGGACGTACGGTAGGTCAGGTTGTCCACCTTGAGGGATGTCATGCCCTCCACATCTGGCGGAGGGCGCCCGTAACTCATGGCGGGCAGTAGCCCCCGAGGGGCGGCAGCGGCTGAGGAAAAGAAACCCGAAGGAAAGAGGGCGAGTCAAGGGACGGCGCGGCCCTGACGGGGATGCGCCTCACACCGGAGGGGGGGCGCCGGAGCGGCGGCTGAGCAGCGTCCAGAAAGAAGAGGAGCTACAGAGCATAGGGGAATATCGCAGGGTCCTCAGCGGAGAGAGAGAGGCACAGGCACCCACCTCTGGGGTCCGGCGGTAGGGGTAGAAGGCGGCCTAAAGTCGGCACGGAGACGAAGCGCTAGGCACAGCCACCCCTGGCTGCCTTGCGAGGAAATGAGGGAGGCGCCGCCCGCGCCCTCCTACTTAACGCCACAAAATGGCCGACGGCGACCCGGAAGCGAAAGCTCAGCGCCGAGCCCAGCCGTGGCCTGCCCGGGCGCGACATCGCCTGGCTTCGATCTTCTTCCTGGCCGCGGATTCCGAAGGCGGCTCTGGAGACAGTGCGGAAAACCGGCTTCTAAATTAAAAACTCGCCCGCTTTTCGAAGTGACCGTTAAGGCGACTCCCCCGTGCTCCGGAAGGACTCGGCAGAGGCGGGGGAACTTTTGAACAGTGTGTGTTGAAAACAGTAAAAAAACCCAGAAATGAGGCGAGGGCTGACTGCCCCAGGGGAGGAGGAGCGGGAAACCCCACCGCGTGAAAAAAAAAAAAAATCGTTCCCGAAGGGAGTCGCCTCTTGCGCGGGCGGGGAGGTGGCGGTGTAAAATGGCGGGCGCGGAGGGCCGAGCGCTGGCAGAGGAGGCGGGCTTGGGCTGCCGAGCCGCGTTGTTCTGACGGCTTTTCTCCTAGAGCAGTTGTTGTGAGATCTCGGCTCTCTGCCTGCTCCCGCTGCAGCCGGGTGTCTGCCGGTGGCCGCTGTGAGGAGGCCGGCAGGCCGCCTGGTGGACTTCCCTTCCCCTCGTGCCACCAGCAGTGGCTGGTGACGCCTCCTGGTCCCGCTGTGGTGCGGTGCGGAGCCGTGTAGGCAGCGCTCAGCCTTCAAGCTGCTGGCGAGGCTATTCTACCGGCTGCATCGGCGCCTGTGAGAGCTGTGGGGCGGCTGGGAAACAGCAAAAGGTCTCTTTCATACACAGTGCTGTCTGCAAGTTCATGCTTTGCAGTGTGCGTGGTGAGGGTGGAACAAGGGAGAAGATTAGCACGTGCCTTGTGTGAGGATGGCAAGGAGACTCCCTGAGTTTTGTCTTGCGAATTCGGTGAAAACCGCTTGCCCACCCCAAAAGTTGTATGGCTAGGCTTCGCCAACGAAGCTCCAGNCTACCGCAATTCAGGCACTGAATAAAATGCCCCAAATGCCCGTATAGTATGAACTATCATACCTACTTCTCATCTTACAATGATGATGAATGTTTCTACCCATCTATTTCATACAATGTTAAGAACAGAAACACTTACTGATTTATTCAATGCAATGACAATATGAGAAAACAAATTCAGTATTAGAATTTAAATCCTTACTCTAATATTTTTTGCTATGAAGAAGTATAAAAATAAGGAGTGACATCAATGCAAACTCAGAAGCAAGTTTGTTTCCTGCTACAAAACACTAAAGAAATCAAATAAACTACTACTGCACACTTTGTATTGATTCATTGTTTGGTGCTTTTGTCCCTGAGAATTTTGATTAAACATTTTCTGATTCATCTTCTGAAACCCTTTCTCTAGTTTATATTTACAGTGATTTCCCTAAAATGACAGAGGGAGTTTCCTGTGTTCCTTCCTCCCTAGTTTCACTTCAGTACAAGTTGCTGCTGCCGCCAAAGGAATTGCTCCAGCATACCAGCCCAGTTTACCCAGTCTCCTGCTCTGGAGAGGCTCTAGAAAAGGGCTACTGAAATGCTGAGGGGACTTGAGCACCTCTCTAGTGGGGAGAGGCTGAGAAAGCTGGGGCTGGTTAGGCTGGACAACAGCAGACTGAGGGAGATCTGATCAATATTTATCAATCCTTACAGGGTGGGGGGCAGGAGGCTGGGGCCAGGCTTTGTTCTGGGGTGCCCAGGGACAGGACAGAGGCAATGGGCACAAACTAGCACCCAGCTAGTTCCAGCTGAACATCAGGAGGAACTTTTTTCCTTTGAGGGTGGTGGAGCACTGGCCCAGGCTGCCCAGGGAGCTGCTGGAGTCTCCATTTCTGGAGAGATTCCAAAGCCAACTGGACACATCCTGTGCAAGCTGCTCTAGGTTGTCCTGCTCTGGCAGGGGGGTTAGACTAGATGATCTCTGGAGGTCCTTTCCAACTCCTAACATTCTGTGCTTCTGTGACTTGGAGGCCCAACAGAACAGAGAGAAGACAGTAACAGTGAAAAGCAGCCATTTGGTCAGTGTGTGATCCTCTGTCAGTTTTGCTGACATTTTAACAGGGCTATTTAAAATTTTAAATCAATTGATATACTGTGAAATAGTAAAGATAGGTAATTATTAAAAATGCATGTTGTTCCTCACGACAAAGCAGTGAAAGATTATGAAGACTCTTTCCAGAGCCACTGAGCCACTGAAAAGCAGCAGCACTGTTCAGAGGATGTGTTGGTGACACTGAGCTATGTAGGAATTCCTTTGGAATTACTATTTGTGTGTTTGATTTCAGCCAATTAAGCAGTTTTCTTTGACTACTTTCTCAGACTTTTTATTTTAATTGTGTTGTGGATAGAGATAATTCTTAAAAGCTAGTATAAATAGTTTTATTGCATGGATTAGGAGGTTTCCACCCTTGCAAGAAGAAACTGTTTACTTGCCTAAAACTACATTTCCCACAGTGCACTAAGGCTGCCTGGGCTGTGTCAGCTGATCCAGCGGGTGAAATGTTCCTTATTTCCTGTCCAACGTGCATGGAAATGACTCCTGGCTTGAAATGTCTCGTTTTCCTTCGTCAGGTGACTTAAAGGCTGTGGATCAGAATTCTGATTGAGAACAATGGGAAGGAGCTGAGCTGATTAACTAGCTCAGTATTTGGAAAACTGCTTCGTTTGGGGAGAAAATGATGTCACGAGAAGTACCATGCTGCAGTCTGCTCTGGTAACTTCAGGGGAAGAGGTAGAGGACCTTGGTCTTTACCTTTGGTACTGGACCTTTCCTTTTTCCCCTTTTCTTCACGAGTTACTGATTTTGCTGTACATGAAGAGAGTTAGCAGATTTCCTGATTAGTTGATGGCTGTGTCCTAGAAGCTAATAATTAGCTTTTAATAATAATCATTTTGGAAGCTTTCACTCTGTTTTATTCGTTTTGCTTGTTTAACAGGTGAAGAAGAAACTTCGAAAAGCAAATAGAATTTTTCTAGACTGAAACTGAGGATTTGGGAAGAAAACACAAAATGTCCCCTGGATCAAAAAAGCTTTTCAATATCATTATTTTGGGAGTCTCATTTATGTTTATCTTCACTGCTTTCCAGACATGTGGAAATATTGCGGTAGGTGTGACTTTGACAACATGCCACAGTTACTGACCCTTTCTTGTCTTCTCTGTGCTCTATTTGGGATTTTTTTAATGTGCAGAACACCTTGACATTTTGTCTTTTGGTTTAGTGTTAACTAGCTTGTTAGCTAACTGATAATTAAGCAGTTTATTTCTTTCCGATAGGATAGCTGCATATGTAACTGTGGCTGATTGCTTAGAAAGGAGAAAATTAATCTTGTCAAATGCTTGAACTTTACAATAGTGTATTTTGACATGTGTAATATTTAACAAGTACATTGGACCTCCCATATTTCCAGTTATTCTATGTAGTCACTTTCAAAATATTTGGCTAAATTTGCCTTAGTTCTTCCTAGAATGTTTTGCCTCATCTAACATTTTTCAGTTCTAGCAAACTAGATACTGTGGGGGAGTGTGAGGATGACATCTGACAAGTAGTCAGACTTCCCCAATTTCTAGAACTGCCAAGTCACCCTTCCATGTGACTAAGTAATTAACTGCTTTAGTTTCATGTATCTCCTTGTGTGCCGAAGCCAAATTGAGCATAACATAATCCAAATTTACTATTAAAAGCAGATTGCAGTCTTACTATTTGGATTTTTAGAATCCTGCCACGGACATACTTGGCCCAGATCCTTTTAACTTGTTGATACTGCTTTCAATATTACTTACATGCCTAAAGGACAGATAGATTTCAACTCTTTAGCCTGCAGGTCTTACAGCTTCTCTTTTCTTGCATGCAAGAGTAATGCTTTCTGGATTCAGAGATATAAATTGTCCCTCACAGCATTATGGAAATAACCACTTAGGACAGTTTGGGTGAAAGTCACAGTGCAGCATGGAAATGTAAGTACAGCCCAGTGATCTTAGAGGGTCTGCAATGAACTCACAGCACCTCACTGAGCTGCACATAGTGATCTTGTCATTTATTGTCATTATAAGTGCCTTGCAATCAGATCTGGCTGTCAGTCCAACTAATTATGTGGTCTCATGATAACTAAAGCTGATTCAAGGGGAAAAAAGGGAACAAGGAAATAACAGGAAGCCAAAAAGAACAGGAACTCTTGTCAGAAGCTCAACATAGTTAAGTCAAATTAAAAGTATTTTGAAGCTTCCCCCCCTTTTTAAATTGAGCTGATGTGTATCTACCTAAGAGAGGTGCTGAGTGAAACAAATTTTGTGGAATATTTTAAGGTCTCTGATGAAATCCTGATATAATCCTAGTGTACTAATTACAGCTTCAAACATCTGTTTCACTGCCAAATATCTCCTTTACTTTCTTTGTGGAGGTGTTATGAATTGTAATTAACACTTTAAGTACTTTGTAGAGTCTCTTAATGATTGATTCTAATGTTTCATATTGACTTTAATTGATGCAAGTGCTGTCAAACTACAAGATACATTCTAACGTATTACCATCTATGGTTTTCTCCTTCCAGCAAACTGTTATCACAAATCTAAACAACACAGATTTTCATGGTAGTGGCTACACAAGGTAATTGACACAGATCTTCTTGTTACTTTGCTCCTTGCAGGGTGAAGCCAGTAATACCTGCATCTGCTACAGATATGCTCTCAAGAGATTGTAACATTCTGCTAACTCCACAGTTTAATGAAGCAGTTGTAAACACAGACTTCTCATATTCACTTTAATTCTACTCTGAATTATTTCTAGTTGAACTACATAGCTGTTTTGCATGCTTTCTTCACAGGGTGAAAAAACACCCTAGTCATCACATTCTCAGCATTTTCTCTTAGCATACAAAGAACACGGAAGGTTTTATTTTAAAACTGCTAACGAAGGCCTTGGTTGTTTTTTTTTTTTCCCTTGTGTGCCTCTGTNTAGTGTGGATCAACTCCTAGGAGACACTGCAACATAAATATGGAAGGAGCAGTCAGAAGCAAAGCCATGAAAAGCCATTCCCTTTGTTTATTGCACTGGCAAAGCCAAACTCACTGTTTGCATTTAGCCTGTATCTGGGGCTAAACTAGAGCAGTTGCTCTGTCACGTGGTGATCCCTCCCTAGCAGAGAAGGAGAGGCAGGAAAAAGAGAGAAGACTCAGAAGTTGAAATGAGAACAGATGTAATGAAATAACAGAACTGACACCAACATAAAGTTATACTCAGCCCAGCAAAGGTACAGCAGCTACACTGGGCAGGAAAGCAGTCCTCAGGAAAAGAGGAGCAAGGTTAACAGAAGCCCAAGAAGATGCTCACTTATCCTTAGCAAACTTTGCTCTTTATACAGAGCATGATGTTTGTGGTCTGGGGTACACCTGTAGCCAACTCAGGTCACTGCCCTGGCTGACTCCAAACTGCCTGCAGCCTTATAACTCAGTAAAACCAGGCCACTCACCAAGCACCATCAGGGACCTTTTGTATGCCAAATTAATCTGTCATACAGGGAAACCTGGTTGCTACTTTGAAGGGTTGGCTGTCTTAATTTAAATGTGCCACTGGCACAAAAACACATCTGTAAAATTTCTGTGGTGTATTTGGCAGCAAATGAAAACCTCTGGAACTTTCTCCTGTGGAAGTACTCAGCTGATAGACAGTAATGAGTGTTAAGGCACAGTTTGACAGCTGCATGTTGTACCTTACAAGACCTGTGGGACTCTGTTAAGCAATCAAGGAACAGTGTGCACTCCTGTGTTCCCCAGAGTGCTGTGGGTGAAGGTGACAGAGGAAAGGAAGGATTTTACCATGGATGTTATGCAGTTACTTATGTCTGTACTTAACCTAATAGTTTGGAATAGACTGAAGATTGTTCAGTCAGTTGCACTTATACCCTATATTTTATGTTAAATACTTAAAACATCTTCATTGTTCATTTATGCAGCATGTCCATTATTTATGGAGTATTCTCTGCATCAAATCTTATATCACCTTCAGTGGTTGCAATAGTGGGACCTCAACTCTCCATGGTGGTTAGTGGCATATTTTATAGGTGAGTATTAAAGCTTAATGTTTGTCTGCTGCTTTTGAAACCTTTCTTTCATTTTTTTCACCCATAAGGCTACCATGCCATAGCTGAAATTGGGCTGGCTAAGGGCAGGTGCCTTGCAGAGAGAGATGTGTCTGTAGATGTGTAACTGCAGAGGAATGCAGCCTGCTGGAAACAGTACATTTCTTACACAGCATTTCCAGTCTTTACTGATTGTGGAGTTAAGGTTGTGGCTTCAGATTAATGACTGTATGAAAAAAAGGAATTATGCATGCCTAGTGCAGTAAAACAGGGACCTTTTTTCACATACAATCTAAACTATTTTCCAGTGTCACTTAGGAGAGTGTAGCTGATTTAGAAGCAGCTCAGTGAGCTATCTGACTGTGAGAGAGCATTGCCCACTTTAAGTCTATATTCAATAAACTGATCTATTTTATTCTAGCCTCTACATTGCAGTTTTTATCCAACCTACCACATGGGCTTTCTACACTGCTTCTGTTTTTATTGGCATTGCAGCTGCTGGTAAGAGTTGTTCTTGCCTTGCTTACTATTCATTGCTAGATTTGACCATACCTCTAAAATATGTTTGTTTCCTGAGCAATATATTCTCTCTATTTCAGTTCTCTGGACAGCCCAGGGAAATTGCTTGACTATAAATTCTGATGAAAACACCATTGGAAGGAACAGTGGAGTATTTTGGGCACTCTTACAGTCCAGGTAAACTTTATTTACGAATCTTTTCTGTTTTTTTGTTGTTGTTGTGTACACATCCTACTTTTTCTGATTTTTTGATAAGTGGGAAATTGCCTCCTAAAATACTTCATTGGCACCTTGCAGTCAGTGAAGTGGGAGGGAGAGCTGAAAGCAATGTTTCTCTTGCTGTTGTGCATTATGGAACAATGAATGACAGTTGCATGTTGCAAGCCTTTGCTCTGCACATGAGATGTTTCTGTTAGGGGAGTATTTGACATTTGTAACAGAAATCTTGTTGATTGTGGAAGGCTGTGTTAATTTGTGTCAGGATCCCCAGTGCACTGGTGAATGACCTCTCCTGGTACCTCCACCAGACCCTTCCCATGGGCCCAGGAGCCCCATTTAAACTCACAAAATAATAAAGTTTGGAAGAGACCTCTGAGATCACATCAAGTCCAACCATGCCTGTCACTAACATACCACTAAACCATGGCTCTAAATAGAGCATCAAAGTGTTTCTTAAACCCCTCCAGGGATGGTGACTCCACCTCCTCCCTGGGCAGTCTGGGCTAAGACTGAACAACCCTTTCAGGGAAGAAATTCCTCCTTATATCCAATCTAAACCTCCCCTGGTGCAACTTGAGGCCATTTCCTCTTGTCCTCTCACTGTTAACCCTGGAGAAGAGACCTACCCCCAGCTCACTGCAACCTCCTTGCAGGGAGTTGTAGAGAGAGCTAAGGTCTGCCCTGAGCCTCCTCTTCTCCACACTAACCAACCCCAGCTCCCTCAGCTGCTCCTCACAACACGTATTCTCCAGAGCCCTCCCTAGGCTCCTTGCCCTTCTCTGGACACACTCCAATGCCTCTGGGTCCTTCTAGCACTGAGGGGCCCAAAACTGACCCCAGGACTCTAGGTGAGGCCTCCCCAGTGCTGAGGACAGGAGGATGATCACTTCTCTGCTCCTACTGCTCACACTATTTCTGATCCAGGCCAAGATGCTGTTAGCTTTCTTGGTCACCTGGGCACACTGCTGGCTCAGCTTCAGTCAACTCTCAACCAGCAGCCCCAGGTCCTTCTGTGCCAGGCACCAACCCAAGCACTCTGCCCCAAGCCTATAGCATTGCATGGGGTTATTGTGAACTCAGCCCTGGGCCTCCAGTTTCTTTGGAGCTGCCATGGAGGAGTACTGATCCCCAGCTCTGCTACAGCTATGCCTGGCTATGGAGCCTGGTGGTTTAGATTCCAGTCCACACACTGACTTCCTATTTCGATTTATTTCTGCCTTGTCACTGTGGCAATTGCTAGACATGGCTCTGGCCTGTGAACTGACTTCCTGGCTTGACCTCAGACCTGCTTCATCAACACAAGCTTGGCTGATGGTCTGGATTACTGGCAGTCCTGTCTAGAGTCTTTTTGTCTGCCCTGCTTGCCTTGTCTGATTGCTGTGAAGCTGGACTCTAGCTGATGAGGCATCTTCTCTGCTGTCTGTGTTATGCCCTTGACTCTTAGCCCTCCTTTCCCAAGGGAGCAGCCAGACTTTGCTGCTCACTGAGAACGTGAAGATATTAATGTTGGATTTGGCAGTTAGATATCAGAAAAGAGATGTTATTCTTGATATTCTCTGATATTCAGTTCTCTGATATTAAGCTCTGTGTGCTGTATCAGCTGAAAAAGTCAGGAAAAGGCTTGGCATTAGGAAAGGTAGTGAAAGCAAGGTAGTAGATGTTGTGTTGCTGCAACTGAGCGTTCTGTGCAGATGTGTTTGTGCCTCTCAGGAGAGTGTAATGCAGGTAGGGTTTAGGGAAAAATAAAAATGCTCAAGGAGATACATCTGCTGACCTGAAGATAGACTAAAAAAGGCTGGGACTTTGCTTTGGAGAAAAAGTGTCTGAGGAGGATTATACTGATGGGTTACTAGAACGTGAAGGCAGCAGGTGAGCTGAGTGTAGAACTGTTGTTCAACAAGTGCTGCTGTAACTAGAGTTCAGGTCACTTAGTGAAACTGGCAGAGAATTGGTTTGGAACAGATAAAGGGTTACTTTCCACAGTGGGTGATTAAACTTCTAGTACTTGCTGCCACAGGAGATGGATGATGTTGGCAAGATCAAAAAGGGTTCAAACACATTCACAAGCAACAGGTCCACAAACGGTTCCTGAAGAGAGCTACCTTTTACCACCCTTAATGCATTAGTTCTGGGCATTGGAAGATGAGGGGAATGCATTGCAGGAAGTGCTACAGCTTCTGAGCCTGCAGTAGAATACCAGATGAGTAGAACATCGGCCTAAGCCAGTGGCATACTTCTTGTGTCCCTTAAGTTTCAGGTTCAGAAATTTACATATCAGTATGTTATCAGAGTAGGGATTTCCCCAAACCCAAGTAATTGTGTGTTTTATGGTGAGCAGAATGCATGGTTGACTCTAAGGTGGTTTTGGTTCACTGTTCAGGTACTGCATTTCAGGAATCATAGAATCATAGAACAGTTCCAGCTGGAAGAGACCTTGAAGATCATCAAGTCCAGCCTTTTTCCTAGCCCTATCTCCCCACTAAACGATGCTCCCCAACACAACATCCAGCTGTCTCTTAAACACCTCCAGGGACGGTGACTCAAGCACCTCCCTGGGCAGCCTGTTCCAATGGCTGACAACCCTTTCAGAAAAGAAATTCCTCCTAATATCTAACCTGAACCTCCCCTGGTGCAGTTTCAATCCATTTCCCCTTGTCCTATCACTCTCCACCAGGGAGAACAGACCAGTCCCTGCCTCTCTACAACCTCCTTTCAGGTAGTTCTAGAGAGCAATGAGGTCTCCCCTCAGTCTTCTCTTTTCCAGACTAAACAGGCCCAGATCCCTCAGTCTTTCCTCATAAGGCTTATGCTCTAAGCCCTTTA
>VWZO01021225.1:124304-151931 GCA_013396975.1 Bucco capensis
CCAAGTTGAGTGGAAATGTTGATCTGCTGAAGGATAAGGAAGGATCTGGCCAGGCTGGATCAATGGGCCAAGGCCGATGGGATGAGGTTCAACAAGGCAAGCACTGATGGCAACCCCATAAATGCCCCAGGCATGGGGCACAGTGGCTGGAAACTGCCCAGTGGAAGAGGAGCTAGAGGTGTTGGTTGACAGCAGCTGAAGATGAACCAGCAGTCTGCCCAGGTGGCCAAGAAGGCCAACAGCATCCTGGCTTGAATCAGCAATAATGTTACCAGCAGGACTAGGGCAGGGATTGTCCTCCTGGACTGGGCACTGGGAAGGCCAGTTTTGAATCCTGGGGTCAGTTTTGGACCCTTCACTACAGAAGGACCTTAAGGTGCTGGAGTGTGCCAGAGATGGGCAATGAAGCTGGTGAATGGTCTAGAGCACAAGTGTTGTGAGGAGCAGCTGAGAGAACAGAGGTTGCTGGAGAAAAGGAGCCTCAAGGGAGACCTTCTCAGTCTTTCCAACTACCTAAAATGAGATTGGAGTGATGTGGAGGTTTGTCTTTTCTCCCAAGGAACAAGCAATAAGACAAGAGGATATGGCCTCAAGTTGTGCCAAGGGAGGTTTAGACTGGACATGAGGAACAATTTCTTCCTGTAACAGTCATTGAGGCCTGTCCCAGGCTGCCCGGGGCAGTGGTGGAGTCACCATCCATGGAGGGATTGAGAAGACATGTAGATGTGGCACTGAGGGATGTGGTTTAGTGGTGGACTCGGCAGTGCTGGTTAACAGTTGGATTTGATCTTCAAAGTATTTTCCAACCAGAACAATTCTCTGATCCTATGACAGCAGCTGCTCTTTCTCCCCATGAAGCTGCCTTCAGAAGCAGCAGGTGAATGATGTGAGGCTGGTGCTCTCAGTTGGCCTTAGGGCACTCAGCAGGTAGGCACTAGGCAGTGCTAAACTCACCAGCACAACCAGCACTTGTGGTGTAGTAGAAGCTCTGGAGAAAACAAGATGAGTAAGACAGCCTGAAAAATCCATGTTCTAGCCTTCCCATTGGTATGCCATCCTTACCTCACTGCAGAGCAGAACAGCAGCAATCACAGGCAGATCTCTGACATTTCTGAGTAATTATAATAATTATACTCTGTAAAAGCTTAATTCTGCAAGTTCTCAGAGGTGTTGGGAAGACACAAAGTGCTGCCCTTTGGCAGCCCCAGGCAGGGGATGGTTGGTGGTCAGAGCCCCGTGGGAGCTCATTGGAGTCAGTGCAGCACAGTGCCTGCCTACACTTGGTGCTCTCCTGCCAGTGCTGCTGGGGTTGGATAGGCACAGGAAAAATGAGTGTAGGGGAAGGGCAGGGCCTTGGGCATGCTGGGTGTCACTTCATGTGGAAAGCAATTGGATCGAGACGTTTGCTAGCTGGTATTGATGATGTTCTGCTGCAAACATAAACCACCAGTGGCAGGGCTTGGGAGCAGAGGATGGCTTGAAATGCTGCAACACTGGGAGCTTCACGTTCGAGATGTGCTTCCTAGGTGAGACAGCTTTGTGCTGAGGGAGGGCCAGGAGTGTGCTGTAATGCTGTCAGTGAAGGACAGTGCCTGGCAGCCTCCAGTGGAGAAGGGCACAGAATCACAGAATGTTAGGGGTAGGAAGGGACCTCTGGAGATTATCTAGTCCAACCCCCCTGCCAGAGCAGAACTAGAGCAGCTTGCACAGGATGTGTCCAGCTGGGTTTGGAATCTCTCCAGAGATGGAGACTCCAGCAGCTCCCTGGGCAGCCTGGGCCAGTGCTCCACCACCCTCAAAGGAAAGAAGTTCCTCCTGATGTTCAGATGGAACCTCCCGGGTGCTAGTTTGTGCCAGTGGCTGTAGGTAGCCCTGAGGCACTGACAGGGACTTTTCACTCTGCAGGCTAGCTACAAGCACACTTGCATGTGGCTCTTCCCTAGCCACCTTGCTCTAANTCCTGTTACACATACTCCTATAAAATAGCTCTCTGGGATACAAATGACCACTGCTGGGTATTCCTTTGCTCAGGTGGCACCAGGTCAAACACACAAGGCTGCCCAGGGCTCCACATGGAATTTCCAACTTTTCTTCTTCCTGTTACACATACTCCTATAAAATAGCTCTCTGGGATACAAATGACCACTGCTGGGTATTCCTTTGCTCAGGTGGCACCAGGTCAAACACACACACATCCATCAGCTGTCCCTTCTGTTCAGGTGACCCAGCCTTGCAGCACAATGACAGCAGGAGATCGAATGCACCCTCAGGAAGTCTGCAGATGACACCAAGTTGAGTGGAAATGTTGATCTGCTGAAGGATAAGGAAGGATCTGGCCAGGCTGGATCAATGGGCCGAGGCTGATGGGATGAGGTTCAACAAGGCAAGCGCTGATGGCAACCCCATAAATGCCCCAGGCATGGGTCACAGTGGCTGGAAACTGCCCAGTGGAAGAGGAGCTAGAGGTGTTGGTTGACAGCAGCTGAAGATGAACCAGCAGTCTGCCCAGGTGGCCAAGAAGGCCAACAGCATCCTGGCTTGAATCAGCAATAATGTTACCAGCAGGACTAGGGCAGGGATTGTCCTCCTGGACTGGGCACTGGGGAGGCCAGTTTTGAATCCTGGGGTCAGTTTTGGACCCTTCACTACAGAAGGACCTTAAGGTGCTGGAGTGTGCCAGAGATGGGCAATGAAGCTGGTGAATGGTCTAGAGCACAAGTGTTGTGAGGAGCAGCTGAGAGAACAGAGGTTGCTGGAGAAAAGGAGCCTCAAGGGAGACCTTCTCAGTCTTTCCAACTACCTAAAATGAGATTGGAGTGATGTGGAGGTTTGTCTTTTCTCCCAAGGAACAAGCAATAAGACAAGAGGATATGGCCTCAAGTTGTGCCAAGGGAGGTTTAGACTGGACATGAGGAACAATTTCTTCCTGTAACAGTCATTGAGGCCTGTCCCAGGCTGCCCGGGGCAGTGGTGGAGTCACCATCCATGGAGGGATTGAGAAGACATGTAGATGTGGCACTGAGGGATGTGGTTTAGTGGTGGACTCGGCAGTGCTGGTTAACAGTTGGATTTGATCTTCAAAGTATTTTCCAACCAGAACAATTCTCTGATCCTATGACAGCAGCTGCTCTTTCTCCCCATGAAGCTGCCTTCAGAAGCAGCAGGTGAATGATGTGAGGCTGGTGCTCTCAGTTGGCCTTAGGGCACTCAGCAGGTAGGCACTAGGCAGTGCTAAACTCACCAGCACAACCAGCACTTGTGGTGTAGTAGAAGCTCTGGAGAAAACAAGATGAGTAAGACAGCCTGAAAAATCCATGTTCTAGCCTTCCCATTGGTATGCCATCCTTACCTCACTGCAGAGCAGAACAGCAGCAATCACAGGCAGATCTCTGACATTTCTGAGTAATTATAATAATTATACTCTGTAAAAGCTTAATTCTGCAAGTTCTCAGAGGTGTTGGGAAGACACAAAGTGCTGCCCTTTGGCAGCCCCAGGCAGGGGATGGTTGGTGGTCAGAGCCCCGTGGGAGCTCATTGGAGTCAGTGCAGCACAGTGCCTGCCTACGCTTGGTGCTCTCCTGCCAGTGCTGCTGGGGTTGGATAGGCACAGGAAAAATGAGTGTAGGGGAAGGGCAGGGCCTTGGGCATGCTGGGTGTCACTTCATGTGGAAAGCAATTGGATCGAGACGTTTGCTAGCTGGTATTGATGATGTTCTGCTGCAAACATAAACCACCAGTGGCAGGGCTTGGGAGCAGAGGATGGCTTGAAATGCTGCAACACTGGGAGCTTCACGTTCGAGATGTGCTTCCTAGGTGAGACAGCTTTGTGCTGAGGGAGGGCCAGGAGTGTGCTGTAATGCTGTCAGTGAAGGACAGTGCCTGGCAGCCTCCAGTGGAGAAGGGCACAGAATCACAGAATGTTAGGGGTAGGAAGGGACCTCTGGAGATCATCTAGTCCAACCCCCCTGCCAGAGCAGAACTAGAGCAGCTTGCACAGGATGTGTCCAGCTGGGTTTGGAATCTCTCCAGAGATGGAGACTCCAGCAGCTCCCTGGGCAGCCTGGGCCAGTGCTCCACCACTCTCAAAGGAAAGAAGTTCCTCCTGATGTTCAGATGGAACCTCCCGGGTGCTAGTTTGTGCCAGTGGCTGTAGGTAGCCCTGAGGCACTGACAGGGACTTTTCACTCTGCAGGCTAGCTACAAGCACACTTGCATGTGGCTCTTCCCTAGCCACCTTGCTCTAATCCCCTGCTCCCCCCTGGAGCTGTGTTTGAGCTCAATTCCTTGTGTAAGCTACAAGAAGATGCATCTCCGTGGCTGGCCCCTGGCTGTGCTGGTCCTGGCCAGGTCTTATTGATGTGATTCTTACTCAGGTAACCTCAGCCTTGCCTTGCCTGGTGCTGGCTGGCTCTGGCTAACCCTGGCTACTGTCACTGCACCCAGCTGGGTGCTGTGAGCCTGTGCCCTTGCTGCTGCTGGCACTCTCTTGGCTTGCCTTACAGAGCTGTCACTGCTGCTGAGGACTTGAGCAGATCAACCTCCCTCAGTAACAGTGCTTGGGGAGCCTTCTGAGTCTGCTGTGGGTGAAGCTCTGGGCTGATGCATACCTGGGGCTGTCTCAAGGCTATGGACAATCAGACCTTGTCTTTTACCCACTATGAGCATTTCCTTTCATCAGACAAGTGAAGTATTGCTTGGCATTCATGGCTGGACTGCAGCAGGAGTTCCCAGGGCATAAACTGGTTGTGAGGGAGCCAAAGGTTGTAGCTACTGTGGCCAGGTCAGGTTGGTAACAGGATGAGAAGCAGAGGTGTGCACTTAAATGTGTAGAAGGCAAACAAGGGGAGTTTTTCCATATTGAGGCAGCTGGGAGCTATGGAATGATTATGTGCTGATATGTAGTGATAATGAGGGATCAGCAAAGCTCAGGCTCTGCTTGTCCATGGAGAGGAACTGGTGAGTGCAGGAAGAACTCTGTGCCTCCTTTCAGCTCACAGCCTGCCATGGTGGTGTGGCTTGGGTTTACACTGTGTGTGCATGCCTGTGCCACTTCATCCTGGGAGGAGGGAAGGGTCGTGTTGCACCATTAAAAATTAACCTTTTCATATGGTCTTAAGGTGGTGAGTGCCTAGGCTGCAGAGGGAAGGAGTAGGAATACCCTGGTAAGTTCTAAGCAGCTGAAAACACAATTTAATGGTCAATATTTTCATGAGAGGCTTATATTTAGCAAGAATGATAATGTTCCAGGGTCAGTGGCTGAATCTCTCCAATGAACTTGTTTTGTCTCTGGGGGAATTAAAGACTCAGGACATCGATAATACTTGGATGTGGAGACTGCTTAGTGTTTTCTACCACAAAGTACTGCTGCAGAGCACTCAATTTGGTTTTTTCCTCTGCTAATATATTCCTCCTCCAAAAAGATTTCATACAGGAGACAAATATCTCAGAAGAGGAGAATTTTGAACTGCAGATGAAGTGGTATGCCCAAGGCAACAGGCAGCCTCAGCCGTGGAGCTGGGATTAGCAGTTGGTTGCTCCCAGCTAATCCAGTTTGCAAATCCCCAGGCAGCTCTGCTGCCCTGGGAGCTGCTTCTAGCTGTGAACAGCTCTTCCCCATTTAGGGTTTCAAATACTGTCCAGAAACTTCACACCAGTGTTCCTGTTACACCTTTATGGGATAATAAAGGCAGGTTGGGAAGCACTGGAGGGACTCAGTGCTTTGTGAAGCTGCTGGAGGACCTGCAGCAGCAGAGTGAGGAGCAGCAGCTTGTCCCTGGCTGGCTCTCCTGATGGCTGTGCTGGAGGAGAGCTGGTGGACAGGGGAGGAGGCTGTGTGCTTGTGGGAAGCAGAGAAAGGAGCTGTGTATCTGCTCTGTGTTCAGCAGTGCTCTGGGAAGACCTCTGTGGAGAAACACCTCGAAATAAATGGGCTTCTGTGTCCAGGTGCTGAGGCAGACCTTTGGGTCCTGCTGCCTGGACACAGGCACTCTCTGTGCTGGCAGAGAGCTGCCCTCTGATGTTCTCTGCCAAAGGCTTGGTGCATGCTGGATGCACACAGACTGGATCTGACCCAACAGGCAGGAGCTGAGGGAAGCAGCCCAGGGCTCTCCAACCTAAAACTGAAGAATCCTGGCTCTCCTCAGCACAGCTCCAGAGGGTGCTCTCTGCTCGCACAGCTCCTGTTCTTCTGGCCACTCCCAAGATGCTCTTTCCCACCTCACTCCCACCACCAGCAACTGCCTTTCAGTTACAGCCAGCTCAGGTCAGTGTTTGACAAGCAGCCTCCCAGCTATCTCCAGGAGGTTACCAGCCAGGAGATTCTTGAAATGCATCTTAAAAATAGAAAGGCTTGGGCTGGAAACCAAGGTAATTTCTCTTTCCTGCTGCCTGCTTGCCTTTCTCCCCTTTCCTTCTCATAGAAGCTCTTTCTGCAGAGCTATGGCTTGGCTATGACTGTGGGGACTGAGAGGTGATAGGGCATTGCATCATGCTAGTTAGCTGTTGTACCTGCAGCACTTCCAGGTGATAGACCTAGTTGTCATAATTAACAACCACAGAAATAGCAGCAGGGCTCTTAGACCTTGTACTGAGGAATTTAAGGCAATTTCTAAGCACTAGAAACCAGAAAGAGACTTTGAGTGAGGACAGGTTGTATTGGGTGTTTGCAAAGGGTTTCTTGCAGCCTCCTAAAGCAGCCAGAACATGATAGTCTGTGATTCAAGATGTAGGAGACAGCTGCTCCCAAATATGAGTCCTTCTGAGGGTGTCTCCACAGTCACCTCTGTGTCAATCATCATAGTTGCCCTCTGTTAACAAGCAGGTGCTTGGTGCTGTGGAGCAGAGATGGAAGATGTTGGGTTTATTTCTATCATTGAGGCCTCTGTGGTGTATTTTGTACAGAGCAAAAGAAAAGGAATGAAGTGATGTTTGCTTTGAGGCACTAAAGGTGAGCAGCCCTGTTCTCCTCCTGCCACAGGGCATGATCCAGGAATCCCCAGTGGGGTGGGAGCTGCAGCTAAAGGACAGCTGGAGCTGCTGTCCCTGCCTGGATGGCTGCGGAGGCTGCAGCTCCTGGGGTAAGGGTCAGCTGGCATTGGAAACTAGTGGTCTAGAGGAACTGGCAGAGGCATGGGGCTGACCTCCTCTCCTCTGGGAAGGACTGGATTTGGGAGTAAGTCCTCCTAGCTGTGGAAGAGAGGGCTTTGGAGAGCGGGAGCATGAGAGCCAGGGGAAAGGATGGGGAGATGTGGTGGTACTGGTGGGAAATTCATGGGCAGCAGGTAAAGGACTGGTGGACAGGATGCTGGTCTGGATGTGCATTTGAGGATCAGGTTGATTCCAGAAAATTCCCTGTGGGGTGGCAGCTTCATCCTGTTGGTTCAGGAAAGGTAAGAGCCTCAAAATGGCTGAGGTACTAGGAAGGTACAGACTCCCTGACCCCCCCCCCCATAACATGCATTCCATGAGCAGTAGTTTCAGTGATGTGCTGCCCCTGGGTGCAGCAGTTAGTATTCAGAAGTTCGCTGAGCATGCCTACCAAAGCTCCAAGTGTAGAAGTTCATCTGTTTGGCAAGCAGTCATTCCAAGTTCAGTAGGGGTTAGGGGTTAGGGTTAGGGTTAGGGTTAGGGTTGTCTGCAGCCTGGCTGGGGTGCTTGGCTGAGGTTAAAGTACATCCTTGGTCACACAGAAACCTCCTCATTTTGCAATGACATTTTATCATTCTAATTAGCAGGAACCTCCACATTTTGCAAAGAGAGTTTGTTGTTCCCATCCATGTGATCCATCAGAAGCCTGTCTGGGAGGGATTTCCTGTGTGACCTTGATAACCCTGAGCAGACAGGCTCAGAAGGATGAAGGTGCAGGAGGTAAGGTGCCACCTCCCTGCCCTGCTTTGGGGTGGGGATGTGCCACAGCTGCCCAGTGGGACCCAGCCCTGTCCCTGTGGCTGCTGGCTGACCATGGGACACAGAACCTCTGGAGAGCTCCTGGCCTCCTTTGCAAAGCACCTGCAGATGAGTGGGTGGAGGTAAGCAGGTGCAAAGAGCCCCAGGGGAGCAGAGGAAGCCTTTTCCAGCTGGCTACAGCTGGCAATGAAGTCCTGGATGTGGCAGCATCTCTCCTCCCCAAGGCATTGTTGTTCCACCTGCCAAGCTGGACCTGTGACTGGGGTTAGCTGAGCACACAGCACTCATGTCATCCCCTGCTAGGGCTGGTTTGTAGCAGCAACTGCTGGCAGAGTTATTGCTCTGTTGGGCACATAGAGCTGCTGACCTGCCTTTGGCTTTCCCCTGATCGAGAGGAGAGGCAATTCCAGCCTCTGTAATTAATGACTCTCTCCCACCAGGGTCTTGGGTGAAGGATCAGCACAGGAAATTGGCTGGGGTAAGTGATGTCTGTGCTTGGATCTGTAAGCAAAGGCAGACCTGAGCCAGCTGAGATGGACTGTGGCTCGGCTGCTGGATTCATTTTTCATCCTTGGGTCTGAAAGTCTGACACTGGAATGGCTCCTGTGCAGTCTGAGCTGCACACTGTCCACACTTCTCTGCCTGGGGCCTCAGCTGTGGCAAATATCCCACGTGCTGATGGAGAAAGACCAAGGCTTGTTGATTTGTATCCCTGGGGCTTACTTGTGCTTGGGTTTTGCAATGGCATTTGGGGACCAGATGGCCCACCAGCACTTCCCAAGGAGAAAAGATTACATTTGGTTGTCAGACAGCAAGTGGGCTGCTAAAAGGCAACACAACCACTCTGATCTGGCCTGGCCCTTGGTTATTCTCACCAGTTGAGCCTGGTCATTGGTTCTGGGATGCTGTCAGACCCCCAGGCACAGCACTGTGGCCACTGGCTCAGAAAAAGCCAATTTATTTGGCTTATAGTGAAGCATAAGATGAACTATGGAGCACGCTGCTTCTTGTTCAAGGGAGACTCCTGATCCCAAACCTCTGTGCATCCTTTTGTAGGAATCCAGGTTCTGGCTGAATCCTCACTGCTGCCACTGGAGTCAAAGCATTCTCTGGTGCTGCTGCTGCTGTGCAGCACAGATGTGTGGCAGGAGGAGCAGCAGGGCAGTCAGTGGCTCTTGAGATGCATCACTGATGGCTTGGAGCAGTGTCCATACAGCCTGGCTCCTGTTGTGAAACAAACAGTGGTGATGTGAAGCAGCATGTGCTGAGGTGCAGGGCACTGCTGTGGGCCAGGGCTTGCTTTGCTGGGGACAACTGTGGGGCTGAGGCAGGGGCACACACACAGGCTCAGGGGCCTCCGTGAGCCCCAGGATGGGGTGGGGGCACACACAGACTTGGGGACCCCTCTGTGAGCTCAGGGGTGGTGTGTGGTTGGAGGGTGGTGGGTAAGATGGGCTTGGGGACCCCCTCTGTGAGCATGGGGGTGTTGTGGGTTTGGGGGAAGCTGGCTTGGGGAGCTCTTCTGTGAGCTGGGGGATGGTGTGGGGTTGGGGAGGGGACACAGGCTTAGGGATCCCTTCTGTAAGCTTGGGCTGATCTGAGAGGTCCTTTCCAACCATGAATATTCTGTGATTCTTCACTGTCTCTGTTCTCATCTGCCTCCCCCATCACTCACCTCTTGCCTTGCTCCTTCCCTCCTCAGTAGCTACTGCTTGGTAGATAGCTGTGCTCACATCTATCTCAAAGGTCCAGCAGGGTCACCTCATGCTATGGCCACGTGTGGTACAGATGAGGCAGTCTAGGGAGCTGAGCTTTGAGCTCTCTGTTTCCAATCTTGGCTCTTGTGCTGGCCTCAGACAGGTGCCTTAGAGCAAGTCTTGGCTTCCTCACCTGCAGGATGGGGCCATTGCTAAAATAGCTACTTCTGGGGCAGCATGAGGCATGCTTGGTGGATCAAGTTCAAGTAAAAGCAGTTGAAAATGAATTATTCAGACTCACTGGCCAGCAGTGTGCTGCTGAAAGCACTTGGTTATTTATGGATGTTGCCTAAGACAAGTTGAAAGCATCTACTTTCTCTGCAGAAGCTGACTGAGAGGCTGGCCTGCCAGACAAAGCCAGCTCCCAAAACACCTGTGGGCCTTAAAACCAATCCTTCACCTTACCAGGACATCGTTGGGAGTGCTGTCTGCTCCCTGGCCCTGGGAAGGGCTGGACTCCTCCACCCTGTTGCAAGAGCAGCCAAGAGGAGTTTGGCCCTGGGGAAAGAACTTCTTTACCCTGAGGGTGCCAGAGCACTGGCCCAGGCTGCCCAGAGAGGTCATGGAGTCTCCTTCTCTGGAGAGATTCAAAAGCTGTCTGGACACGATCCTGAATAATGTGCTCCAGGGGACCCTGCTAGACAGGGAGGTTGGACCAGATGACCTCTAGTGATCCCTTCCAACCTTAACCATCCTGGGAGTCTGTGGCATGCTCCCAGGTGGTGGGAACACTGAGGACAAGCTGCCCCTACCTACAGTTCCTTCTGTCATAGTCACCTAACTTTTCAGGTGCTTACATTTGCTGTTGCTGGATGATAAGGACATTTGGGAGGCTGTTGGGTGCATGGGCAAGGGCTGCAGCAGCTTCCCATTGCACTGATGAAGCTCTGGCAGCCCACAGTGAGGGAGGGAGCAGATCTGCTCCAGTCCCCCGAGCAGGAAAGATGCTGAGTGTGTTCCAAGAGGCTTTAAGCCTGTGCATATGTGAGAGGGAAAGTGCAGTGTGCAGAAGTAGCTTTTCCTGGCATTGCAGTTCATCTTGTTAATAAATCTCCTGTAACACCTCCCCACAGAGCCCCTCAAGAAATTGGCTAACCAGGAGAAAGTCGAGATCAAAGCTAAGCTTCCTAATCCATTATCAGCAGATGCAATCAGACTCTCCATCTGCTAGCTAAGGCTCCTGCACCAGACAACTGCCTGCCTGCCTGCACAGATGCTTGGTCTTCACTGCCTCTGGAGATTCAGCCTGGTGTCACCTTAGATTAGAGGGATGGTGCTCAAAGCCTCTGCCTCCTCTCAGACAGAGGCAGGTAAAGCTGCTGGGCTGAAGCAGGAGCACACACCTTGGCTGAAGAACAAGCAGCAGGTGGTTTATAGAGCCAGGTCCCATTTATGCTGTGTGCTCTGGTATGGAAAGAAGAGCCCTCCCTCAGCCAGGATTGCCTTGGAGAGTGTCTTCAGATGGAGAAGGACAGAAGCTCTTGTGATGGGTAAATATTAGTGAGATAGGTAGAAGTGCTTGGTTTCCTTTCCCCTTCCCTCTGTGTTTGAGCCAAGGCCTGCTGTGGGGAGGGCTGAGCACCAGCAGCCTGGCAGTGCCTGGGCAGCCCTGGGGTATGTGGCACCTCTTTGCTCACCAAAGGACCAGTCCTGCCTTGGAGGAATTGCTGGTCTAAGATGAGGACCCTATTCTGCACATAGGACATGAAGATGTTACCTGATTTTTTGATGGCAACGGAGCATGGAGCTGGGATTTGCAGGCAGTGCAGCATCACCTTTTCTACAAGACCATCCTTCCTGCCCTTCTGCTCCTCAGGTTGATCATCACAGAATCCCAGGCTGCCTGAGGTTGGGAGTGACCTCTGGAGGTCATCTGGTCCAACCCTTTGATCAAGCAGGGCCATCCACAACAGGTTGCTCAGGACTATGTGCAGTTGGCTTTTGGATCACAGTATGTCAGGGGTTGGCAGGGCCCNATCCCCAGGATGGAAGCTCCACCACCTCTCTCATCCTCAGGTGATCAGCATGACAATGTCACTCAAGGGGCTAATGTAGCTGAAGATGCCCCTGCTAACTGCAGGGAGCTTGGGCTAGATCTTTAAAGATCTCTTCCAACCCAAACCATTCTGTGACCCCTTGTGCCCAAAGTGCAGAGGCTTTGCCTTGGTGGTGGTGATGGAGCAGTCGTGGGCTGGTTAGCTGGAGGTCTGCCATCAGTGCACCAGGTGTACAGCCATATGGACATGCTTTGGTCTGTTCCAAACACATCAAGCTTTTCCCACCAGCTGCACCTGAAGGTTTGGGGACTCACTAACAGTTCCTGATCTTCTTCTTTCTCTATTCCCATTTCCTTTGAAATGTTCATTAGTGAGAACAAAAACCTGGCCCAGGTAATTTCAGGATTCAGCTTGCTACAGCAAATGAGCAAAAGAGTGACAATAACAGTGGGTAAAGAATGGTTTAATTTCTATAAAGTAATTATTTCTTTAAAAGGTTGGGATTTGCTAGAAGTATCACAATGGTTTCTTTCAACAGGGCTACAGAATGGAGTGCTCCTTTAATTAGTAAACATTTGGCTTGCCTTTAAATAGGTTTTTAATTACACTAAGAGGACACTATCAAGGTGTTTTTCATCATTTTTAATAGACCTGGGTGGTGTTTTTGTCCTCTGGCAGTCCATTGTAACTCTTTGGGCTTGATTGGCTGCTCCAGACAAAACTGGAGAAGCTGTTTCCCTAAAAGAAGATTGGAACAGGGCTCATTGGTAGCTTTGGAGCTGAGCTGTGCTCTCCCTGCCTCCTGTGCTCCTTGACTCATTGGCAGCAGGACTCTGCTTTGTTTGCATTGTGCTGCCAGCAGGGCTGTGAGGAGGTGGAGGTGTCCCCATCCCCATCCCTCAGCACTGCCATGCCCAGCTCAGCACCCTTTGGGCTTGCGGGCAGCTGTCCTGCCCCAGCCAGCCCCGAGGCTCACCCTGTGCTCTGCACCCTGGGCTAAACCAGCTGCTTTTGCCCCATGAATCATCCCTGATGCTCAGGACCCTTCCTGGTGAAGCAGATGCCTGTCCTACAGCTTTAGAGCTCACAGCTGCTCCAAGGAGTAGCTCTCCTAATAAATCACTAGGGCTCTAACTGAGCTTGATGTGAGCTCCTGGAGGAGCTTCAGCTCTGGGCAAGTCCCCAGGCTCCTCTTGCCTTTGGGTAGGCAGTGTGCTTCTGCCCTGGGCTGGGAGATGCTGCTGGCAGAGGCCAAACTTGATTAACCCTGGGCAGTGCTGGGGGCAGCTGGACCCCCCCACGGTGTGAGGGAGGCTGGGGCATGCCTGAGGTGTTGGTAGATGATAAATGAGGCTCTGAGCAGCAGCCCCAAGCATGGCAGAGGCTGTCTGCATTCCCCCTGCTCTGCCTTGCAGAGCTCAGCATTGTGCCCTCCCCCATTTTTGGGGAAGGTTCTCTAATTGAAATAGATGGCAGTAGCTGCAGGCTGAGGCAGCCTGGCTTGGGCAAAGGCTTCCTGGGGTGTCTCTGAAAGGAAGGAAGGAACAACAAAAGCTGGAGTGTGGTGGTGGGGAAGCAGTGCTGGTGACACCTCCTGGGCCTGTGTGACACGGGGTCTGCCTGGGGCCCTGTGCCAGTCCTTCCTGCTCCTCCCTCTGAGGCTGAACAACCAGACTGAGATGTCACTTGTTTAATTTCTGCTTCTGTTTCTGACATCTCTGCTGTCCTCTGAGGAGCAGGAGACACAAGGAATTAAAATATCTGGCATCTTTGCTTTAATACTCTTGACTTTCTTCTCTGCTGGGTATGGGCAGGCTGCCCTGCAGCCATCTTCTCCTCCAGCATGGTCTGAGCACCTCTTCTTGCACTCCTCAAGTTTTCTCCTTACTCCCATCTTTTCTCCTCCACCCCACCCACTGCCTGCCCCTTCCCTTCCTGCTCCTGTTCCCTCTCTGCTCCCCACAGAGTCCTTCTCTTCTCCTGCAGTGCCTCCCATGCCCCTGTACGGCCTTCAGTCTAGGTGCTGAGTCTTCCTGCCAGGTGGAGATGTGGAGCAATGGGGAGCTGTGGGGATGGCTCAGGCCCCTGCACAGCCACAGGGAGCTGGGCAGCAGAGGAGCCATGGCCTTTCATCCATCCTCCTTGCTGAAAGGAACTGCTGCAGAGCTTATCCACCCACACTTCCTAAAGGGAAGCAATGCCCTTTTCTGTCTACTGGCTCCAGTTTCCTGGGAGACAGCCACTGGGAAAGCAGGGGAAGCACCAGAGCTGGCAGGATTGCACAGCTCAACATCAGGTAGTGGGTGCCCAGGAGTCCTCTCTACTCCAGCCTGCATCTCACCTGTTGTGGGACTGTGGGAGCCACCCCTCTGGGAGCAGCTCCTGTCTCTTTTTCTTGCTCAGTGAAGCTGTATGACAGCTTCCAGGGCAGAGGGAATGGTGCTGTGGGAGCTGACCTTTTCCTGGGGCCTTCCTCAGGGCCACAGAGGATCAGGGCTGGGAGGGAGCTCCCAGGTGGCAGACAGAGGAGCAGGGTTGTGATGGGAGCAGTGCTGCTGTGTGTCTGTGATGGTCAGTGACCCCTGTCCCCTCTGCCCTGGGCTGCCTGGCCCCTGGAAGTGCTGGAGAGATGGATGCTGGGGTGGAGGGAAAAAGCCCTGGGAATGCAATTGCCTTGATTCTCCTCTATGCCCTATCCCCAGTCCCAGGGGTACCTGAGGTCCCTGAGGTGTGAACTGCACTCCAGCTTCATCCCTGCACCCACCACTGATGCAGATATCTGGAAGGCAGCAAATGGCTGTGAATAACCATGATCATGGCTTCGCAAGCTATTCCATGAAATATGAACGTGTGAGAAGGTCTGCATGAATTATTCAAGACAATCAGCACAGGGATATCTCCCCAGCACTTTCCCGTGGGCTCCCGGAGCTTGAGTGTCCCACCTGCTGGGGCTGCAGCAGAAAGGGAAGGTCCTGAGCATCCCAGGGCTCCCAGCTCCTCCCACTGCTTTCCTTAGACTGCAAAGTGTTCTCCCTCCTGCCTCCATGTGCTTTCCCCCAGCTCCCAGCACTATCAACACCTCTAATTAGAGCTGCTTACTGATGTGCTGCTGTTTGCCTAAGTACAGCTGATCAAGGCAGAGAAGCCATCGAGCCCAGAAGTGGATGACACCTCCCTGCCCTGCAGCACAGCAGCCTGCACAACCACACAATCACACAATCAGTAAGGTTGGAAGAGACCTCTAAGCTCATCAAGTCCAACCATACCTAGCACCTCCATGCCACTAAACCATGTCCTTAAGTACCACATCTAGATGTTCCTTAAACCCCTCTAGGGATGGTAACTCCAGCACCTCCCTGGGCAGCCTGGGCCAAGACTTAAGCACCCAGCATGGTGCTTCCCAGCTCTGGGGGAATGAGGAGGAAAGGAAGCAGAGAGCAAGGGTGTGCTGCAGCCAGTGTGGCCATGCCTCCTGTGCGTGTGGCTCCAGGTGATGTCATTGTCCTCCTCTCTGGCAGTCATTACATGAGCGTGCTGCTCATGCTGTATCCCTCAGGAGAAAGGTGTTGAAAGGTGTCCCTTGTGTGCCACCCTATTCCATTGGGACTGCCTTGTGCCAGGAATCATGGGATGTCCTGAGCTGGAAGGGACCAACTCCTCTCTGTGCACAACCTCAAAAATTACACCATGCGCCTGAGAGTGTTGACCACTGCTACTTGACTTCTGTCAGGCTTGGTGCTGTCACTACTCCCCTGGGGAGTCTGTTCTAGTGCTCCACCACACTCAGGGTGAAGAAATTTTTCCTGATATCCAACCTAACCCTCCCCTGGCACAGCTCCATGCCATTCCCTCAGGTCCTGTCACTGGTCACTGGAGAGAAGAGATCAGCTCCTGCCCCTCCAATTCCCCTGGTGAGGAAGTTATAAACCATGATAAGGTCTCCCCTCAGATTCCTCTGAACAAACCAATGACTTTACCCGTTCCTCATGCACTTTCACCTCTAGACCCCTCACCATCTTTGTATCTCTCCTCTGGACACTCTCCAATAGCTTCAGATCCTTCCTGTATTGGGATGCCCAAACCTGCACACAATACTGGAGGTGAGGCTGTACCAGCACAGAGTAGAGTTGGACCATCACCTTTCTCGACCAGCTAGCAGAGAAGTGCTTGATGCACCCCAGGACATGGTTGGTCCTTTTGGCTGCCAGGACACACTGTTGACTCATCCTTAACTTGCCATTGAGCAGAATCCCCAGATGGCTCTGTGCAAGACTGTCCTCCAGCCTTTCATCTGCCAATCTGTACATACACCAGGGTTGCCTCATCCCAGGTGCAGAATCCAGCACTTGCTCTTGTTAAACTCCACACAGTTGGTGATTTCCCAGCCCTCTAGTCTGTTCAGATCTCTCTGCAGGGCCTCTCTGACTCTGGGGAGTCAACAGCTCCTTCCAATTTGGTGTCATCACTAAACTCACTTAGTAAACCTTCCAGTCCTGGAGAAACCCCACTGACACAGTAAGTGCTCCAGGGAGAAGGTGTTTTCTTCTGGGCACTTACCCAGTGCGTTAAGCACCCAGTTGCTGCAGGAGGCAAGGTACTAGCTGTCTCCAAAGCATGGCAGCCCCTGCCACCTCTAAGCATTGGGCCAAAGGGGAGAGACTGGTGCACTCCAGAAGGAGAAGTTCCCTTCCCCCTCGCTGTTGAGTGTTATTAACTCCTCACGTGGTGAAGTCTCTATTAATAATGGCTCCAGGAGCTGGGTAATGAGATTCTCTACCTGCTGTTCCTGTGCTGCTCTGATTGTGTTTGGAGGACAAAATTCTATGTGGATTAATTAAAAGGAAAAACAAAAGAAAAAAAAGAAAGAAAAAAGAGGAGGTGGTTTGAATTATTTACTTGTTTCCAGGAGACAAAGCAGTAATTGCAAGTGTCTTCTTGCAGGTGTTTGGAGAGAGGATGCTCCCTCCTCCGAGCAAGGAAAGGAGTCAGGTTAGTTACTGGTGTTGGAGGAGGTTTATCAGTCCTCAGGATTGCCAAGCACAGCTCCAATTGCTCCTCAATTTGCTGATTCTCATCTTCTCCTCTTGGCTTTGGAAATTCAGAAGAGTTGGTCTCTGAGACAGCTTTGACATGGGTAAATAAAGGAGCACACCTGCTGCTAGCAGCATGCTCTTCCCTTGTATGTAAGTAGATGGAAGGGATTCAAACCCAACCCACCATGCCCTGAGGAGCTGCCTCTTCTCAGTTGACTTTCCAACCCTGCCAGGATCCCTCTGGGTCACAGGAATGCCACTGAATCTTCCTGTTGGTGCCCTTTCCTGTCTGCCCATTGTGCGGGGCAGATCCTGAGCCTGAAGCTGGGGGAATCCTCTCTGGGATGAGGACAAATGTCCTCTGAGGTCTCATCCCTAATGAATTCCTCCAGATCCCTAACCCATGGCTGTATCTGACCCCAGGGAAAACCCACCTGGTGTTGTGTCCCAGCTGTCCCAGCTCCTGGGGCTCTGGTGGCCAGGGTGGCTCTGGCAGCACACCCAGCCATGGTCTGCCAGGGTGAGGATGGAGGGCTGCTCCAAACCCAAGTGTGCAGAGCTTGTCTTCCTTCACAGCTCCTCTCTAGCCCATGGATCAGCAGCCTTTTAGGGAAATGCTCTGTGCTTTTACTGCTCTTTTAACTTAACTGCTTCTCCCCCTGATTGCCTCCCTCTGTCTCCTTTCAACCAAGGTCCTCCAGAGCCTAATTGACTTCAAAGGGAAGAGGACTTGCTTTGAATGGAGTTTTGCATTCCTCTCAGCCTCTCTGTCTGAATGCCTGGTGACCCCAGCTCCAGCTCCTGCAGCAGTTCACCTTCACTGGCTCATCTACAGCAGAATAACAGAAAGGAAGAATAATGAAAGAAAATGGTGCAAAGAAATTCTGCTTAGTAATATATGGCAGGATCAGTATTCCTTTGTCTCCATATTCAAATCATGAATCCTGCTGAGGAAAAAAGGGGTGGAGGTGCCTCTTTGGAGATGAGACGTTAATCTTTAAAGCTAATAAAGACTTAGGACAGTGTAATTGCTTTAAGATTTGATACCTTAAACTGTACAAACTTCTAATTCTTAACCCAACGACCTAGCTCCTTGGCAATGGAGATGATTCAAGATGAGGAGTGATGATGACACCTTGGTCTCCTGGACAGCACCCAAAGTGGTGCTGTGTCCTGGGATGCTCATGGCTCAACACTGGTGGGGACACATGTGGGGACCTGTTAGAGATGGGGACTTCCTAGCATCAAAAGCATGAGCAGTGAGTTGAGAAGGTGAAAGATGGAGAAGAATATATGGAGACGTGAAGGAAAATTCCCAGCCTGTACGAGTGTGGCAAGGAGTTGGTGCTCATGAGGGTGGGTTTTGGGCTGGTGCAGAGTGTGGCTCTGATGCAGCTCTGCCTGGCTTCAGGAGCTCCCCTTTGCCTCTCTCCTGAGCAGGGCTGCTGCCCATCCCTTGCCCTGTGCATCTGCCCTGCTGAGCACCCCTGGTTGTGGACCCTGGGTGGTGGGACATGGTGGGGGGGAGTGGGTCCTCTCTTCTCATAGCCTGCAGTGGCTTGGCCAGATCCATCCCAGAACACTGAGGCTGGAGGGGGCAGAAACACCTTTCTCTCTTCTCCATTGCCCCTGCTGGGGTGAAGGGGCAGGAGGCCATCCTGAGGGCAAGCCACAGAGCCAAGCAAAGCAAAGGAAGCAGCTAATTACAGGATACTATTCTGCATGGAGATTACTGGGGCGGGAGCTGGAGGAGAGGGCTGCAACTGCTCCACATCCCTCGTGGGAAGCTCAGCCCAAGCTCCTAGACACAGGCAAGGACTGGTTCCCTCAGTGGCAGGGGCTGGGAAACATCCTGAGGGATTTGATAGCCTTTCCCAACAGCAGTTGTCTCCCTGCCAGGCTGCTGCCTGTGCTCCTCCCCACACTCCAGGCAGCAGGAGGGCAGGAGGAGCAGCCTGGTATGGAGGGAGGGCACTGTGTGCTGGCAGCCCAGGCTAAAGAATCCTTTTGCATGTGGATACCAGGATCTTGCTCCAGGTGCACTCAAGGAGAAGTTGGCCCAGCATGAAGTTTAGATTAGATACAAGGAGAAATTTCTTCCCTGCAAGGGTTGTTAGGCATTGTCCCAGGCTGCCCAGGGAGGTGCTGGAGTCACCATCCCTGCAGGGGTTCAAGAAACATCTAGATGTGGTACTTAGGGCCATGGTTTAGTGGCATGGGAGTGATAGGTATGGTTGGACTTGATGATCTTAGAGGTCTCTTCCAACCTTACTGATTCTGTGATTCTGTGAAGGGGGGTCAGGAAAGCACAGCAGCCCTTTCCTCTTCCCTGCTGGGGTGGGCAGAATTCCATCCCTATCTGCTCTGCTCTTGTGGTCTTACAGTGCTTACATGGGAAGGGAGCACATTGGTGATGAGGTAGATTATTGTGTGCTTATACTAGCAGCAGTAAAGTTGCTTTCAATTCCACCATTGTCTGACATATTTCTCCATGATTTTTCTATTCATCCATGTTTTTTTCCCTTTCCCTGGGTTTCCACTAATAGATATTGCTTTGTTGTTAAGCTGAATTTCACTCTTGACTGGATTGAAATATGCTTATTTCCCTTCTAAAATAATAATAATAATAATAATCTAAAATGATTTGCACTCAGATATGAGAAGTGAACATTTATTTTGTTCATGTGGCCTATCAGCTTTAAATGTCTGAGGTTTTCAGAGGTTTATTTTGTAATGGTCTGATTTCCTGATCCCAGACCATAGCTGGGGACATTCCAATTGTTGCTTTATGGATTTGAATAATAAGTCAGGGCAATATATGAGTTCTTGGGTGGGTTTGGAAGCTTTTTGGCAGGGATGGAACTGCAAAAAGAGACTTCTTCCAGTTCCTGCCTCCTGACATAGCAACATGTAGCATAGCCTGGGCTGGTGGGCACCCAAAGAAATCACCTTGCTCATCCCCCTGAGCTGGCTGCAGAGGTTTGGGGGTTGATGCCTCCTCCTCAGCCCCTGACTCAGGGGCTCAGACAATCCCAGCTCCACCAGCTCCTGGGGCTGTGCCCTGGCTCTGGAGCTAACCTCACATTCTGGAGGGGCTGGGAGGGTAAGGAAGGTGCTGGGTAGCTCCTAGGGTCTACCAGGGGCTTTGAAAGGCTTGATACCAAAAGCTGCCTGTGCCCAGGATCTGTGTCTGCCTCCAGCAGTGCTGGGCTGCTGTGCTTGGTGTGATGTGCTGCTCTGCTTGCTGTGAGATTTGGGGCTGTTGGGTTGCAGTAGCTCAGCTGAACTCCATCACAGACAAGCCTGGGAGCACCTAGACCCGGGAGGGGTCTTTCCCCCCACATACTGAGAGGGTGACTGGAAGGAAAGCCCAACAGGAGGTAGGGGTGCACCCAGCTGGAGGGTGCACTGAGGGCACCCCAGGGAGCTCTCACCCATGCTGGGCTCCCCTGCTCTTCTCCTGGCTGTCTGAAATAGGAAAGCAGAGGACTTAACATGGGGCTCTGATCCTGCCCTGCCCAGTGCCCGAAGTGCAGCTCCCCAGGGAGGTGAAGCTGGGCTTGTTGCTGGAGCAAAGCACTGGCATTCCTGCTTGCCTCTGCCTGTTGGCTCACCCATCTCCTCCTGCCAGCCCCTGGGGACCAGCAGCAGCAACAGCAGAGCCTCTTAGCCCTTTATCTGTGAGAAACATGAGAGAAGGGCACTGAGAAGCTGGGGTCAGTGTTGTGGAGATGCCGTGCCTGAATGCTCTGTTTGTGGACAATGGCCATGTGTTAATAGCAAGGCAGGAGCCTGGGGAGCCCTGGCTGCCCGTGGAGCTGTATCACCTTCCTGGTTATAGCACTGTGGGCTCTGTGCTCCCTCCCTGGGGACAGCCAGGGTGAGAGGAATGGGATCTGCCATGGCAATCCTGGTGTTGTATCCCCTCAGCCTGCCTGGCAAGCAGCAGCTGAGGCAATGCCAGCAGAGAGCTGAGGCTTCCTTAGCTGAGGAATAAGGGAGGGAGTGGGATGGGTTGGTGAGATGTGAACTGATGAGCTAAGGCTCCCATCAGTGTCTGGCTGCAGAGCTGGTCAAGAGTGGCTGCAGGAGAAGCATTTTGAGGGAACTTTGGGTCTGCCTTGGCTGAGACAACAGCCCTTCTCTCCCCTCTGATGGAATGAAAGGCGGGGGACATCTCCCCTTTGGGTGCTAGAACTGTGGCTGCCAGGCTCAGGGACATGGTGCATGTGGGGCAGAGGTGGCCAAGTCCTCACAAACCCCAGCAGAAAGGGCTGAAAGTCTAGGTCAGCAGCAGCTCTCCCACAGTAATTAAAAGGCTGGAGAGCTCTTGCTCTCCTAACCCCTGACTTTATGTTCTTTAATTACAACTGGAGCCTTGTCCCTCTTAATTTGGCTAATGCTGGTGTGAGCCTTCCAGCCTCCTGCTGTGACTCCCAGCTCTGGCACTCCCCAGGTGCCTTGCAGGGGCTGTAGGTGTTCTGCTCAGGCTCCCCAGGCACAGTTTGGGCTGTTGATAGGAACTTTGGGCCCCTGCATAAATCCATGCACATGTGGGAGGTTACTGGGGGGGTGTTGGGAGGTGAGAAGCTCTTCCTTCTTCCCAGTCCCTGGTGCATCATTTTGCCTTCTCCTTCTGCATGTTGATGGCAGCAGGTCAGTGAGCTCCTTTGGCTGAGCCTTGGGGCCACAGGCAATATAAAATCCCCTGGTGGCCCCTGGACCACCTCCTCCCCTGTCTGGGGAGGCAGTGCTTGCTGCAGGAGCTCAATGTACTGTGCTGAGAAGGCTGGGAGGCTCCTGCAGCCTGTTTTCCTTGCAGCCTGCCCTGAGCCATGTCCTTTAGATGCTAATTCCATGGCTGAGCAGTGGAGTCTCCTCCTGGGACTGTGCTGGGCTGGCAAACCCTGCTCAGCTGAGTGTGACAGCAAGGCAAAGGAGGAGGCAAACCTGGACTGGCAGCATGGAGAGGTCTGCCCAGCAAAGGGACAGATCCAGCCCTTGGGTCTGCCTTTGATTTGGAAGTGTCTGGACCCAACCCAGAACCTGCTGCCTTGTCCCTGTCCTGGCAGAGGCTCTCTGGTGGGGGTTAGCCTGCAAGAACCTCACCCAAAGGGAGGATGCTCTCCTCCTTGGGAGCTGTGGTTCAGCTTCTCCCACCCATTCTCCTCCGTTTTCCTCTCCCCTGCCTGGAGTGAAGCTGGGCAGAGGTACTCAGTGTGTTCCCAGGCTGTTAGGAGTTCTCCCCAGGGAAAGGCAGCCCTGTTCAAGCACTGCAGTGATCCAGCTACACCTCCCTGCTCTGCTGCACGGGTCTCTCTCTCTCTTTCTCTCTCTCTCTTTAATTTTTAATTGCTGCTCTTGTTTCCTCTGACATCTCCCTTTGCAGCAGGGCAGCCAGGAAACCTTTCTGACCAGCAAAGCTGGTTCAGGCTTGCCTTTTACCTTTTGTCTTCTCCTCCTGGTGAAGCCAGGGTCATTGCTGGTTTTAATTAGCACAGTAAGAAAAATGCACTTGTTTCTTTTTCCAAGAGTAAAAAAGGGAGATTCAGCTTCCCTTCTGCTCTCAAAACACATAAACTTATTATGAGCTGAGGAGTGATCCTTTCCTCTGTTATTTTCCTCTATTATTTTCCTTTGCTGTAAGTGAATGAACAGCTAATGGAAGTGAAGGATTCACAGTGCTGACAGGCTTGCAAGCCCATGGTTTACATCTGTCCAGGCTGTGCTCCTCCAGCAGACATCCAGGGCTTGTATGTCCTGTGCTACTAGCACTACTGGGCTTCCAGATGCTGTCCCAGGGAAGGAGAGGGCAGAGGTCAGCATCTGCCTGAGGGTTCATGGCACGTGCCTGAGCCATGCACACAGCCCCAGGGACTGGGGAACAGCCCCAGGGACATTCGTGGTGGGTCAAACACTCCCAGAGTTGGGTCAGGTGCCTTCTTGCCTTTCAGCTGAGCAGCACTTGGGTTTTTTCCAGGCTTTGAAGGGAAATGTTGCATCCTCTGGAGGCTGCAGTCATAAGCCAGCAGATGAGTTTTCAACACCCACAGCTTCAGTGCTCTGGCAGCAGCATGGCCATCCTTGCTGCTTCAATGTACTGTGCTGATGTCCCATCAGCCCCAGCCCCAGTGTCTCTTGGTCCTTTTGAGCACTCTTAAGGACCTGTGTGGCTCCTGGGCTCCCTGTGCATGGGGCTACAAAGGTGACTTTGGGGCACTGCCAGCCCTCCCTGCTCTTTGCCTGCAGTCCTGCCCAAACACCACACAGGAGCAAATTCAGGGCTGGTTGTGCTGCCCCTGGGAACAGGCAGAAAGGCTCTGAGCACTGCAAGGGTGAAGCAGGGCTGCCTGGACAGGCTTCCCAGCTGTGTGGTGCCCTCAGGAGCCCCAGCTGTGTGCCAGTGAGGTGCTGGTGCTGCTCGCTGGTGTGAGAGATCAGTGCTAGGCTCAAAGCCTTTCTGCCTTGTTGCTGCAGAGATGGACAGAGGCATGAACATGGGAATTGAGGCTGAGCCAGGGATGGAGCTAAGTTGTTTTATATCAGTGAAGAGCTCCCTGTACCCAGCAATGTTGCTTGAGGGGGATGGAGAAGTTACTGTGACTAAGTGATCTGATGCCCAAAGCATTTGGGCATTGCAGGTCCTGCAATCAAATTATGTTCCTTACTTATCTCAAGGGCAAAATTGCATGTGAGGAGAACTTGAGGAAGTAGCTTGCTGTGGCACATTACAGCTCAGCAGTTTGCTCTGGTTCTCCTCTCTGATCATTGTTTTTCCATGAAAACCCAGTAGCTTGAGGCTCAAGAGGAGGCTCCAAGAAGAAATGTGAGCAGAGTTTGAGCCCCAGGCTTTGGAAAGCACTGAAGAGTAGTCCTAGACTGAAGCAGGGACTCTGGAGAATCTTAGGGTGCCTTTGGAGCCCTGGGAACTCTCAAGCATTGCTCACCAAAAGCTAACATAAAGGCTGTCACTGTGACTTGTGTGGGTGTGCTGCCCACAGCTGAGCAGTGAGGACTCTCAGCCTATGTCCTTTAGAGGAACATCACCTTTTAAGCTTCCTCTGGGGTGGTTTACAGCCCACCTTGCAGCCACAGGGCCAGTGGTGCAGAGTGAGTCCTGGCTGCTGGAGGATGCTCCAGTGCTGGAGCTGGAACTGCTGCTCTGTCCTGGGTTATGGGCAAGACTGTGGAGTGGCTGTCTGGAGCCCATACCAGAGACACTCCATGTCTACCTCTGGCTGGGCAGAGGCTCTATCTGGTGGAAAAGTGGTTTCTTTCATACTAGCTGGTGCTGAGGTGGTTCTCTTCATTCCCTGCTGCTGCCTGATTCTTAATAGTAGAATCAGAGAATTGTTTTGGTTGGAAAAGGCCTTTCAGATCATCAAGTCCAACCATTAACCAGCTCTGCCAGGTCAGTAAACCATGTCCCTCAGCAACACATCTACACATCTTTTCAGTCCCTCCAGGGATGTGACTCCACCAATGCCCTGGGCAGCCTGGGCCAGGCCTTGACAACCCTTTTGGTGAAGAAATTATTCCTAACATCAAACCTAAACCGTCCCTGGTGCAACTGAAGGCTGTTTCCTCTTGTCCTATCACTTGTTCCTTGGGAGAAGAGACCAAGTCCCACCTCACTCCAGCCTCCTCTCAGGGAGCTGGAGAGATTGCTAATAACAAACCCACACGTGTGTGTGTGTGGACATCTAACCTCCTCAGCATATTGATTTTGGGGACCATTGCTTCTCTGCTGCTGGAGAAGATGATTCACCACTTTATTACCATCCTTGGGTTTTAGATTTATCCCTCTAATCAGACAACAGCCTGCTATTAATTAAGCTCTTTGTTTCCAGCAGCAGCAGAAGGAAGGGACTGCCTGCTGCAGTGTTGCTTCTTGGGGATGAGGGTGCTGGGGGGTGAGGCAGTGCTGTGTTCCCATCCCTGAGGTGACAGGTGCTGCATGGGACAGGGCTGGCAGGAGCTGACAGTGGCAGAGGTGACTGGCTGTGCATACAAGACATGCCTTTCCCCATCTCTGGACAATCCCACTTCCATGTGGACTTGGGATGAGGCTGGATGTTGTGCATTGAGAAGCAGGAGACCTGAAGTAAGAGTGGCAGCAGGATCTGGTGTCCTCCCTCCCTCCATGGCCTGGCCACAGAGGTGTCCCTGCACATGATGGTTCCCTCACTAATTGCTGGGCTTGTCAGGTTTGCTCTTACAGGCTCTCCAATGCCTCTGTGCTGCCATGCAGGGGAGGGGAGGCACTGTCTAGTGTGCTGGCTGGAGCCAGAAGAAAAGCTTGTTGGAGGAGGACTGCTAGGAGAGGATTTCTGCATTTTATTTTGTTTTCTCTCTGTTGCTGGTGAGTGCTGCAGGATGAAGCACTTGGTGGAAGCCACGGTGGCCAAACTGCCTTCTGCTTGCCCCAGAAACAGCCAAGCCCTCTGGGGGCAGCTTCCAGCCTAGAGGGAGGCATGGAGGAGCATCATCTCCCCAGTCCCTTCTCAGGGAAGAGCTGCCACTTGGCATGACCTGTGGGATGTACAGAGGGACCTTGGCACTATCCCTACAGAGGTGAGAGCAGGATCCCCAGCCCATGCTGGAATTCTCATGGTCCCCTGCTCTGCATTGCCCAGGATGGATGCTCTGTTTTCCTCCCAACCTCTCAGGAAGGCACAGCCAGCTCCTGGCACATGGGAGGCAGTGATTTGGCTGCTCCATTGGCCACTTCATGTTGTGTGTTTATGTGCATTAGGAAGGTTTCCAGCCCCATCACACTGAGCTGGTCTCAGAATGAAATACGCTGCCTCCAGCTGCTTTTGAGAGCAGCAAGTGGGGATACAACAGGTTTTAAGGTGGTTTTACAGCTCAGATGGAGACTAAGGCTCTCCTGGCAGAGGAGCAGAATCTGGGAATGGAGGGAGCAGGCAGGAATAAGGAGGTCAGAGGTGGTAGGATTTCCACAGCATCTTCATTAGTCTGCTCCTTCCCTCCTTGCCCCAAGGCCAGGTTAAGAAAACTAGATGGCTTTTCCAGAGAAGGCCACATGCACCAGAAGACTCCCAACTGCACCTAAAATGGCAAGGACTGAGGTACCCCAGCTTGTGTTTATAAAACTCTGAAGGATGTGGGATTTCTTCTCACTTCTTGGCAGAAAGTGCTATTTCATGGACAGAAAGTGCTGTTTTGTGGACAATTTCCATCTAGGTGCCTTCTGTGAGCTCACCTGTGACTGATGCTGTTGCAGCATATGCTACCTGGAGCTCTGCTAACCTAAGCCACCCCTGGGTTACATCAGGGAGCAGGAAGCAGAGTAAGTGCCTGTGGTCCCTGTGGAAATTGGAGTTATGGTATCACAACAGTCATAATATGATATTTCCTCTTCATCAGACTCACAGGAAAACACCAGGATTCTGCAGAAGCAAAGGAGCCCAGGATTAGTCTGCAGAAGAGGGGTTGGTTGGCTGTTAGGTCTGGGAGGGTGATGTAATGGCATAGCACTCACCCAGTGGATGGCTGAGGCACACCAGGTTGGAGGAATGTTTTCTCACCTGGGAAACAAGCAGGATGGAGGAAGGCTGGGAAAGACCAAAGGAGGAGAGCATCCTGCCCTGGGGAGGGCAAAGGGGCAACTTTCCCCAAAGTCACCCTCTGCTTTAAGGTGCCCATTGTGGTATCAAATGCAGAGAGGGACAGCAGCCATGGGGACAGCATGGCATGGGGGTGGGGAGGTTGGGGGTTCCTGTTTGCACCAGAGCCCTCCCAGGACCGGGGCCTGACGATGACAGATTCCTTGCAGCTCTCTGCAGTTATGTGTTGCTGTATCCCACCCCTCAGTGCTGCTGGGGTCTCCCATGCCAGCTGGGCACCCTTGGGTAGTGGGCTGGAAACAAGGTGCCTCTGGGCTCTGGGCACGTTCGGCTCCTTTAAGTCCCAAGCTTTGGGAGGCTTTTTGTGCCTGTCACCTTCCACATGTGAGCCAGGAACACCTCTGCTGAGCTCAGCAGCTGCTTCTCCTGCCTCAGCTCTCAGAGCCCCTTCTTTGTCTTCCTAAGGACGCTTCCCTACCTCCCTACCCTGGCCCCTCCGTGCCACCCTGGTGCTTTCGGCAGCACCCAGGGGTGCCTGGGGACGTGGTGAGGCGTGACTGTGACCGCCCGAGAGAAAGCAGGGATGTGTGGAGGCAAAGCCGCAGGCTGGTGCTGCCAGAGCCACACTCCAGCCCTCCCTATTCCCCTGTCTTCACAGCCCCTCCGAGCACAGAGCCCCCCTGGGAGCTGCGCGGTGGTTTGACCTCCATCCCTTTTCCCACCAAGAGCCATCCCCAGCTCCCGAAGTCCCCATGCCGGAGGCTGTCCCCTGCCACTCTCTCCGCCGCGAAACGGCCAATCCCACCCCAAAAATACCATTCCCCCACCCCCATCACCACCCCTCCGGGGGCAGCCAGCACTCCCCGGGGAACATCCCTGCGGGTCCCCCTGCTCCGAGCAGAGCTGCCGGTAGATGGCAGGAGGCTCCCAGCGCAGGCTGCGCGGGGCGGAGCTGCCTTCCGCGGGGCTGCGCGGAGCGCCCAGGAGCTGGGGATCCCAGCAGCGGGCTGCGCGGAGCGGACCTGGCCCAGCTATGGGCTCGGCAGGCAGCGGGTAGGGCTAGGGCGGGCGGGGAGGTGCTTCGCGCCCCGCTCCGCGCCCAGCCCCGCGCCCAGCCATGCATCCCCGCGGAGCCCTGCGCTCCGCCTGCTGAGCCCCGGCCGGTGGGTAGGTTCCTCCGGGGCAGCCCCCTCCTCCCCGCTTCCCCCCGACACTTCGAACGATGATCACAGTCAACGCGGATGGGAAGATAATGGTGAGAAGATGCCTTGTCACCTTGAGACCCTTTAGGTAAAGTTGGTGGGGTTTGGGCTCTGCCCCCAGCCCCACTGGGGCTCTGCGGGCT
>VWZO01021225.1:151970-165532 GCA_013396975.1 Bucco capensis
GAGCGGGTATGGCGGGGGCGGTTGTGGGTCGCTGTGGGGAGGGTGAGGATGAGCCCAGGTGAGGATGTCAGGGATGCAGGGAAGTTGCCCGCAGGTCAGTGCTGGTCCTGCAGCGCTCGCTGCCTGGGGGGGTCCCGAGTCACACCCCACACCGGTATCTTTCGGGGGTTAATTTGCTGCTGGCTTTTAAAAATACCTTTCTCAGAGGTGTTTGTGCTCGGGGGAAATAGGTTCCTCCGGTTTAAATCTGCTGCTGCCGATGGGGATTTTGTAACCCACCTCGAGCTGGCAGCGGGGCTGGGGCTGAGAGCCGAGCCCAGACCCCTCCCGTGCCCACCTATTGCTTTTCCGCACCTTGGTTTAACTCTCCCTATTTTTGCCTCCATGCATTCGCTTCCCCTCTCCAGCTTCCTTATTTCACCGGAGATGCGCTTTGGTTGCTCCCAGGCTGGAGGCACATGGGAGGTGCCGGTAATTGCTTAGTTTTCCTATGGGGAGAGCAACCAAAACCCCACAGAGGGGGCAAAGTGCCGGCGGAGAAACGCAGCGGGTGGGATCAGCCCAGCCCGGTGGTTGCCAGCGCTCCTTGCTGTGTTTGGGAGCCAGGGATCACCAGAGGTGATGCCTGCTGCCTTTTTGCTTAGCCCAGGCGACCGGCTGGAGGTGGCAGGGAGGATGGGGCTGTGCTTGTGCTCGGCTTGGGAGATGTTGCCTGCCACTCCCCGGGAGCTGCCTGGCTCTGTGCTGCTTGACTGGAGGGATTCCTGCTGCTGGATCCCGCGGCAGTGCCCTGGGGCTGGGGAATGTGCCCAAGGGTGTATCAGGAAGCAGTGGCAGAGCAGAGGCGTGAGGGTCCCCACGGCATGGGCTTGCTCCGAGCTTGGGGTGGAGAATGACTGCGGGAGGAGGAGGGAAGGACACACACCCCACAGGGGTGCACTTGGCTGTTTGCTTCCTAAGTGCGTTTGAAGTCTGTAGTGAGGAAGAGTGGCCAGAGCATCCCTCTTGCCTGTGCCCTGGGCATCACTCCTGGGGCAGGGGAAGCCCATCTTCAGCAGTGACCTGGGACCGGGCTGGGGGAGCACAGGGAGTCACCCACAGGGTGATTACAAAGTCCCATTGGAGATGAGGATGTGTGTGGACAAGGGGATGTGATGACAGGAGAGCAGCAGGCTGAAGGGTCCCTGGTGTCCATAGCGAAGCAGAGTTCCTGCACTGCCCTGCCTGTGTGCCCTGGGCTGGCTTCTGCTTTTAAACCAGTGCAGACCAGTACAGGTGCCACTGGAAGCAGTGGGGTTACCCTGTTGTTAACCAGCCAGGCTTTCCCTGTGTAAGAAGAGAATGTCTAAGACCCTTCCTGAACTGTCCTACAGTGTCCAGCTCCCCCAGGTTTGGAGTCATGGTCCTGTGTGTCACCTTGATCCCAGCCTGGGTGGGCAAGTGTTGGCACTGCCCTGCTCCAGCCAAGACCTGGTGCAAATCAGCACTGAGCCCTAAAATCAGCACCCCATGTCTCAGCTGATGCAAATCAGGGGTGACCTGCAGGAAAGGGAGAAGGTACTGGCAATCAGTACTCTCTGCTCTGGTGAGACCTCCTCTGGAATACTGGAGCCCTCAACACAGAAAGGACATGGAGCTGATGGANGAGTCCTGTAAATCAGGTGCTGGTTGCTGGCTGGGCAAAGGCTCTCTGCTCTAGGGATGCCCATGGTGTGATCCCCTGGGCAGGCTCCTGGCAGCAGTGCCATCAGCAAACAGGGACCATGAACCCTGGCCCTTTGCATCAAAACATTTAATTCCCCACGTTCCAGGTGTGCTGACCAAGGCAATGCAAAGCACTGAGCTGGGAGAGTGCCTACAGCAACTGGCAAGAGGAGAGACAGAAATTGGTGTAGAAATGTGTGAGGATGGCTCTGACTTCATGTCAGCAGTAAGGAGTGTTTCACTGGTGACAGGGCCAGAGCTGGGCAAGAATTCACTGTGGAGCCCTGGTCCAGCTTGCCTGGCTATTGGTTTTGTATAACACAAGAGTTCAGGCAAGTTTGCCAGCTGGAAACCAGAGGCTTTGCAAGAGTGTGTAACGTTGGCCAGAACAAGAACTCCCTCTGGTCCTCTGGTGGAGGCTGATTCCCATGGCTGAGCATCATTTGGACAGTGCTGTGACTGTGTCAGGCTCTGAGCAAAACAAGGGCTGAGGGAGAGGGAGAATCTGTTATTAGCTTGACTGCTGCTGCTGTTAGAAACCATGGCTCAGCTTTTGGGCTCAAGAGACTCTGGTGGTGAAAAGTTACTAGAAGATGTTACTTGTCTCTCTAGCCCTTGGTTCCTCTCTCTGCACCTGCACAGTATTCTCCCTGTGGGGCCCAGCTGGGTGGTACAGCACTGTGGGCAGACAGTCCAGGCTTACAGCTCTGTCCTTCCTCCCCCCATCACATCCCAGCTCATCACTCAGACCTTCTGGCTGCATGGGCCACAATCTGCAGTGACTGGGGCATCACTTCCAATTTTCACTAAAGACTGGAAAAATTTGGCTTCCCTCTCCTTTGGGCATCAAGCCAGAAGCCAGAACTGTGAACATTTCAGTTTGAGGAAGGTGTGAAGAAGGACTTGGCACTGGAACTGTGCCTGGGTGATGAGTTAAATGTGGCGTGGGGTGACAGGCAAAGCCAGCATGCAGAGTAGATGTCACCTGGTTGTTAGAGCTCCATGGTCTCAGTCAGTTAGACTTGATTTTACAGGCAGAGGACCCAGTGCATTTGATGGGCACTTTGGAAGATCTGGGGTCTGCTATATTCTATGTACTTCATGATATTTGTTTTTCTGTATAAGGAGTTTCTGCTCAGTTAAGGCTGGGTCAAGCTTTTTAATTCACCTGGAGAACCTCCCTGCACCCTGGAGCACTGCTGCTGGGCTGGATCAGCTTCTCTCTTATGCATGTTAATTCCAGTTAGGCTCTGATCCCTCTTGCTTTTTTTTTTTTTAGGGAAAAAGCATCCTGTCTCTCCCTACTCCCTCTTGTAAGCCAGTCAACATGAGAACTACTTTGTGTCCTAATGACATGCTAGAGCACAATCACCTTTGTCTCTTTTTCTTTCCATCTTTTTTTTTCTTCCTTTTTTTGTTCCTGCTCAGTGTTTAACCACCACTCCTTGCCAGAGTATAATTATGGAGATCAAATTGCATAAACAAGGTCTTGCATAATGATGAAGATATTGTCAATGGGAGGAGTGAGAATGAGGAGCAGGATCAGATCTGATTATTTAAGCAGGTGATGCCTTGATAAAATGCCCCTTGGGGAAGGGGGCAGCTGGCAGCAGGCTGGGGCCTTTGGGTGGGTTTTGTACCATGATGTATTCCCAGGGAGGCCTTTTGGCTGTGGGTCATGGCTGGACTTTGACCTCCTCCTCCCTCAGCTTGTGGCTTCTCCACCTTGCTGTTGTGCTCTTGTGCCACGGAGGTGCTACGGCAGACAGTGTCCTCTCCTTTCTGCTCTAAGGAGAAATTTAGCCCTCTGAGGCCAAGCTGGGTGCTGCAGTCCCCTCCGTCGTGCTCCTGTGAGCCTCTCCCAGACCCAGTGCTGCATGGCTGGGCACAGAGCATGATCATGGGAACAGTCTGATGTCCCTGAGCCACCCCAGCTCTGACCGATTGATGGGACACCTCTTTGCTTTGCAGCAGCACAGATGCTCTGCCACCTCCACAAGCACCTCCCTGGTGGAGCTGGACAAGGGCTCTCTGGAAACCCTTCTCCAAGGTCTGCTCTGGGATCGGGGCTGAGGGCTGTAGTCAGCTCAGTGTGCAAGTGCTGCGTCTTGATGGCTGAGCAGCAGCTGCTGGGAGGGATGGCTGTGCTCTGCCAGGGGATGCCAGCCTATAGCCAGGCCTTTAGGGATGGGAGCCTGGAGTAGCTGAGTGCACCATGCTTTTTATAGCTTGTTTCAACTGCTTTCCACCACCCCCGGGTGGCCTCGTTCCGAGAGAAAATGGACTTGAACTACTTCACTCGCAGAGTGCCTTCCCAGGGAAGTCAGGCAGTTTTATGGTGAGTGGGTCAGTTCTCCCAGTGCCTGGCTGGGGTCTCCAGAAGGGTCAGTGCTGCTGCTGAGCATGCTGCAGGCAGAGCTTGTTCATGCTAAGGAGCCCAGGGTGTTACTCTTTGTCTTGGTTAGGCAGGAGGTGAGAAGGGGGTGGGGAGCTGCACGCTGCTGTTTGTCCATGACTGGGTGACTCTGATCTGCTGGGACCTAGCTGGGGATGGGGCAGGGCTGATCCATGGCAGTAGGGGAGGTTAGATGTCTGTCTGTGATGAGCAGGGCTGAGACCCCTTGGAGTATGCAGAGGAAACCCAGTGCTCTTGAGCTGCCCAATGCTGAGAGCAAAGCTGCCCTGGATCTGGGGCTTGGGAGAGTGTTGGCTGGGTGAGAGTCACATTGTTGCTGACAGGATGGAGCTAAGGAGCTCATGGGGTCCTGTGAAGGTGGTGTGCCTTGCCCAGGAGCCTCTCTAGTCTTGCCTCTAGGGCAAGAGTGGCCATGATGTACTGGGAGAGTAAGGACCTGCCCTGGGACCTCCTCCAGAAGATCTCTTCAGGGAAGCCCAGCTCTTCTTCAGCTGCTTGACACTGCACTTCAGCTTCCACAGCATCTCCTGTAGCTAATGAGTGCTTGGAAGTGAGTTACTTTATTTGCCAGCCCTTTCCAGCAACAGATAATTGTAATGCTGGCACAGTGTAACCCAGATTTCATGGCTGACTCCTAATCCTCTGCCTTTTGACAGCACAATAATGATTGGATGGAGGGCTGTGGTGTTCCTTGCCCTGGAGAAGCCTGGTTTTGGTGTTGGGTGCCTGAGCCCTGTGGGCAATGCTGTGAACTTGTAGAGTGGCTGGTTCCTGTCCTTGGTGGTTTGCTCCCCTTTGGCTATGGGATGCTGAGAGGCAGAAGTGCCAGCAGGCACTCTAAGGGCTTGCTCAGCTCTCTGTACCTGTCTGAAGACAAACTCATCATTTCACAAGGCTGGCAGTTGTTTGTTTTTCTTCCTCCTCCTCTGATTGAAATTTTCCTTGGGTTTGCCTGACCAAGCTCCCTGATATGGCCACAGCTCTGGGAGCTGTCATACGTGGTGCCTGGCAGCAGCTTTGCCTGTGTGTGTCTGGGAGGATGCTGCACCTCCACAGTGCACCTCTGAGCATCTCTGGGTGCTGGCAGGAGGCCAGGTGTCCATCCCTCGGGGCACTGTGCTCTGCTTGCCCACCAGGGAGAGGACAACACTTGGCTTTATGCACCTTGGTGCACAATAACCCTCCTGCTTGCACAGAGCTCCTGCCTTTAGCCTTTTCACCCTTCAGAAAAGTTACTGGCCTGGATTTGGTCTGAATAGGAGCAGTGCTCGTGCCTCTCTCACAGCCTGAAGTGCCCACAAGCTCAGCTGGGAGTGATGGGTGGGTTGGCATCCTGCCTAGCACATCCCTGTGGGAGACACTTTCCTGGCAGCGTGGATGAACAAAGAAGCAGTGGGATGGTCCCAGGACACTGTGTGTGCCACCAGCACAGGTCCCTCCTCATCCTGCCCTGCACAGGGCTGCCAGCACCACGCAGGTGCTGCTGGAGCAGTGCTGGATCCTGGTGGCCTAGTTACAGGAGAACAAAAGACCTGCCTAAAACAACCAAAAAGGTTGAGGTTTTTTGTTTTCTTAGATCCTTTGGGAGGGGAATTCTTTAGATCCTTTTCAGGGGACTTGAGCAGCTCTGTGCTGGGGAGAGGCTGAGAGAGCTGGGGCTGCTTAGGCTGGAGCAGAGCAGCCTGAGGGAGATCTGAGCAGTGCTTAGCAATCCTTACAGGGTGGGGGGCAGGAGGCTGGGGCCAGGCTTTGTTCTGGGGTGCCCAGGGACAGGACTAGAGGCAATGGGCACAAACTAGCACCCAGCAAGTTCATCTGAACATCAGGAGAAACCTTTTTCCTTTGAGGGTGGTGGAGCAGTGGCCCAGGCTGCCCAGGGAGGTGCTGGAGTCTCCATCTCTGGAGAGATTCCAAACCCAACTGGACACATCCTGTGCAAGCTGCTCTAGGTTCTCTGCTCTGGCAGGGGGGTTGGACTAGATGATCTCCAGAGGTCTCTTCCAACCCTTAACAGTCTGTGATTCTGTGAAGGGAAGGTACCAGGTCTCTATTTTCTCTGGACTCTTCCTGGAGGAAAATGAGCAGTGTTTATTTTAGCAGTTCCTGGATCTAGTGGAGCATTCTAAGGGCAGTTGTGGTCTGGCTCAGGTTTCCCACCTCAGGTGCAAGTTCTCTGCTCCCTCAGGAGGCTTGCCCGTTGGAGCAGGCTGCAGGGATCTCAGAGGGTGTTCTCAAGCAAAACCCACCTGCTCAGTCCCAGAGTTTGGGCAGCAGCATCTCAGGGCTCTTCCTGAAGCCTGGGTGGGTCTGGCTGTGGTTGGGGTGAGGTACTGGTGTGTTTTTGTGGGGCTGGGCCTCTGGAGGTGTTCCTTGCCTGAACTGGATGAATGAGCCATGGGGATGGAGCAGTTGGGAAGGAGGCAGGGGTTGTCCTGCCTGCCTCTTCTACACACCCCAAACCACAGTGGCCCCTGCTGCTATGCAGAGGCGTTATCCCAGGGCGGTGGGGTTGTTCCAGGAGCAAGTTGGGTCCTCATCACACCTTGCTACAGCTCTGCTTTCCTCCCCCCCAGGATATTTGTGCTGGGCATTGGATTTTTCACCCTGTGCTTCCTCATGAGCTCACTGGGAGGGCAGTTCTCAGCCAAGCGCCTGGGGGACTCACCCTTCACCATCCGCAATGAAGGTAAGTGCAGCTCCATGCCTGTCCTGTGCCATCCCATGGGATGCTCCTGTACCACCATGGGCACGGTCCAGCCAAGCTGATGAGCACCAGGAATGCAGGGAGGATGTGGTCAGATCCCTTCATTCCCAAAGCTCCCTCCTGACCTCTTTCAGGGTCATCAAGACAGTTCAGGGTACTGTTGGCCCTTCTTGGGATGCTTTGGAGCCATGTGGCTAACACCTGGCTGTGTTCACCTCCAGAGGTGAATGGGCACAGTGGGGATTTAGATTGGAGATTATGAGGAAGTTCTTTCCCCAGAGAGTGGTTAGGCACTGGCACAGGTTGCCCAGAGAGGTTGTGGCTGCTCCATCCCTGGCAGTGTTCAAGGCCAGGCTGGATGCAGCCCTGGGTGAGCTGGGCTAGTGATTGGCATCCCTGCTCAGTGTGGGGAGGTTGGAACTAGATGATCTTTAGGGTCCCTTCCAACCTGACCATTCTAGGATTCTATGATTCTATGTTTTTGTTCTGGAGTGTGGATGCTGACCCTGCCTCACAGCAGAGGGATAGGAAAACACCAGTGAGTGGGGCTGGAGGGATTTGACCTTCAGCTGCTGGTGGGGGTGTGGGTTGCATGGGCTGCAGATAGTCTGATGTGCTGAGGACCCTTGGAGGTGCTCATGGTTTAGGGCAGTTTAGGTCTGCAGGGAGTGGAAATTGTTCCTTAGGGCTGGGAAAATAGAAGGCCTCTGTGGATTCTTGGAGGTACTGAAATGTAGAAGAGAAATACTCTGATTTTTAGCAAGTATGCTTTCTGTTAGGTTTTTTACAACACCTATTTTGGTGAGGTGTGCAGTCAGCTCAGGAGGCAGCTTCCATGGTGGGAGGGTCATGTCCTGCCCTTCTCTGGGAGGATCCTGTTGCACTGGGATTGAGATTTGCCCAGATTTTTCCTCTGTGGTCCCAGCCTGGAACAGCATGACTCAATTGCACAGAGGGAAATGGCCAGCTTGAACCTCGGTGGGCAAGGTGGGATAAGCTTGGTCAGGCCACCATGCTCTTCTCTTCCTGTGTACCAGAGGCGTGGAAGGGTTTGAACTCCCCAGCCTTGCCTGGAATGTGATTTCAGGGCATTAAACCATTTCCTAGAAGAAGTGCAGGTTGAGAGGACTAAAGTGGTGGTTTCCAGAAGTCAGATGGTGCTTGTAAACTGCTTAGTTGATTTCCAGAGAGATTAATGTGCAGCCCACAGCAGCTGCCTTTGCTTTCTCCTTGGTGGATGGAGCACACGGTGACTGGCATTTCTCCCCCTGGGCTCCCCTAATTGCTCCCATCACCAGCTCCATTAAGCTTTTTCTCCAGGGGACTGGTGTTTGCCTGGCTGACCTCACCCTGAACCCTAGCAGGTTGCAGAATTGGTGCCTCTCAGTGTTTTCTGCATGTTTTGCCAGGGTCACGGTACCCACCCCTGCAAGGAGGGTGGGTGCTGTGTTAATCATAGAATCATAGAACAGCTACAGCTGGAAGAGACCTTGAAGATCATCAGTGCCCTATCAACCTGCTAAATGATGCTCCCCAATGTAACATCCAGCTGTCTCTTAAACACCTCCAGGGATGGGGACTCAAGCACCTCCCTGGGCAGCCTGTTCCAATGGCTCACAACCCTGAAAAGGAAAGAAAGTCCTCCTGATGTCTAGCCTGAACCTCCCCTGGTGCAATTTCCATCCATTTCCTCTCATCCTATCACTCTCCACTAGGGAGAACAGACCAGTCCCTGCCTCTCTACAACCTCCCTTCAGGTAGTTANTCCCTCAAGCAGATCCACACTGGCACCCAGCTTGGTGTCATCTGCAAACTCACTAAGGGTGCACTCTATCCCCTGGTCCAAGTCATTGATGAAGATGTTGAACAGGAGTGGCCCCAGTACTGAGCCCTGTGGGACCCCACTCGTGACTGGCTGCCAGCTGGATTTCACTCTGTTGACCACAACTCTTTGGACTCAGCCATCTATCCAGTTTTTAACCCAGCGAAGCATAATGTCCGTGTCCCCATGCCAAGTGCAGCTCCCAGGATGGCTGGTGAGTGAAGCCAGCTTATAGAAGGATTTCTTCCTTCTCAGGATGAGAAGCAGCCTGTAAGGAGGGTGGGCAAAAGCCCCCAGACCACAGCTTTCTCCAAACCTGGCTGTTGGTGGTGGGTCTGTTTCAGCTGTTTCAGGTAGGTCCTGAAAAGATTGCTGAGTTCAGAAGAAAAGATACTACTTTGTGAGCAGCTGAGGGCACTGGGGTTGGTTAGTGTGGAGAAGAGGAGGCTCAGGGCAGACCTTAGCTCTCTCTACAACTCCCTGCAAGGAGGTTGCAGTGAGCTGGGGGTAGGTCTCTTCTCCAGGGTTAACATTGAGAGGACAAGAGGAAATGTCCTCAAGTTGTTCCAGGGGAGGTTTAGATTGGATGTCAGGAGGAATTTCTTCCTTGCAAGGGTTGTTAAGTCTTGTCCCAGGCTGCCCAGGGAGGTGCTGGAGTCACCATCCCTGCAGGGGTTTAAGAAACTTATAGATGTGGTACTTAGGGCCATGGTTTAGTGGCATGGTAGTGATAGGTAGATGGTTGGACTTGATGATCTTAGAGGTCTCTTCCAACCTTAATAATTCTGTGATTAACTGTGGGACCAGCCTGATCTGAGAGGTGGCACAGGGTGTGCTGCAAACATCAGCAAAGGTTTCCAGAAATCCTGGTCCTACCCCAGAGGACTCTAAAGCTGTGGTGAAATGATTGCAAAACAGACAATTATTCACCTTCTTTATCCCCTTCCTGGATGCCTTGGAGTGGAGTAGCTTTCCCCATCCTTATTCTTGTCATTAGTTTAACCCAAACCTGAAAGTCCTGCAGTTCTCATCCTTGAGTGTCTTTTGTTTACTGAGGGCAGTGCCAAGGCAGTCCTGGAGCTGGATCAGAAGAAACCTCCTTGTTGAGGCTCCCACACCTCCGAGTCATCTACATTTACAGCTTTAGGTGATGAAATCAAGATGATTAAATGGGTTCACCTTCTTGCATCTGAGCTCTTGGCTGTGGTGGGTCCTCTTGGATCTGTGAAGGGCTGTGCTGCCAGCTCCTGCCTTGCTGCCTGGGAGAGATACCTGCTGCTGTGCTCGGAGGGTCTGGGTGTAGGTTCTGGTAATGGCTGGTTGGTCTCATTTACAGAAGAAAAAAGATTTATGACCTAGGCCCTGTAATTTTTCAGGGTTTTGGTCTCTTAGGTCTGTAACTGAGTAAGGCAAGTCCTGCTTTGTTAGAAAGATCAGAAATTCAATCTAAACCCATTTATTTGTCCTTTATTGGATAGGGTTGCCAAGCAAGGTATTGCTTCCAGATGCTGCTGAGGTGGTGGTTGCATTTCTTGTTGCAGAAGGTTTGGTTCCCGTGTGTTCTCACACCATTGTGAAACACAAAGCCTCCTGTTGTCTGGAGGAAGGACCCTGGCTTGGAAGAAGGTTCTAATATTTGTCCCTGGGACTAAGCAGGCACAACCTGGGAGGCTTTTTCTAGCTCTTGATCATAGGGTTCATGCTGCTGAGGTTCAGCCTTTGCTGTGATACCAGTATGTAGGGAGCAGCTATCCTCAGCAGGGCTCCCTGCACGCAGCTACATGGGATGAGAAAGCCCAAAAGCACAGCAGAACCAAGCCCTCAGGGCATGTACAAGACTGGGGCTGGACAGAAGCTGGCCAATGTCCCTGTGGAGTCCTCTCTGTCACCTTTGAAGGGTGGTGGCTGTTGGAGAAGGCTCTGATGGCTGGGAAAACCATCTGGTCACATCCATGGAAAAAGGCAGGAGGGACACTCTGGGCAACCTCACCAGTGCCACTGGGAAATGGGGACTCAAAGCCTCCAGGAAACTGGCAAGGTGGGGAAACTCCATCCTTGGAGGCTTTCAAAAGACATCTGGCTGATATAAGGCTGTGGACAACTCGGTCTTGCCCCCAGCTCTGCTCTGCTTGGAGCAGGAGGTCCCTCCTGGCTGGGTGATGCTGAGCTCATGTGGAGGAGTGCTGGATGCACCTTGAAATCAGTGCCCATTGATGGAACAGAAATGGAAATGCTGCTTCTTCGTGCAGTGAAGCCTCAATAGGTCTGTTTGAATAACAAACTGACATTTAATTAAGGTGTGTTATGGATCCCAGGGAAACCCAAGGAGTATTTCTGGTTGTTATGGTTGCTGTTAAGCACACAATGCTGGGCTGAAGATGAGCTCAGAGGGGCAGGTTGATTTTGCTGGGCTAATTAGCTCTTGATGTGAGCAATGGTGGGAATTGGGCGAGTATTCACACAAACCTGGACAGGCTGAGGGCCACTGGCTCTGGAGGAGTTGTTGGGAGCATGGCCTCAGGTCTGCCATGGGTCAAGCCCAGGCTTGACATTTCCTCTTATCCTATCACTTGTTCCTTGGGAGAAGAGCAACAATCCCCACCTCACTCCAAACTCCTTTCAGGGAGTTGTAGAGAGAGATAAGGTCTCCACTAAGCCTCCTCTTCTCCAGTTCCTCTTTGCCTTTTTTTCTAGCTCACTGTAAGCTCCCTGGGGCTCCTGCTCTTCTCCAGACTAACCAACCCCAGTTTCCTCAGCTGCTCCTCACAAGACTTGTGCTCTGGACCATTCTGCAGCCGTGCTGCCTTTCCTTGGACATCTTCACTCTTCTTTGGGAATCTGCAACAGAAGCTGACTCTGAAAAAGCATTGGAATCTCTAATTGTGGTGTGGCTGGGGAGGGATTTGGTAATGAAGCCTCTGGCCCTGGCTGTGTCCTGCTCTGTCTTTAGTGGTGATATACATCCCACTGGTGGGGCCTGGGCTGCAGGGGATTAGCAGAGGACAGTAGGTTATTAAGTGTCAAAACTTGATTAGATGTGGCTGGGGGATTGCCTGCAACTGGGGTAGCTACTTCAATAAAAGGAAGGGCTTCTGATTTCTCCTGCTGTTGATTCCTGTATGGTAGGATGATGGATGACCTGTTGGAGGAGATCCAGAGGAGGTCCAGAGAAGGCCACAGAAATAACCTGAGGGCTGGAACCTCTCTGCTGTGAGGAGAGGCTGAGAGAATTGGGGTTGTTAGCCTGGAGAAGAGAAGGCTCCAGAGAGACCTTACTGTAGCTTTTCAGTGCTTCAAGGGAGTCTATAAGAAAGAGGACAGGCTTTTAGAAGAGCCTGTTGTGACAGGACAAGGGGTGATGGCTTTAAACTAAGACAGAGATTTAGACTGCATAGAAGGGAGAAATATTTTGTGCTGAGGGTGGTGAGAGCCTGGCCCAGGTTGCCCAGAGAGGTGAGAGATGTCCCATCCCTGGAACCATTCCAGGTCAGGTTGTTTGGGCTCTGAGCAACCTGCTGTAGTTGCAGATGTCCCTGCTGACTGCAGGGGGGTTGGACTAGATGCCATTGAAAGGTCCCTTCCACCCCAAACCATTCTGTGGGCTTACTGCAGGCCCAGAGGATGTGTAGGACAGGTCCTGATAGCCTCGATGGGCCAGAGCTGAGCTTTGCCCTCACTGTGGGCTTCTGGTTCTGGTGAGAGGGCTCTGATTTCATTTCAGTTGACCTTAGTGGTACTTCACTACAAGTGCTTTGTGTGGTTCTCAGCTATTTCAGTGCTCAGGGTCTGTGTGCTGCAGCAGCAGTTCTCAGGCTGAGCTCCTTGAGTCTCAGTGCCTTTGGGAAGTGGTGCTTGCTGAGCACTGGAGCTCTGGGTTTACTCTTCCCATAACTGCCTTTTCAACCCATTTTCAAGTGTTTCCTTCCTGGGTTGGTGCTCAGCTCGAGGGCTCAACACCTGCCCTTTTGCACCCCAAAAGGAGCTCCAAGCAGCATCTCCAGCTGGTTTCCTGCTGCTGAGCAGTGTCTGGCTCCTGCATTGTTTCTTCAGCTGCCTTGGGAACAGGATCAGTGTGGATGGGATGAAGGAAAGACAATGGTGGGAGAGAGCTGATTTTAGAGCTCTAGCTGGAAAATGCAGGTGAACTGGGATGAAGCACATCCTCTGCAAGGCTGTTGCACCCTGTCCTAGGTTGGTGACTGGATCTTTAACAGCTTGTGGACTGGGGCAGGGAGTTTCCCAGTCTTATGCCACTGGGACTTTCAGCAGCTGCTCAGTGGTAACTGCCTTGACCTGGAATCTGTCTGGAGATGGGCAGCACACCAGCATCTGCAGGGACTTTCCCTGATCTGTGACACTGTAGAAGTGCAGGTAGCCAGAGAACAGCTGTCCTGACCCACTTCACAGGGACATTTGCTGTCTCCCCAGGGCACGGGTTAGGGATGTAACAGACAAACTTACCATCCTGGTAAAGTCCTCTGATTATTACCCCTGGTTAGTTTTTCAGGTGGGCAGTGATGAGGTCACTAGAGGAAACACTAGATCAATCAAAAGAGGTTTCAGAGCCTTGGGGCAGCAGCTTAAGGGATCAGGAGCACAAGTTATTTTCTCCTCTATCCCTTCAGTGGCAGTCACCAATGAGGAGGTGAACAGAAAGAGCTATCAGGTGAACTCATGGCTCTGGGACTGGTGCTACAGACAGGGTTTTGGGTTTTTCAATCATAGGCTGGCCTGCAGGTGGCAGGTGGGATGCACCTGTCCCAGAGGGGGAAAAGGATTTTAGGGCAGGAGTTAGCAGGGCTCATTGGCAGGGCTTTAAACTAGGTATGAAGGGGGAAGGGGACATAACTGGGACTGAGGGAGCACCTCAGGGCCCATAGGATGCTGGACTAATGAAGAACCTTCTTCTTCCATTT
>VWZO01021230.1:859-22183 GCA_013396975.1 Bucco capensis
GATGGCCCTAATCACTCAACGTGCCCGCATCAGTAACCAGAATCGTCCTGGCATTTTAGAAGTAATTACCAGTTGGCCTGAAGGTGAAAACTTTGATCTAGTCGACCAAGAAGAAGAGCCAGTGATGCGTCCTGAGAAGGCTCCACCCTATAACCAATGGCCGGAGGATGAAAGACAGTATGCTCTTTTCACAGATGGTTCCTGTCGCCTCGTCGGAGCTAGACGCAAGTGGAAGACAGCTGTATGGAGTCCAACTCGACATAATGCAGAAATCACCGAAAGAGAAGGATGATCTAGTCAGATGGCAGAGCTCAAAGCACTTCAATTAGCCTTAGATGTAGCTGAGAGGAAGGGTGGCCAAAGCTTTATCTTTACACCAACTCATGGATGGTAGCCAATGCTTTGTGGGGTTGGTTAGAAAAGCGGAAGAAAGCCAATTGGTACAGGAGGGGGAAACCCTTTGGGCCTCTGAAATCTGGCAAGATATTGCCAACCGAGTTGAAAACTTAGCTGTGAGGGTACGTCATGTGGATACACATGTGCCCAAGAGCAGAGCCAGTGAAGAACAGCAAAACAATGCACAGGCTGACAAGGCTGCTCAGATTGAGGTATCAGAAGTGGAACTAGATTGGCAGCATAAGGGAGAATTGTTTTTAGCTCGTTGGGCACATCATGCTTCAGGTCACCAAGGTAGAGATGCAACATACCGTTGGGCCCGTGACCGAGGGGTGGACCTAACACTGGACGCTATTTCACAAGTAATCCATGAGTGTGAAACATGTGCAGCAATTAAGCAGGCTAAGAGAGTCAAACCCCAATGGTATGGTGGACGTTGGTCCAAGTATAAGTATGGTGAAGCTTGGCAGATAGACTATATTACACTCCCACAAACCCGCCAAGGTAAGCGCTATGTGTTGACTATGGTGGAAGCCACGACCGGCTGGTTAGAAACCTACCCGGTGCCTCACGCCACTGCCCGAAATACTATCATGGGCTTAGAGAAGCAAGTTCTGTGGCGACATGGCACGCCAGAGAGAATTGAATCGGATAATGGTACTCATTTCAAGAATGCCCTGGTTACCACCTGGGCCAGAAAGCATGGTATTGAATGGATATATCATATCCCATATCATGCACCAGCCGCTGGGAAGGTGGAGAGATGCAATGGTTTATTGAAAACGACACTAAAGGCACTTGGCGGGGGAACCTTCAAAGACTGGGATCAAAATCTAGCAAGGGCCACATGGTTGGTCAATACCAGAGGGTCTGTAAACCGAGCTGGTCCAGCAGAATCAGAGACACTGAATACCATCCAAGGAGACGGAGTTCCTGTAGTGCACCTTAAAGGTATACTCGGGAAACCCGTCTGGATTACTCCTGCATCGGGTAAAGGCAAACCCATTCGTGGGATTGTTTTTGCCCAAGGACCTGGTTACACCTGGTGGGTGATGTCAAAGAATGGTCAGACACGTTGTGTCCCGCAAGGGGATTTAATCTTTGGTTAATAGAAAGTGTTGCTTAAAATGTAACTGGAGGAAAAAATATGGAAAAAGGTGAAAAGACGTACAAGGGGTGGAATGTCATAGGGTGACTAAAATTGAGGAATAAGGGGTCTTAGTTCTTCTGGTCAAACCAGGACAATAGATTAACCTATGAAGTTCAAGGATAAAAAAGGTTAGTTTATGTGACAAAATAAAATGCAGCTGCCATTCCTGTTAATGTGCAAGTCTACACAGGTTTTCATTAGAGGTAAAACAGTGGAATTCAACAATACCTCTCCAGAAACAGTTTGCTATGCAATAGGACAAGATAGGATAAACTCTGTGACTTCCTCCCTTAGATGAAAAAGGCAGAAACAGGCTCAGAGACTCAGTTGGGTTGATCCAGCCCTGCCAAGTGACACAGCTGAGGAACAGATGCTACCTGCCTTTAATTTAGTACAGCCAGCAAGGTGGCTCAGCAGACCCAGGCAGACATGACGCAAACCAGCTGCAGGTTTTATTTCTTGCTGTGGCAGACATACTAATCCATCTCTGTCAGTATCACCTGGGAAGGACACTCCTCCTATTCCACAGGGCAAACCTCCAGGTCCATATTAATGATCACTGCTACCCAGATGTAACCTGAAGTGAAAATATGTAATTGCAAGTGACCATAACAATCAAGAAGTGATGGCTTTTCAGCCCTTCCTCACATATCTCCAAGCTCCCATTCCTATGTGCTGTCTTGCCACACATTAGAGGATGTCTACTTCAATCCCTGAGAACTGTACACTTATTTTAACCTGCCTCTGCCCAGGATCCTGCTTGCCACGTCTCCATCTTTCTTACAGTCATAGCAAGGAAAAGGACCTTGAAAGGTCTTGTACCTAGGTCTCCATGTTCACCTGCAAAACAGCCTTCAAGTCTAATATCACACAAGTCACTCCTTCACTACTTGCATGAATGGATATAATAAAATCTCAGAAGGATGCTGTCAAGCTGCACAGTTAAGCAACATAAAAGATAAAAAGCTGATACAAAACCACATGCAAGGAGTTCAGCTGCTTGCATCTGACCTGTCTTAAGTTCTTCATTGTTGAGTTAGGGTGGTTAATACAGATTGTCATTTCTGGAAAATAAAAGGCACTCAAAACATGCAAAGGCTTTCTGAAACCACCACTTTGATATCCATCGATGTACCTAGTATGCAGGTTGTGAGAGGCTGCTCCAAGTACATGACGTGGAAGAAAAGAAAGAGTGAAGCTGGGAGGAGAAAGAGGATACCACAAGGTGGTGGTGGTTAATGGTACCATGGGCTACAAAAATTATTAGGGGACTTGAACATGTCTCTTATGGGGAATGGCTGAGAGAGCTGGAATTGTTTAGCCTAGAGAAGAGAAGACTGAGGGGGGAATCTTGCCAATGCTTATAAATACTTAAAAGAATGAGTGTCAGGAGGATGGGGTCAGTCTTTTTTCAGTGGCGCCCAGAGACAGGACAAGAGGTAACAGGCCCAAACTTTAACATAGGAAGTTCCATCTAAACATAAGGAGGAACTTCGTCACTTTGAGGGAGTTAAATACTGGAAAAGGTTGCTCAGAGAGGTAGTGGAGTCTCTGTCTCTGGAGATATTCAAAACCTGTCTGGATGTCATCCTGTACAACCTGCTCTAGGTGAACCTGCTCTGGCAGGGGATTGGACTGGATGATCTCGAGATCCCTTCCAACCCCTAACACTTCGTGTGATTCTGTGAAGTGCAGAATGAAACAACTGTGGGCTTGAGGCAAACCACAGTGGAGGAAGCTATGCAGAACCTGCCAGTTGAGGGAGGCACCATGTACAAATAAAAAATGAGCTGATAGAGACTAAAGGGTGGACTTGAAGGAGAAGCAGGATTTCTTCATTTAAAAAATAAAAAAGAAGCATTTTCAAAGGCTAGCCTAGTAAGGTACCTCCTGCAGTAACAACTGTCCCAAAAATGGGCAACCCCTCTTCCACGAACAGACTAGCTCAGGAATCCCAGGAAAGAGGACTGGATGGTGACAAACCAGGCTTTTTTATTTTATTTTTTTTTTTAAAGATCTTTTCTTTTGACAGCATGGTCCCTAACAGAGTGAACTGTACTTTAACAGCAGCAGTTGCAGACTGACAAACCTCCAGCCTGACCCTATACATGCAAAGCTTTTTTTCCTCAGTCTGGTACTCTACACACTGGGGTGACATTTCCAGCACTCTCACAGTCTGCTTCTATGGTGTTGGTACTGTTTTAACTCATGTAATGTGAAACACTGTTTCAGAAAATGCTTTGTGGCCAAAATTCATGCAACCCATCCCTGAATCTATCCAAATTGTAACAAATCCTTTGACTGCTGAAGAGAGGTAATGAAAGGGAATTTAATCTTGACATTTCAGGATTAAACGGTTGACAGACAAGGACTAGAGGACTTGGTGGCACAGAGGACAGCTGTTTCCAGAGCTGTGCCTAAGCTGACAGTCTAGACATTATGAATGAGAGCTCAGCAGAGCTAGAGAATCACATCACAGCAGAGGTGGGGATCCAAATTTTAACGATTCAATTAACAGCTACCAAGGCTGGTGGAAAACATTGAGCTATTTCTACCTCCATGTCCCTACCGCTACCCTTATGCTACCGTGGGTGTAATTATGTAAGATGCACAATCCCTTGATAGAAGGTGGAATTATTTAAGGAAAACATCTGGCAAATTTAGAGCTAAGTAGGAGCAGAGAAATGTCAATGCTGAACCAAGATTTGTTTCAAACATGACCCAGATACCTAATTAGAAGTTACACTCAAATCTGACTTGTACAGGGCTCAAGAAACAGGCTGACTGAATACAGCAGAGAGGCTGCAAGATGTACATTCTCAAGCTTTAGCATCCTGATTACATTAGATACTGTTCTGATCTCCCCACTCTTCCCAACTTTAATGTCATAACTCTGAGAAATTAGCCAGAAAGGGTGAGGGTAAAGCAGCATTACAGAATAATGATGCAATGAGCCTCATCTGTGAGTTTTGAGGTGGGTGTTAAGGCTGCCAGAGAGCTTATCTCAGTGCAGAGTTGGAAGCTCAAGGCTTCGTGCCTGTCCCCAGCTTACCCTCTCTGAGCCAACACCCAGCCGTGGGGTCTGAGCAGCCAGGAGGGGGATGCAATCCCTCTGTCTTGAACACCTCAGCCTAATGGAATCCTGTATCCCCAGAAAGTATGGAGGAAGGAAAATTGGGGAATATGAAGGACTCTGCAAAACCTGAGCACCACTGTTTATGTTCATGCACAAAACAAGTGTCTGCAGCTGAGTCCCAAGCCACCAGAAGGATTAAGAATATAATACAATAACCAAGAATGGCTTTATGTAAGATAACTATAATAAATCAAATTATAATTTTCTTAATAAAGCACTCTTCAAGAAGAAAGCTCTGGCTATATTTAGTTTAATTTTTCCTTATGCTGTTCTCCACCTGGGTAGAGAAATATATTCCTTTATGTTTTTAAATAAAAATATCCAAATACAGAGGAATGCACTCATGGATGGCTGCCTTGTACAAAAAAAAATCAGGAGAACTCATAGAGATGTTCAGTTATCTGAATGAGTGAGATGGTCCCCATGGGACAGCCCATACAAGGCAATAGGGAAGAACAGACTGCAAAGGAAGATTTTAACATGCCCAGTGCGCTCTGGAACAAATGAGCAGCAACTCATTGACAGAGATGGTGCTGAGGTATGCCAACATACTACATAAAAAGCAGAAACTCATTACATTTGCCTGTGTGTCATGGATGAGAACAAAGGTAACAGAATGCTTACCAGACCTTTTCTTGATGAGCATCTTGGGAATTTGCACCCAGTAAGCAAATGGGTACTACAAGTGGTTGATGTGGTGCTCCACATCTAAGGAGGAAGGTGGCTGTGGTGCAGGATCGAGGAGGTTAGGTGGACCCCCACGCTTGACACTAGTGCAGCTGGGAAAATCTGGGAAATGGTCCAGTGGAAGCGCAAGAGGAATTAAAGGGCTGGATAATATGCTTTGTAGTCAGATTCACTTTCCAGGACACATTTTATTAAACCTATTAAAAACTACTAAAAAAATGGTGAAGGGCCTGGAGAACAAGTCTTATGAAGAGTGATTGAAGGAGCTGGGACTGTTTAGTTTGAGGAAGAGGAGACTAAGGGGAGACATCATCGCTCCCTACAGCTACCTGAAAGGGCATTGTAGAGAAGTTGGTGCTGTTTCTTCTCACAGGTAATTAGTGATAGAACAAGAGGGAACGGCTTCAATCTGAAACAGGGTGGGTTTAGACTGGACATTAAGAAAAATTTTTCACAGAAGGAGTAGTCATACACTAGGCTAGGCTGCTCAGAGAGATGGTTGAGTCACCATCCCTGGATATGTTTGTCATTTAGATGTGGTGTTGGGGGATATGGTGTAGGGGTGAACTTTGCAGAGTAGGGTTAATAGTTGGATTTGATGATCCCAAGGGTCATTTCCAACCTGAATAATTCTATGATTCTATAGGAACAGAAAGTGAAATGACTATGTCACTGAGTGACTTAGTATCTTTTGGGGGAGAACAGTTATCTTCACTGTCAACCAAAAAGTCAGACCAGAAACAAGGAACAACTTTTGGACATATCATTACTTTAAGGGTGACAGTAACTTTCTAAAAGTTACACCAAATTTCATTATACCATACATTTTTTAAATTGGACACTTTCCCATAAGACCTACAGTTGTAAAGAGGATTAGAGGGAGGAAGCTGTATGTAAGCAGACCAAATCAAAGGACCACCACAATCCTTTGCTGCATAGGTCAGCACAATGGGCAAGGGTCTCCATCCCTCCTCTGCCCACCCATGATCAGTCCTCTCCTCCTGGGAACATGAGATGCACTACAGCAGTTCAAGGACACAAAGCAAGATTTGTGAGTCTTTACACCTGTGTTATTTATTGCTGGGCATACAGTTGAAGTGTCTAAGCTGATTCCTGTCAGCTCCTGCTGGGCACAACATGGTGCCCAGTTAGACCAGAATTGCAGCAAAGCAAGCTCAATACACAAAGATGTACTGATGAGGTCATTTTGAAAGGCTGTCTGATCTTGTTGTTTTGGGGTTTGTTTTTTTTTTAGAAGTTTCAAGTTGTTGTGTGTTTCCAGCTTCGAAGCATGTGTCATCTCCAAGGACACCTTACAGCTCTCCAAGAAAACAAACCACTGTGTCAAGGACCCAGCAGCCTGTGGAGCTCTAAAATCAACTCCTCATACCTAAAAAAAAAATAAATTTAAAAATTCATAAAGCAATATCCATGTGGCAGTGATGGAAATAATGAATAAAAGATGCTGCAATGCAAAACTATAAATCACATTTTAAAAGATCTGTTCTTCTATTTTTCTACTTGACAAAAGAGATAATCTCTGAAGAATATGCCTCTGTTCAATTCATCAGTTTCAGCAACCACAGCCTTGAACAGCCTTGTGAATTAAATTTTATCAGAATACAGTAACCTTCATTTCTCTTCCATGGCTACTACTGTTCCCTGAGAAAGCTCACCTGTCACTGTGTCTCTGGTAGGAGGAAAACTTAGACAACATTCAACAAAATAACATCGGACATTTGGCAAATATCTCATTTGATAAGTGTGGTTTTCCATCTATCAAACCTATTCAGGAAATGGGACTGGAATTTACCGAATACTTAAGGCAAAGGTTAAATATCAAAAAAGAAAAACCCAACAGAGATTATTCACTCAGATGAATTCGACAATGATTTAGACATCAACCAATAAACAAACAAGTTTAAAAAATAAAACAACAACCAAAACCCCCAAGAAAATAAAGATTCAATCATATCACAATAAAAATAGGTACAAAAATAAGAGAGTAAGACTTTCTATGCAGTACAACACAAACTCTGTAACAATGGGATGTAAAATCTTCCACTGCTACAGACATATATTACTTTTCTCATCAGTCTATGTTATGTTCATTTTTTTTTAATGTGAGTATAATTAGCTTTTTACATTACTTGTCAAAGTTTCCTGCATGTTTTACTACTTATTTCTGTGTAAGAGCTAATCTGGAATCCTGACCATATTGTGGAAATAACTGCACAGAGAAAGTTCTTATTGTGCAAGTGACCTTGTGACAGAGCAGAATCCTGAGACGCTCTTCTTGCAAAGCATGCAGCCATCAAATAGGAATTAACTGATATCTTGGTTTGATAAGACAATTTTTAGGAAAGATCCAGGTAAAGTGCTTCCCCCTCCCAGGACAAAGGAAGAAATGTAGAATGAAAACACATGCACACCCGAGGCAAAGGGATAAAGAATATAACTTTAACAAATAAATATATATATAAAACAGTGAAAATACAGAGACAGGTAAGAAATCTTCCCAGTCCCTCCCCTCTGACCGTGCCACAAAGTTTGTTCCTCCAACCCCCGATAAAATCTGCAAGAAATATAGTCTGGTTGGGGTGGGAAGAAAGATGAGGTGAACTGAGATGCTGGATGGAGTAACCAGGATAGTGGATGGAGTCGGATGATTGAAGAGGAGAAGCTCCAGGTCCAGATGCAAAAGGGCAGGACACCATGTGGTAGTCAAAATGGCGGAGGGCCACGTGACAGCATCCTGATCAGCTCTCTTTGGTGGTCACAGGGTGAGGTGCAGAGAGAAAGAGGAAAAATAGCGGCTTCTGTATCGTCTTAAATAGGGGGTGAAGTATCGTGAGATTCCCCACGGCCCCCCTCCATACCCGAGATGTTCAGGCACGGCTCTTTTTGTCCAGGTGATTTGCACATGAAAAGCTACTTCTGTGATTCCGGAAACTTGCGCTGCCAGGATGCAGCTGCTGTCCAGCCTGGCCCAGCCCAGCCCGGGTCTTGGCTGCTGCCGCTCTAGTCTGCCCCACACCCACCACATTTGTTGCCACAGCTACAGTGTCAACTTTCTGGGGAAGGGGGGGCTAGTCAGCAGCAGAGCAGTTTGGGAACAAAACAAACATATTTAGGGGAAGGAGGAGGAAAGGTGGACACAAAGAACTTCCTGTTTCATGTTCCCCACTACAACCAAATAAAGACCTAATTGCTTAGTTTTATTTCTCTGCAGGACCAAAATATAATTTTACTCTCTGCCTGTGGTAGCGAATCATACAACAAAAATATCCAAGCTCATCAATTCACACTATGCTCAAAACAAATCCATGGGAAATGCCTCTTGCCCATTGTGGTTTTGTTTTTTGGGTTTGCTTGTTTGTTTTCCTCTTGTTCATACAAGTTGAGAAACTTCAGAACAGTTCACAGTTAGGAACTATGGTCACTACATGGCCCAAAAACATGGCAAGGAAGAGTGTGGGAACTCAGACTGAACTCCTGCACAAACATGAGGCTGTGCAGGTCTCAGGCTGCAGTGAATGCTTGAGCCTGGCTCTCTTCCTGGGGTGGGGTGAGCTGGAGACACCTGTGTGTGGTGTGATCAGATCAGTGACCTGCTCAAGCAGGTGGTTGAACTGAGGGAGGAAGTAGATAGGTTAAGAAGTATCAGGGAATGTGAGAACGAAATAAATAGGTGGAGCTATATCCTGCAACAATAACAACAGGCAGAGACTCTACAAGTTGTCGAGGATCCCCTTCCCTCCTGTCACCAGGTGGAAGGAGGAGACCTAAGGAATAGCAAGGAATGGAGACAAGTCCCTCCTCGGAAATGCAAGTGTAAGCCCTGCAGGACACCCACACCTTCCCAGTTACATTTGCAGAGTAGGTATGGGGCTTTGGAACCCGAGGATCAGGCAAGTGAGGATGGACATGAAGATCCATCCAGTGAGCCCCCCAGGGCTAGTCACTCACCCCCATGCCTTAGGACTTCCTCAACGAGGAAGAAAAGGGGGGTTATTGTAGTAGGTGACTCTCTTCTGAAGGAAACAGAGGGGCCTATTTGTAGACCAGACCCATCCCACAGGGAAGTCTGCTGCCTTCCTGGGGCTCGGGTTAGAGATGTTAAAAGGAAGCTCTCTGCTTTGGTAAAGCCCTCTGATTACTACCCCTTGTTAGTTATTCAGGTCAGTAATGATGAGGTTGCAGAAAGAAGCCCAAAGGCAATTAAGAAGGACTTTAAGGGTGTTGGGGCGATTACTTGAAGGCTCAGGTGCACAGGTGGTGTCCTCATCAAATCCCTCAAGTGGAAGGGAAAAACATGAAAGAGGGTGGAAAACACACCTGATTAACACATGACTCAGAGACTGGTGCCACCACTGGAATTTTGGGTCCTTTGACCATGGGGAAGTTTATACGGCACCATGTCTGCTGGCAGCAGATGGACCACATCTGTCTCAGAGGGGAAAAAGGATCCTTGCACAGGAGTTGGCAGGGCTTGTTGAAAGGGCTTTAAATAAGGCTCGAAGGGGGAAGGGGATAAAACCAGGCTCACTAGAGATGAGCCTAACGACAGCCTTCAGTCTACTGTCCTACTCAAGGTAATTAACAGTGGTACAGGGAACAATAATAGCACAGGACTCACTAAGAGGTTAGTAACCACGGAAATGGCCAGGAAACTAGAATTGAAGGGGGAAGCAAATATCATAGAATCATAGAACAAGCCGAGTTGGAAGGGACCCACAAGGATCATCAGATCCAACTCCCATTCAGGCACAGGACAACCCCAAGGTCACACGAGGTGACTAAGGGAATTGTCCAAGCGTCTCTTAAACTCCACAAGATTTGGAGCCATGACCACCTCCCTGGGGAGCCTGTTCCAATGCTCCACCACCCTCTGGTATATAACCTGGCCCACCAGTAATGAGACTAGGGGTAAAGGAAAAATGATGGGGGTGAAATAGATAGCCTAGATCAAGTGCATCTGCACTAATGCATATAGCATGGGCAACAAGCAGGATGAGCTGGAGGTCATTGTGCAACAGGACAGCTATGACTCGTTTGCCATCACAAAAACGTGGTGGGATGACTGTCATGACTGGAATGCTGGGATGAATGGTTATAAGCTCTTCAGAAGGGACAGACAAGGAAGGAGAGGTGGGGCTGTGGCCCTGTATGTTAGGAAGTGTTTTGAGTGTATAGAACTTGATTTCGATGATGATAAAACTGAATGTTTATGGGTAAATATGAAAAGAAAGGTAAATAAGAGAGATCTTGTGCTGGGAGTCTGCTAGAGACCACCCACCCAAGAGGAGCAGGCAGATGCAATATTCTATAAACAGCTGGCTGAAGTCTCGTTATTGCCAGCCCTTGTTCTAGTTGGGGACTTCAACTTCCTCTGCAGGCAGGCAAGGTTTCTCAAGTGTATGGAAGATAACTTTCCTGACACAACTGGTAGATAAGCCTACCAGCGAAGGTGCCTTGCTTGACCGCCCAATCACAAATAGAGAAGGATTAGAGGGAGATGTGGTGGTTGGTGGCTGTCTTGGGCTTGGTGATCATGAATTGGTTAAATTCTCAATTCTTAGTGATGTAAAGAGAGGGGTTAGCAGAACCTCTACCTTGGATTTCTGGAGGGCAGACTTTGGGCTCTTTAGAACACTGGTTGAGAGAGTCCCTTGGGATNTGATGGGGGTGAAATAGATAGCCTAGATCAAGTGCATCTGCACTAATGCATATAGCATGGGCAACAAGCAGGATGAGCTGGAGGTCATTGTGCAACAGGACAGCTATGACTCGTTTGCCATCACAAAAACGTGGTGGGATGACTGTCATGACTGGAATGCTGGGATGAATGGTTATAAGCTCTTCAGAAGGGACAGACAAGGAAGGAGAGGTGGGGCTGTGGCCCTGTATGTTAGGAAGTGTTTTGAGTGTATAGAACTTGATTTCGATGATGATAAAACTGAATGTTTATGGGTAAATATGAAAAGAAAGGTAAATAAGAGAGATCTTGTGCTGGGAGTCTGCTAGAGACCACCCACCCAAGAGGAGCAGGCAGATGCAATATTCTATAAACAGCTGGCTGAAGTCTCGTTATTGCCAGCCCTTGTTCTAGTTGGGGACTTCAACTTCCTCTGCAGGCAGGCAAGGTTTCTCAAGTGTATGGAAGATAACTTTCCTGACACAACTGGTAGATAAGCCTACCAGCGAAGGTGCCTTGCTTGACCGCCCAATCACAAATAGAGAAGGATTAGAGGGAGATGTGGTGGTTGGTGGCTGTCTTGGGCTTGGTGATCATGAATTGGTTAAATTCTCAATTCTTAGTGATGTAAAGAGAGGGGTTAGCAGAACCTCTACCTTGGATTTCTGGAGGGCAGACTTTGGGCTCTTTAGAACACTGGTTGAGAGAGTCCCTTGGGATATAGTCCTGAAAGGTAAAGGGGTCCAGGAAGGCTGGACTCTCTTTAAGAAGGAAATCTTAAAGGCCCAGGAGAGAGCTATTCCCATGTGCCGTAAGACTAAAGGGCAGGGAAAATGGCCAGCCTGGTTGAACAGGGAGGTTTTGATGGGACTTAGGAAGAAAAGGAGGGTTTATCACCTCTGGAAGAAGGGCCAGGCAACTCAGGAGGAGTACAGAGGTATTGTTACGTTATACAGAGAGAAAATTAGGAAGGCAAAAGCCCAACTGGAACTCACCTTGTCCACTGACATAAAGGACAACAAATAAGTTTCTACAAATACATCAACAATAAAAAGAGAACCAGGGAGAATCTCCATCCCTTGCTGGATGAGGGGGGGAACATTGTAACCAAGGACGAGGAAAAGGCTGAGTTACTTAATGTTGCCTTTGCCTCTGTTTTTAAATGGGCAGACCAACTGCTCCCAAGGGGTTCAGGCTGCTGAGCTTGAAGACAAGGATGGAGAACAGTGCTACCCCCACATAATCCAGGAAGAAGTAGTTTAAGGCCTGCTTCTGCACCTAGATACTTACAAGTCTATGGGGCCAGATGGCATTTACCCAGGAGTACTTAACAACCTGGCAAAAGAGCTCACCAAGCCTCTCTCCATCATTTTTCAACAGTCCTGGTCAACAGGTGACGTACCAGATGACTGGAGGGTGGGTATTGTGATGCCTATCTACAATAAGGGCCGGAAAGAGGATCCGTGGAACTATAGGCCTGTCAGCCTGACTTTGGTACCAGGAAAGATCATGGAGAGGATCATCTTGAGTGAGCTCTCACAGCAATTGCAGGGCAGACAAGAGATCAGGGCCAGCCAGCATGGGTTTATGAAAGGGAGGTCTTGCTTAACCAACCTGATCTCTTTCTATGACCATGTGACTTGCCTTTTGGATGGGGGAAAGGCTGTGGATGTTGTCTACTTGGACTTTGGTAAGGCCTTTGACACAGTCTCCCATAGCATTCTCCTAGAGAAACCAGAGAATCATGGTATAAAGAGGTGTACTCTTCATTGGCTTAAAAATTGGTTGGATGGCTGTTCTCAGAGAGTTGTGATTAATGGAGTGAAATCTAGCTGGCTGCCAGACACCAGTGGTATCCCTCAGGGCTCAGTTTTGGGGCCGGTCTTGTTTGGCATCTTTATTGATGACCTGGACGTGGGGATCGAGAGCACCCTCAGTAAGTTTGCAGACGACACCAAATTGTATGGGAGTGTTGATCTGCTGGAGGGCAGGGAGGCTCTGTAGAGGGACTTGGACAGGTTGGATCAATAGGCCAAGTCCAATTGTATGAGGTTCAATAAGGCCAAGCGCCGTGTCCTGCACTTCGGGACAACAACCCCAGGCAATTCTACAGGCTTGGGAACGAGTGGCTGGAAAGGTGGCCAGCAGAAAAGGACCTGGGGGTGCTGGTGGACAGCTGGCTGAATATGAGCCAGCAGCATGCCCAGGTGGCCAAGAAGGCCAGCAGGATCCTGGCTTGTATCAGGAATAGCGTGGTCAGCAGGAGAAGGGAGGTTATTGTGCCCTTGTNAGGGAGGTTATTTTGCCCTTGTACTCGGCACTTGTAATGCCTCATCTGGAGTACTGTGTTCAGTTCTGGACCCCTCATTATAGGAAAGACATTGAGATGCTGGAGCATGTCCAGAGGAGAGCTACCAAGCTTGTGAGGAGTTTAGAGAACAAGTTGTATGAAGAAAGGCTGAGGGAGCTGGGCATGTTTAGTTTAGAGAAGAGGCGGCTGAGGGAGGACCTAATTGCGCTTTACAATTATCTGAAAGGAGGTTATAGAGAGGTGGTTGTTGGCCTCTTCTCCTTAGTAACTAATGACAGAACCAGAGGAAATGGTCTGAAGTTGCAGCGGCGGGTTTTAGTTTGGATATCAGGAAAAAATTCTTTAGAGAAAGAGTGGTGAGGCACTGGAACAGCCTTCCCAGGGAGGTGGTCGAATCACCATCCCTGGAGGTATTTAAGAAATGTGTGGACGTGGTGCTCCAGGACGTGCTCTAGTAGCAGGTATGCAGAGGTGCTTGGGATTGTTTGGGGTTTTTTTGTTTGTTTGGTTGGTTGGTTTCTGTTGTTGGACTTGGTGATCTGAGAGGTCCTTTCCAATCATGAATATTCTGTGATTCTGTGAAATCAGCATGCAATTCTGAGAGAATTATCCCCACAGAACAAAAAGAAAAAGGTTAAAGGAAACATGCAAACCTGTATTATTTCTAATGATGGATATGCATGGAAAGCCTGAGAGCTTTCTCCTTTTCCTGTTTGCCATTTCTGACAGAAAGTTCTAAAGCCAAATCTATGGCACTCTCAGGTCGTGTGTAGTGCAAATAAATTACAGACTAAAGAGCTAAGTACTTCTACTACAACAGGCAGAATAAAACAACTGTTCGTCAACTCTTCAGGTAACACAGCATGTCCGCACTAGCACTACACCAACCCCCTTCAGCTGCAGCATCTTCTGGAGACACATTCCAACTGTTCCCAGTGTGGCTTTTAGCAACAGTGACTTCTGATTGATACACTATCTATGGCTGATAAAAAATAAAAGCTGTTACAGTAAGTAATCCTTTCTATTATTTAGAGTACAAGTACCAAAACCAAATCCTTCCTTTTCACCCCACCTCCAACAATTACATTAATGGTAATTATCGTGATACAATATCATACATAGAAGAATCATTGACTTATCAAACCTAATGTATATGTAAAAGAATAGGAAATGATTCATGAGAATGTCTTTACAGTTAAAGTCAACTTCTGCATTTGATTAGAAGAACACATTGATTGAAGTCAGGAAATTTAAACTCCCGAATGAACTTGTGTTTTGCAATATAAGCCATTCAATTAAAATGCAAGTAGGAATCTCCTCAATAAATAATACTCAGAAAATTACTTTGACTAAAGCAGTCAAGGAACAATAGATAAGAATGAACAGAATATAGGCACAGAATAATGAGGCAGATGTATTCAATGCATAATGAGTTTATTTTTCTAATGGGTGGAAAAGTATTGAATTAAAGGAACTGTTCCAAAGGAAGGGTTGTCAAATTATACTCTGATTTGCTCCTTCACATTGCTATCAATGGGCACTTAAGTATCACTGCTTTAGCAGTATCTCAAGGTAAAAACTGATTTGTCTAATGCTTAGATCTCCACATACGCCTCAGTGGGTACATGGCTTCTAAGCCACTGTGGGAGCAAAGCTGCTCTGCTATGTATTTGAAGCTTAGCAGCCCAGGAATGTTGGAGGCAGGGCAGAAACAAAGCATGAGGTGTGAAAAACCAAAACTGTTGGTAGAATCTTCACCATGCAACTCCCAGGTTGCTATGAAGACAGGAAGGGCAAAGTATTGTAGCTTGAGTGCAAGTCTGCTCAACACGCACATACAAAAACCAAAGCCACGCAGCACTTATAATTAATCTCTGCTCTTTTGCTGTGTCATTCAGATCTAGGAATGAACTTTTGTAATAATGTGGTACTTTTGAAGGTAGCAAGATGAATGCAGAAAAGCATTAATCATTCATTCCTATGAATTTCTACAGGCATTGAAATATTGTTGACTTTTCCTTTTAGTGCTTTATTCATTAACCACAATATTCCATCAGCTAAACGCTGTGTTTCATAATATAGCTGCAGTCAGCAACAAGAATGATCTTAATATGTAAGATTTTGTGTTACTGTGGCTGAATTGCCAATTCATCTAAACACTGGAGTTCAGCAGGTAATTTATCATCAAATCTGCTCCTATTCCAGCCTTTAGTCTCTACTGAAAGACTGAAATGGCCCAAAATCAATTCTTAGGAAAAAAAAAAGAAAAACAAACCAAACCCCAAACTAAAATTAAACCATTTTAATAGACCTATTTTGTTCCAAGCTCATAGCTTCCATTTGATACCTTCCAGCCCAGTAATTTTTATGGTCATATTCTTCAATAAAAGCAATTATAAATTTATGTTATTCTAACTTTTAATTTCCAGCCCAGCCGGCTGGAAGGTCATCTTTGTTTATTTTCCCTTTTGACAACATCTCTAGTGACTAGAAGTCACTTCAGAAAGATAAAGCTGGACTATTTGGTGATATTTCACTGTATTTTTATTTTCCACAGGAAAATTCATATTGCATGAATATTTAAACTTCTGATTTATCATAGCTTCACCTGACAGATGCAGAGGTTCAAATCCAGCAAGGACACGTAGGACCAAGAAGGACCTCCACAATTCTAATGTAAGCAAATTAAATTCCTTATAACATTCATGACTTTTAGACAGCACTTTGAAGGCCATTTCACTAACTGAATACTAAAGCTTCAGGATGTGTTTCATAAGCATTCCGCAGCAACCTAAGCCAAATTTTAATGCACCCACTGGTGAGATGTGCTTTCCCTCTAGTGTTTTCCACCTCAGGTATGACTACTTTCAAGTGCTGTCATACCAAAATACATGGTTATGTAAAATGTTTAATTTTGCTAATTTTAGAAGTGATGCTTGATTACATTAAATCATTTAGGATTTATCCCATGTGTGCACACATTTAAGGGATGCATAAGCTTAATGTGATGTATGAGCAAGTTTATGCAGAGATGAGTAGTCCTGAAGAGAACAGAGATCTATGAATGAGACACACAGAAGTCACATCAACAGTCAGCTATGAAAACCATCCTTCCTCCCAAGGCTCAGAGTAGCCGTGAAGTCACAAATATCATGGAATTTGGGCTGGGTTCATGCCATACAGCTATGGAGGACCATCACTGTGGAACGAGTTACACACAAAACACACCACACACGCTATACCCAAGCTGGGAATGTGCAACACAAACACAGCATGGCTTGTGATGAAGGTTAAAAGCTGAGCCAGATGAACTATAACTGGGTTGCAGCGGAGGGCAGTGATACACAAACACTAGCAACCGTCATTTTGCAAAGCACCTACAAATGAAAAAGCCTGCCCTTGTGTATTTCTAGCATACAACACTTAGCACTGCTAGGATTGCTCTCAAGAAAAATTGCACACTCTTTACGTGCATTTAATTTTGCAGATGTGCAGATACAGAGAGAGATTTACTGAATAGTCACTGTTTAAAATATTAACTCTGATTGCTTTCTCTTTTTTTTTGACAACTGTATCCTATTCAATTAATCTACTATCCCTCTTGTTCTCTGAAAGTCTGTCCTGGTTTGCGCTGGAGCAGAATTAATTCTGCTAAGATGGTATCGCTTCTAGCCAGGGCTCCTTTAAAAGTGACTCTATTCCTTTGAAAGCTGGCAGTATGTTTTCAAAAACATTATCAGCTTCTAATAGATGTTTGGGTTACAACTGAGGATTGGAATGTAAACCTTCTGTGACTCTACCGAGAAGTCAGGGGGGTGCAGGGCGAGAGCCTACACCTAAAGGAAAGGAACAGGAAAGGCAGGTGACCCCAAACTGACCAGCTGAGTATTCCATTTCATACATGTCATGCTCGGTATAAATTTAGGGGGCTGTTCCCTCTGTGCTCTCTTCTTTGCCTCCCTTGCAATCCTGCTTGGCACCCCCAGCTTTGCTGCTTTCTCACTTCTGAGTCCAGGTCTCCAGGGTCCAGCTTCCTCCCTTTCTTCCCCCCGGGGGGGGGGGTTGGCTGCAGTAATATAGCGACTGGGAGGGAGAAGTGGGAGGTTTGGATCTTGGTGCTGGCTCTGTATCTTTACTTATATATATATTTTTGTCTGCTGCCACTGCTTTCTATTAAAATAGTTAAAGTTTCTCTGCCTTTTCCAATCCACAAGTCTCGTTATTTCATCCAAACTACAACAAAGTCAAATCCTTTAAACTTTCACTTCACAAAGCAGCATTGACTTGCATCTTAAAAAGAACTGCCACACTTCAGACAGCTGATTTTCGTCTTTCCCTATACCATTCCTCTCACCCTTTGAAAGGTAGGAAGCTGGTTTCAGTTACAGAAAAACCGAGGGAGGAGGGAGCTGTGGATGAATACACCATAACTCTGGCTCCTTAACTGGGTTAATTTGTCATCTGGCATGGGAACCGGAGCTTCAGAGAAAGCTACAGGAAAAAAAATAAATTGCAAGGCCTACGCTACTCATGTACTAGTTGACATGTCTAATGCTATCTGATTCAGAGCAACTGTGAAATGCTGGATTAAAAGGTATAACAACCTTCTTACTGAGGGATAGGTGAATTACATTTCCACAGGATGCAATCTGAAGAGATGTATAAAAGAAGAAAATACAAGTTGTGATGAAGAAGCTGAGTCTTGACTTGAACAAGTTTAAATGCAGCTTGCTCAGAGAGACTGATTTTTGATAATAACTGGATTTGCATAGGTGACCAGTGTTTGCAAGCCAGCTTCACTATTCAGTTGTACAGCTGTTAAATTTACTGTGTAGCATCTGCTGTACATAAATGTGGAAAACCATCAGAAATGGTATATATATGTGTCAATTTCAACCCATGAGCATGCTCCTTCTATCATTTACAAATGAGTAAACACCCAAAATTACCTTGGATATTGATTTAAGTTTTGGCAAAGGGTTTGGGTTTTCTTCTTGTTTTGCTTGTTTCAACTCAGTAGGCTCATTTCATGTTTAGCACAAGATTGAATTTGATTTAGATTTGGGACTACCTACATCTACAAACTTTGCCTGAAACAGTCAGTACCACATTTCAAGTCTCTTGCTTCTCAAAGTAAAATTGTAGAGGAAAGACAAAACAAACAAAACAAAAATTGATCTGGGCTAGAAATTCAGATCCAGACACTCATTTTGACAAATGTTTCAGCTTCTCAGGTTCAGAAACTGGTGCTTTCCCAGAGGGAGAGATGAGTGGTTTAGCTCTAAAACAAAAATACCCAAATATTCAGGGAAATCTGTATCAGGCTCAGATCTCTAGTTAAAAACCCTCTAGTCAGGCAATGCAAGCAGCTAGACAGACAGCCCAGGGGAAGCCAAAACCATTGTCAGCCAGCTTCTGGAGTTTTCTGGTCCCAATGAAAGTAGCTTCCCTAAGGCACCAAGGCAAGCTCTACCCCTGAAAAAAAAAGCATTAAGAAAGTGAACACTGTGGCAAAGCACTCAGCCTCACAGTCTGCCTTCCAGGCCCTGCTAGGTGATGAATGCTAGATCTCATCAGCATTGCCAGTCCTGAGCCTGCTCCCCATGATGCCTAAAGATTTAAGTGTGTTCTGTAGATTTTTAGGACTTTTAGAATTATGTGAAGCTTCCTGAATTGTTCACATATTAGAAGCTACTAGGCCTGTTCCTAAGGGACTATCTTGGACTTTCCCATGCCTCGCCAAGGACATGGTGTTTTGAAGAAGCCACCTACAGATACCCTGAAGACAAAACAACAGAAGAGGGTCAAGTCCCACATGGGTCCTCTCCAAGGGGCTCAGCTGAAGACCATCAGGGGTGGGCCATTGGAAAATCTAGTGCCAGGGTTGGCTATAGTTATCAAGATGTTAATTACCAACAAAAATCTATAAACGGTGTAATCCCTTGGGGGGTGCATGTGTCCATGTTGAAGATCTCGAAGGTGTGGAATTCCAATTAAAGGTAACACTATCTTGCTCCATTAACTCTGTGCCAAGTGCCTATTTTCCAGAATTTTCGACATCACCCTCACCACAACTTTTCTTCGTACAGTTCCTCTGAAAACCTTTCACACTCTGGACCTGAACTCACTTTTCTCCCTTGTGCCTCTGACTGCCACTTCTGGATGAGAGATGTGTTTGAGCTTCTCTGAAGGGAAAAAGGCAATGAATACCCTCAGACTGGGGTCTGAGCACCACAGGAACTCATTTCACAATGGGTGTGTGAAATCTTCCTGCAGAACTTGTCTGTCCTAAACTATACTATCAGGGGACACTGTCAATAATAAACACTTTCGCAACATTACAGGATTTCCATGCTCCAGCCAACTGGATTTTCCTTGAGTAAGTGACATTCTGATGTGTTCTGGGACAACTCCGTAGGCATTTTGCCAAGATACATGCTGGCTTCTTTAGACAGTGATACATGGCAGTTTAAACTTGATTTAGATCATAAGTCTTGAGTAATGGCAGGCCATCTGGCACATTTCAGCAATCCTGGCACTTTCTGCTTGGAGAGGTCCAGGACTTAAATAAGACAGACATGGCAGGTCAAGAGTGAAATGCATTGGCAGGGCTATGGGCACAAAGTTTGCATGGCAGCACTCGAGCTAAGGCAGGACATCTCCCATACATCTGTTCCCAGCCACGCAGGCAGCTTTGGGAGCAGAGTAAGAGCAACGTAACAAGCAAGTGTAGGGGCAAGGATCAGGAGCAGCATGCAAGCAAGCTGCCAGCTCGGGACTGCTGCTGGAAGAATGAGGTACCACCCAAAATGGAGCTGTGGGAACAAGCCTTCTTGAAGTCAGGGGATTATGAGTCAGAATGAAGCTGTATCAGAACCTCTTGGAAGAAGTGCAGGATGGTGTAAGGCTTGTAGACTGCACATCTGCCTTGCGTTGAACTAGCAGAGATGCTGGTACACAGGATCAGAGAGTACACAGAACCCAGAAAAGTCTGGAATGAAGCTGGAGACAGACTGGGAAGCATGGAGACTTTTTGCACTGGAATGTTCAGCTGTTACAGCACTGGCTTCTTTTTTTTGGCAGTGTTGTGTAGGACCAGTCTGAATCAGTGGGAGAGGAAAGAGTGTGTGCATTTGGTCCTCCTATAAAACAGGAGGTTGGTTTTAAGATGCAATTGTTTGGAAATCAAAAAGAAGATTAGAAAGCCAGTTCTGTTGCTGTTTAGTATAATGAGACGTTCTTACAACTGTCTGATGACTGGGAAAACAGAGAATTGCCAATTCATTTACTGAGGAAATTGCTTTCTGACCAAAAGAGAAATGTGCAACTATTGCAACTACTGCCATCCCGTACATCAGCTGATGGCCCTGTCTGGGCATGGATCAAAACACTACTGAGCACCAGCCCTCAGTCAGATTTTCATTCCATAGTCCAAACTTATAGAATCATAGAATGCTTTGGGTTGGACGGGACCTCTGGAGGTCATCTAGTCCAAACCCCCTGCACTGGGCAGGGACATCCCCAACTAGATCAGGTTGCCCAGAGCCCTGGCAAGCCTCGCCTTGAATGCCTCCAGGGATGGGGCCTCAACCATCTCCCTGGGCAACCTGTTCCAGTTTTCCACCACCCTTGTGGTGAGGAACTTCTTTCTAATGTCCAGTTTAAATCTACTCCTCTCCAATTTAAAACCATTGCCCCTTGTCCTTTCACTCCAGGCCTTTGCAAACAGGCCCTCTGCAGCCTTCTTGGAAGTTCCCTTTAGGTACTGGAAAGTCACTAGTAGGTCCCCCCGAAGTCTTCTCTTCTCCAGGCTGAACAATCCCAGCTCCCTCAGCCTGTCCTCATAGGAGAAGTGTTCCAGCCCCCTGATCATCTTCGTGGCTCTCCTCTGGACCTGCTCCATCAGGTCCATGTCCTTTCTGTATTGAGGGCTCCAGAACTGGACA
>VWZO01021232.1:7308-28048 GCA_013396975.1 Bucco capensis
GTTTAGTATTAACACGAGGAGGAACTTCTTTACAGTAAGGGTGATGGAGCACTGGAACAGGCTGCCCAGGAGGCTGTGGAGTCTCCTTCTCTGGAGACATTCAAGAGCTGCCTGGACACATTCCTGTGTGATCTCGTCTAGGTGCTCCTGCTCTGGCAGGGGAGCTGGACTAGATGATCTTTCTAGGTCCCTTCCAACCCCTGACATACTGTGATACTGTGATACCGTAATAGATTTTGCTACTATTGTTTAGTGTCTGATATGGTAACTTTTTAGATTTTCATTGTGACTTCCCTGCTTTTCTTCTTACTCTCTGCTGAATCAACCTATATATTAGTTAATTTTAAAAGTTAAATAAATTTTGAAGGGTTCTTTGTCAGTGCAACTTAACTGCTTGTTGTATAAGAATTCAGCTTGTAGAATTTCATCTCCTATTTTTTCAGCTTTCACAATTTTTCAGGTTCAGAATGTGACCTGCAAAATCCATTTTTGAGCATTTTTAAACATTTTGTTTCTGCAACCATGAGTTCCTCTGGACCTTATGACATGAGGGAAAACTTTCTTTGTAGAAAGCATTCGACACCTTCACTCAGCACAGCTGAATTCCTTTCATTTTCCTAGGTGAAGACAAGCTATACCTTTACAACTGCTACCAATACGAGCATCTGGCTACATTGCTTCAAGAGCAAGTGGAAACCACATTTTAGCTGTTTTTCGCTCTTTTTCAGTGTTTCTTTTCTCTGATTGGTGCTATCAACCAGTTTCTCTGACAAGTGGATGGTCACAGCAGAGCCATTTTTTTATTCAGAGCTTGATATAAACAGGTTTAATCTGGATCAATTATTGGTATTACCAAAGCATTCAAAAAAATGTGAGTGGAAGAGATGTCTTCAGACTGAACCTCCTTCTAATCATTTTGAGGGGGTAGTAGTGGATCTGCAATCATGTTTATCTTTCGGGATATAACAAAATCAGTCAGACTATGAAATTTGGCCTCATTAACTACACCTGTCATGGGATTAGCTGGATGTGAAAAAAAAAAAAGGACAACATCACATTTGAAATTACCTATACCGCATCTTAAATAGTCAAAGACAATACCTAAAGTGTGAGAAGACCATTTGCTTTCCATAGATGTTCTTCAGGTAAGAAACAAACTCTTGATACTTAAGAGAACAATGTTAAATAATTTTTTTTTTTTTTACATTATTCAGGTTTACCCTGCTCTTTAGATGTGGGATGTTATTTTATAAGCATGAACTACAGTGCAGGAAAATATGTGCACTCTGTGGAAATAATGACAAACCAGATACTTCTTTTCTTGAAAACAGGCACAACATTTCTTAAATATATGAATTCTAATTTCAGAGGTGTTCTGGAACGTAAAAAGGAATACTTTTGCCAACAAATAGTGAAATTTGTTTATGAAAAATGAAGGTCAGTGTGAACTGGAAATCAAACAAACCATTTAGGCATTATCTTAATTTCTATTTGCTTATGGCTCCTTTCTGTCAAAGATTTAAGTAGAGAACAGATTCGACAACTCTTGCATTTTAATCCATCTAAATTCCATCTAGCTATCCATAGTTTTGGTGAAATGTCATTTCTTTGCATGAATCTGTAATTCAGCTGTACTTCATAAGCTTAGCGTTTAAGAGATTATTCTGCAACTTACTTTCTCCCTGGTAATGCTAAGTTTTCAAAAAATAAACTTCTGGTCTAAAAATAACTTTTTTTTAAACAAATTTTTTAAAGATATGTTTAACATTACACAAACCTCTGTCCATACTGGGCAAGCTTTCGTTGAAGAATGATGATGATATTTGTCAGTGTTGCTTCTTCTGATTACTGTAGGACGCCATGTTATTTGGCACCTGAATTGAGAACAAGGAGGTGTCTTCTCTGCTTTTATTCCTCCCATTAAGATTTTTCTGTAGGAAAGACCTTCTTATGATACTGCCAAAAGAAAGACAGAAGCAGAGAAGAGACAAAACCAAGTGAGAAAGGAAGGCCCAAGCTGAAATAACACAATACTTTAATGGTTTAGCACCAAACAGTAACTGTAAATAGCCAGAGCCAGGAAGGAAAGAGCTGTTCTACTGCATGAGATGCTTGGATTTGGAATCATGAATAAGAGGGACTAAATAAGGTGGCTTAGAGATACAAATGAGATAGATAGTGAGACTGGAGGAGGAAATCAGCAAAGGAAAAAACAGTTCAGAAAGGTGAGAGGTTCTGAAAGGTCAGAGTTTGAGTTAGAAGGAGCAGAAAGGCTCATTACTGCATTCAATATTCACATTCAGAACCTGAATGGAACCTGAATTTCCAGAGTCATCATTTCTCTCCTCCAAGAGAGTATTTTTAGTGTATGGAAAAGTAGTTTCCAATCTCCTTTTTATGACTGGTTTACAGTAAATAGTCTACTACTCTAAAAGCATTAAACTTTATAACTGTTGTTAGTTGTTCTATCTTATCAAGCAGAAAATATCTCTGTAGTGGTTTTAAAAGTTGCTAATACAGCAGTGAACCATGCAGGTGCCAATATGGTACATGAAAGAATATGAACTTTCCCTACAGCATTTTTTAACATAGATGCTTGTAGACAAACTTCATTTAAAGAGCACATCAAGACTGCAAAGTCAAACATTGGAAAGCTACAAAATGCAAAACTCAGTGTGAATATTTTCATCTCCCTCTTTAAATATAATTACCTTCCTCTTCCTCAATGCTTCTTCCTTTATTTACTGGATAGGAAGACTAATTATTCATAACTGGATCTGATTATAATTCATAACTATCTCTGTGAAAAGAAAATGTACACTGGATCACAACTTCATTTGTTGCAGAAAAGTTAGGAAAGAGCCCTCTCCCTTAACACTTGTCAACTTTACTAATAATGACACAGAAAATATGTGTGGGGAAAAAAGCTGTTTCTTAATTCAGCAAGCCGTGTTCGTCCTTATTTTGGACAGCCAATGTTACTAGGGCAGTGTTTAAGTCACTAATATATTCAAACACTGTTCTAAATAGTTCATTCTTTAATACTTGAGTTGAAGACTTAGATCCATGATGTCTTGAGATGGCCATATCAGTGAACACAATTTAGGTATCTATGTAAAGCATGCATGTCTGGATATCTTTCTTGATTTCAATGAATCTGATTATTCAAAGACCTAGTGCATGCTCTGAGGCTGACACAGAAACCTCAGCTTCCTCATCCTGACCCTTCTCTTATCCAAATGAATGACCTTCCTTATTTACCTTGCCCTCTGAAAGACAGGCTTCTTAAAGGTGGATCTGTCAGAGTTCAATGTTTCAGGATGTGGTGTACACAGACTTCCTTGTAGATAAAATGATGTTTCGCATGAGATATCAGGGTTTAAAAGAACCCTTATACATTTAAAATCATTTTCCATGCTCACTATGAGCCCCGTTCTAGTGCCATCAAAGCATGACAAAATCCCATTGACTTCAATTGTATTGAGACTAAGACCTGCATGTGGCTTTAAAAACCGTATTAGTACTATTGTGCATCAATATTGCATCAAGATTCCCCAAATCCCACAGAACTCTTCTAAACAAAAGTCTTCTTAACAAAAAGTAAGAACAGAGCAATATGATGATACGTAACCTACAGAGCTGAAAAAAAAAAGAAACTTTACATGGTTATGTCAGTATAATAGTTATCACATCTTGGAATTTGCAGTGGATTCTGCTGCTGCTACTCTAATAAAGGAATGGTGATCTTCTCTTCTAAGCACACAATACCAGAGCAGAGCAGGAGGTGGTCACACAGTCTTGTGAGATGCAGAGAGACCACCACAGAATTAGACAAGCAGTCACAGGTCCCTCAGTAATCATGCCGTGGATGGTTGCATCGTCTCTCACCTGTTGTGTATCTCCACTGTTCTGTGACTTCCATAAGCTCGTTAGGAACTATGGCACATCTGAAGGCTCGTGATTTTGTTGTGAAATATATGAGAGGGTAAAAATTCCTAATGCACTGGAAAACTGCAAGGAATATCAATATCTTGACTTACACCAAGAGAGAGAAGTTTAGTGTCTCAGGTAAAATAAAATGGTGAAAAGTAATGGGAAAATCTCCTAGAGAATGAAGTCCACAAAGTTTAATTGTTTTTCAGTATACTTAGAGCTTTTGCGAGGATTGCAAAAGAAAGGGGTGAATTTCTTAAATCTTCTTGTATTTTGACACGCCATTTCTTTTTTTTTTTTCCTTAAAGATCCATCACATGTGTAGCTGAAATAGAGCAAGCAAAACCAGTCCCTTTGTAAGGGTAATTTGCTTATAGAAGGTTAATTAATTGATTGTTTGATTACTAGTAGTACAGTCAATCCCACGGATATATCATCAGAATGTTTTACATTCCAAGTATTAAAGTTGGATATAGTGTGCACGCCTCAATTAAGAGACAAAATAATGTGAACGAACAAAATGTTAATTTAGTAACTTAAGTTGTTTGTATATGTTCAGTTGTTTATAGCACCCATGAAAACACATTCAGGGATAATTTTTCTATTGTGAGATTAGAAGCCCTCCTCTGTCTCTTCTGTTCTTGTGGTGGTACTAATACACCCTCCCTCAGCCACATTGTGAAGATGGCTCCCAGGCCACTTCCCCCCTCTTCCCTGGGCTGCTTTGTGAAGCTGCTTCTCAGGCTGCTTTGTGAAATTGCTAGTAGCCCTTGTGATTTAGTTTCAAAATGCAGGTGGCTGGAAGAGGAAGAGCTTGGCACTGTCTGAGCCTAGAGTTCACCTTCTTACAACTCCCAGATTCATTGGAAAGGTGCCAAGAAGTTATCATAACCCCTCAAAAAAAAAGGCCAAACTCACCTGACAAGATTAGGGGCCACAGTGGGAAAGTGCCAGCATAGTACAGACCAAAGTGAATCATCTTGTGATCCTATAAATACTGATCCTAAAGTGAAGCTTATTGGAGTTTCCTGGGATCTACCCCTAAGCTGGGACACCTCTCAAATTCTACTCTGACTGTCTGCTGGTAAAGTCAATGAAGGGTTGAACACTATCTGCAAAGACCAAAGAAGGGAGATGTGCATATTTGTGACCTCTAGGATTTTTGTGAAGGACAGAGAGATGCATCAGCTGTAAAGCAAGAATTAATCTGAATAAATTAAGCCTCATATCTTATTGTTTTTAAGTATCAAAAGCTTGTGAATGACTGAGCTTCAGAATGACTGAATAGTGCATCTTTTCTTGTGAGGTAATCCCTACCGAACAAAAGCCACAACTAACAACAGAGTAGTAAAGCATCTGTTACAATTTTCCTTACAAAAAACAGCCAGAAACTTACCCAAAAAGCTAGTGTTACTCTTGGCTCAAACTTGTCCCAGAGGGTTTTGGCTAAAATAGCAGAGCTTTTTAATTATCCTGAAATTGATTTATACAGATTTATGCAGCTGGGAATTTTGCAGATCTCTGCACCTTGACAAGCAGTTGCATTCTGAGTAATCACTTCTCTTTAACTAGCATTCTGAATGAATTGGGTTAATTTCTGCTAAGTCTGAAGTGAGTGTTTATGAAAGTGTATTTAACATTTGAAACAAAATTCCCATTTTTAATATCAAAGACTAGAAAAACAAATGTTCCCAAAGATTCACATGGAAGAAAAAGTCTTTTTTTTTTTTTTCCCCCAACAGTTTGAGGATTCCTTGGAAAAACTAATTGCCTTTTGTCATTGCAAAAAATGTTAAGTATACTGGATAAGCATTGTAATTTCTGAGGTAAAGTTTGATATTATGTTGACATGTGACTTAGGAAAGTTTATAAGCAAACAAGAATATCTGGATGGAGAAAATACGTTGTTAAAATGTTTATTTTACTTATATATTTTGGCCTACTTAAAACCTGATTTCAGAATAGAGATCAGCATAAATCTCCTGAGAGACTGAGTTAAGTGTGCATAACCATCAGTTAGAAAGAAAGTATTATTCTAACTGGCAGATAACCATATAGGAATCGTGAAGCAGACTTTCAGAGTGACAGGGAACATATTGAATATTGAGAAATGAAGAAACTTATGATTCGACCTTTAAAAACATAACTAATTGTTTGAACAACCCATAATTCCACCACGGGGAAAACAGCATTTTTATGATATTATCACATATAATAGATGATGTGGTCATTCATTTGGAGGTGCATTACTTTTTCATTTTGATTGTAATTCTCCCAAGTAGCATCTGAATTTGACACATATACTGTCTCTGAATGTACAGATTTGTGGTGATGAATTCTGGTCATGTAAAATTCACAGAAGGTGAGTTTGGTTTAAATACTGAGCATATTACCTGAACAACCTCAGGACATGTTAACAGACTATTTAATAGAAGCATAATCTGGGGAGCAGAGTAGATTTTTGCCTTGACTCTTCTTTTGAATGTAGAGAACACTCTGTTCTCACAAAACTTGAAATACCTAAATCTTGGCATGCTGTAACTGAGAAAAGAATCCCTCACTGTGCAGTTGCTAGAAGTAGCCCCCTTGCTAGCTGTCGTGTAAAGTGCCTTCTATTCATTCAGATACAAACACATTGGTTTACTTTGCATCTGTAGTTGCTAGACTGGGTAAAGGAAGCAACAAAAAGAAAAAAAGAAAGCAAGCAATAGAGAAGATATAGAAGTCTAAAACAAAATCCAAAATCAAGCTGAGGGTCATCCTGACTTATCTATTACCACTGTCTATTTTAGTAGTCCCTTCCACACTCCTTCTTTCTCTCTTTTTCTTTTTTTTTCATCCTGACTTTTCCCTTCTCCCTCTGTTATACATCCACAGTCTCCATATATTTATGCTGCCCAATTGCCTCAGTCTTCCCGTGCCTTCCTAACACCACCAAACCCTCTCTGCCCTGCTAATTTTCCATTTGGTCTTTTCTATTTCCTCTCACTTTTTTCATTTCCCTTTCTTTTTGCCCTTATCCTCACTCCGATTTTTCATTCTCTGTTGTTTTGTATTGGGTCTTTATTCTTGTCTAGCATTTTATCAAGTTTCTGTCTCTTATCTTCCATTTACTTCTTTACCAAACCTTTATGTTTTTATTCCCCATGGCCTACAGTTCTCCACTGCTAACTACAGTGCTGCTTCTCCTCTTTTCCTATATCTCCATTCTTCAGTAGAAAATGTCATTAAAACATGGGGCAGTTTTTATCAGCACAGTGATGTTGCAGACCTGATCCACTCCATTTAAACAGTCATTTTCATTTCAGCATGCACAGCTTTTTGCTACTAATTCTTTTGAAGTGTGAAATATATTGTTCTGGTAAAATACTAGAGTAATGCATTGTGGGGGGAAAAAACCCCTATCTGTAATGGAATTTTAACTTGGTAAATCAAAATCACAATGTCGGATAGATATGTAAATAATGAGTTATTTATACTAGCTGTCAGTCTACCTTATCTAGAAAATAACTCAGTAGTTCTTATACACAATAGTGTCTGGCATGTATTTTGATGTGTGATAACTGTAAAACATTATCAGTGTCAGGAACTGTACATACTCACATCATTTTTCATTTTAATGGAGCTAAAAGTGCTGAGAACAAAGGCTTGCAACTGATGCAAATCTTCTTCTGATTAACACCAAGTTTGAAGTATGTTATGCACAAGAGAGACTGCACAGCCTTGTTCCACAGAGTCTGTAAGCATACGCGGAGGAAATAGTAGCCGGAAATGAACAGAAAAAAAGTATATTTAATGTTTTGGAATTGATTAGGCTTGTATCCAACTGATTACAGTCATTCTTTGTGTGCATTAAAACTGAGCATTCATAGAATTTTAAGTACATTGAGGAAGTTTGCTAAATATTTGTTGTAACAACATTTTCTTTCCCTCTATTTAAAAAAACCCAACCTAATCTAGATATTCTGACTCATTTTATATGTTTGCAGAGACTAAAAGGTTGCTGCATTCTTGGAACATATGCTCAAATCTGCTTCTAGTTTTCTTCTTTCGTATGTCCATTTACTTCCAAATATCCTTTATCCATATGAAATGATAGGAAACCACTGTTAAACAGGCCATCCACTTACAAACTACTGTGACTACTGCCAAATGCATACATAGGAAGAGATCTTTATGTCTGCCTATGCAAAGAGTACAGGATATGTTGGCTTATTGCATCTTTGAATATCAGATGAGCAGATCAGTAGAGCAGTTTGTGCTGTGGAGGAANGATATATGGCATAAGTGCAGAATCTTGGGAATACCATCTTTCCGCCAGGGACCAAGGTCAAGAGGGATCAGGTCCAAAAGGCTCTGAAGCCTATATCTTTTTTTTAATACATGCTTCAGCACCAATTTATAGATGCCAAAAACTTTACACAAAGTAATTATACAGTACTATAAGCATCCTGATTAGATTTCTTGAGTCAATACACCTATTATGTAATAAAAGTATATTTTTATATATATCTTTTATATGCACTTTTTCTAGAACAAGCAGCAAAGCAGCAATTTCAAGCCTTGAGGCCATGCTGCTGAGAATGCAGCTGCGTTTGGCAGGTCACGTCTCCAGGATGAAGAACTACCGACTTCCTAATATCATGCTCTATGGGGAACTTGCCACTGGCTGTCACAAGAGAGGAGCCCTGAAGAGGAGATACAAGGACTCCCTGAAACAACATCTCAGCCTTGGCCATATTGATCACCTTAACTGGTCTACTCTGGCCTCCAATTGGGAGGTCTGGAGACACACTATTTTTAATGCAGCTAATGTTTTTGAGAAGGCACACAGGATCACTCTTGAGGAGAAAAGACACCATAGAAAAAAACCTTCCTATTATGGTGGGGATGACACAGGAACTTATGCCATCTCTCTTGAGATATGTCTTAAGATGGAATTTTCAGATACACAAAACATTTTTGAGATTTGGAAATTTTTTGTTTTGCCTTTATACTCTACTTCTTAAGAGAGATAACAATGTCATTTCAGAAGAATCAAAGCAGTGGGCTTGTTAGCTTCCCTCTTGCTCACTTTCTAGCTGAGTATGGAGGAACCAGGGAGAGAAGAGACAAAAGATTTTACAGGAGTGTTACAGAACACATTGAGTTTCTGCAGTGTGAGGGTAAGTCATGAACTAACAAGAGAGAATGACTAAATTTAGATGAAATTGGGCAGAAAACACTCATTTTCAGGAATTAGCATTTGTTTCATAGAATCATAGAATCATAGAATGGTTTGGGTTGGAAGGGACCTCTGGAGGTCATCGAGTCCAAACCCCTGCAGTGGGCAGGGACATCCCCAACTAGATCAGGTTGCCCAGAGCCCTGTCAAGCCTCATCTTGAATGCCTCTAGGGATGGGGCGGGCCTCAACCACCTTGCTGGGCAACCTGTTCCAGTATTCCATCACGCTCATGGTGAGGAACTTTTTCCTAATATCCAGTTTAAATCTACTCTTCTCTAATTTAAAACCTTTGCCCCTTGTCCTTTCANACGTGCCTGGGTGGTTTCCATGTCCTCTTGCTGGCATAAACTGCAAGCCTGCTCCACATTTTCTCTCTTCCCCACTAGGTAGCCTGTTAAGGTTATTCTTCTGCTAACACACTGCACCTGTAGCAAAAAGAATGATTAAGATGTGAAGAGGGAAAGACAATGTTAAGCTGCTGATTTCTGTTAAATTTAACAGTAAAGCAAATGCTGAGTGGAGTGGCAGGGCAGAATTCCAATACATTTTCCTCTGATGGAGACAGTCCCTCTCCCCAGTGGCCATTTCAGCTGTAGGAATACCCAAATGTCCAGACGTCATGCACTAGACATACAGAATCTTAGGAATGTCGTATATCTCGGCAGAGTAAAGTGGCAGAATCACCTCACACGATCTGCTGGCCATGCTTCTTTTGAAGCAGCCCAGGATGCGATTAGCCTTCTGGGCTGCCAGTGTGCACTGTTTGCTCATGTCCAGTTTCTCATCCATCAGCACCTCCAAGTCTTTTTCTTTAGGGCTGCTCTCTATCTTCTCATCCCCCAGCCTGTATTGATAGTGGGGATTGTTCCGNGATTTTCCTAGGCACAGAGGAGAGACTAACAGATTGGTAGTTCCCAGGGTCCTCCTTTACACCCTTTTTGAAAATGGGTGTAACATGACTCTTCTTCCAATCACTAGGGACTTCACCTGACTGCCAGGACTTCTCAAATATTGTTCCCATGGTCTAGTTTCAATCATAGCCTGCCTTCTCTTGCCTAGGCTTAGAAACATGTAATCCTTTTTCTGTAGGTATGCAATTTTATATGGCTCAAGACAGTGAGCATAGAATTATAGAATTGTCAGGGTTGAAAGGGACCTTAAAGATCATCTAGTTCCAAACCCCCTGCCATGGGGAGTTGCAAAGTGCACAGTTTCTCCCCCCTGCAGATGTTTTTTGTGTTTTTAGTGCAGTCCAACAAAGCTCTGTGAGAGTCCTTCTGTAGATCGGTTCTGTAAGTTTGTGTCATTGTTTGAATTTTGACAAGATGGTGTTTTGCAAAAAATGCATGAGTCAGTTCTTTCTCACACCATTTTCACACTCTTGCAGCAAAATTAAACTGTCAGAAAATGTTCCTCTGCTTTCTCTGTGGATATTTTGTGCTCTGAAATGGAGAACTACATCTCCTTTCATCTGTTGCAAAGATGCAAAACACCCTGAAATTCAGGAGAAAGATTTAAAACCATAAGGAACGCTTCTTGCAAGCTCAGAAATGGTTCTTATGTGTATGAATATATATATATATGCATGTATGTATGTGCATCCTGTAAGAAATGAACCAGAAGAAAAATCTTAATATGGAGTTAGCTGGGCTATCATCTGCTTTGCACAGAAGGGCAGAATTATGCACAATTTCTAACAAGATGTGAACCTGTTTAAGTGTTCCTGTGGAACAAGGTCATGACTTTGGTCAGTTTCTTGTCAGTAAAAACTCATCACTCCACGTTTTTACCTTCTTTTGAAATACTGTCCTGATATCTTTCAAGCGCCTTCTGCTATATATTAGATAACACACAGCTTTAAAGGTGATCATTTTGAACTTAATGACTTCCTCCTATCCTTCTGCTCTGGTTGAGATAGGAGATGGAACTGTTTCCATTTTTTTCTGACCTATTGTCAGCTGATCATTTCAGGCAAGTTGCAGTTTTTATAGGCATCTCAGTCAATGCAAAAATGTCACTGTCATAATTCTTCTTGAATATACCAAGTACTAAAACTTAGATATACTGGGAGCAGTTTTTTTGTTAGTTTATATTTCAAGTAGTGAAAAATTTGGATAGCTGGTTGAAGAAACACTTCTTAGAAAAGTACTTGCTGAGAACTCAAGTCTACTGTTTTCTTCATCTATGCAGGCTGAACTTTCTTGTGTTTTCTGTGACGAGTCATTATGTTGCTTTACAGATTTTTCCCAGATCTCTCAAGATCCCACACAAGCTTTGAAAAAGTCTCCAAGAAGACAAAAAAAAAAATAAAATGAAATAACATACCCAGAGCTCCTCTATTTGCTGTGCAAACCCAGTAAAAAGGAAAAAAAAAGTGTATGTATGAATAATTTTCTATAAATCTTATGCTAAACCACTGTCAAATGAGAAGGAAAATCCTAAGGATAAGAACATGCAAATACCTTAAAGAAAATACTGTTTTCTGAGGGGCAGACATTCAAACTTTTTTATGAAGCTCAAGGAACCTTTCTAGAGTTACAGAAATACCTTCCTGAAGCATCCAGGCTGCTGCCAGGCAGCAGATCATAAATTACAGAATGCATAGATTTTCAGTCCTCACACCATTTTTATGTCTGGCAAAATAACTCTATCTGTTATATCTTGTAGCTACCCAAGAAGATTTATTAGGGTGAAAAGCACTGTGTCTTTACTGAAAGAATAGCAGAGTACACTTACTATAAATATATGTCCTATCTATAGCAGTTTAAATTTGTGCAGGAGGCTTATACAGTGTATTTTTTTCTGACTTGAGTGATAAATTTTTGGAAGTCTTCACAAATAATGATCTGGAAAATGTTTTTTCCTCACAAGGCTCTAATATTTTTTAGCCAGTGGCTTCAGGGTCCTGTATATTGTATATATTTTTAACAAGTATAAGGCATTTTTTGAGACTGATTGCTAATGGCAAGTTAATCCATGATTAGATTGCTTCAAAAGAAGAGACAAAAAGCCTTGGATACTTTTTCCAAAACTTTTAGGGTTGTGATATTTTGCCAGAGGGTCTGAAAACAGACAGGACCACTATGCTTTGAGATATTACCTGGGCTGTGCCCTAAGTAGTCACAGTTTTGATTGTGCTATTCTTCACCAGCAAGGTTAGTTTCTAGGAAACGATTCATTATTCCTCTTGTGCATTATAATATCTAGTGAATAAAATTATTGTTCACAGCAGTACATATTCCTACCCTTTTCCTGTCTCAATAAGAACAACTTAGTGAGACAGGAAAAATACTTGTGATAGCATATGATAATGACTTTTGGAATGGAAGGGTACCTGGGACTGTTGATAGAAATGCAAAACATACAGATTGTATTGGTGTTGAAGTTAATGCAGTTAAGTGACTTGAATAAGTAGTGCAATTTTTTTTATTAAACTCTCTTATTTGTTGAAGTAAGAGCCATCAAGAAGAAAAAAGTATTTCCCCTCCTTTTACAACTTCTCCTACTGCCTTTTCAAAGAAAGTATACTTCTTTTGCTTAGGAGCTAATCCTTTTGTGTAGTAGTTCTTTCATAGTTGTTTTACCTACTAACACAGAGATATCACCATCCTTGGAGATATTTAAGAGATGTATCGACATGGTGCTTAGGGACATTGTAGCCATACGAAAAACATTGGACCACAGGCAGAGATGGAACCTTCAGATTCGAGCAGATCAAGGTAAACATGTTTACAGCTGTGTGAACAGCAGAAGTTACAAAGGGACATGATTGCTCTGTAGGGCAACCTTTTGTTTCTTCCTCCAGCCAGGCCCACGTGGAGGAGTTGGCTTTTGTCTCTAAATCACTCAGCCATCAAGGCCATAACAGCTCCCCTCCTTTATATGGTGGGTGAAGCTGGATTCTGTTTGTTTGTCCTGTAACCATAACACATGCAGAAGCTCTTGATTGACATGGACTTGATTGACATGGACTTGATTGACATGGCCTGTCCAGGTTTTGGTTACCTGTCCCACCTCCTAAGTTATATATTGTGAATATTCCTTAATAAAGTTGTCTCTGTTTGTCTCTATTGTTACACCCTGGGATGCAGAGTCCATGTTCATTAATTTGACCTCTGACAGACATGGTTCAGTGCGGGACTTGGCAGTGTTAGGTTTATGGTTGGACTCCATGATCTTCAAGGTCTTTTCCAATCTAAATGATTCAATGATTCAATGAATGCATAGTACTGATTCCACAAAATCTTTTGTATGTTTTCCCTCTACACCCTCCCCCCAAATATCACTTAGTTGTTGGGCACCATTTTAATTTTTATGCTTTCTTCAGTGCCCACTTGCTCTCATTGTTGTAATACATATTTTCTTACATGAAGCACAATCTTAATGAAAATACTAAAAAACACCCCACCAAAAAAAAACCAAAAAAGGTCTTGAAGGGATGATACTTTTGCCACTGAACAAATGTGATTTCTGTGTTTTTCCATCTGCCTCTTTTATGAAAAAATTATAGTGTTCAACAGCAGTAAGGAAAAGGCCATATGGCATAGCTGTCTCCAGAATGATGTTTGAATATTTGCTCTGATAAGCTATTGCTACAATACATCAACAAAATGTAATGTCTCTGAGGTAGTTGTTACTTGCCAAATATTGCAGTGTCTAGAAAATAATCTCTGCTTGTTTTCAGCTAAATGATTTTGGGAGTAGAATGCTAAAAGGTAAGCTACAAAACTCTCCAGGATTCATTTTTGTAAATATGGTTGATCAGAAAGGCAACTGTTTGAATTTTAGATGTATTCCAACGAAAAGTATATACAAATTTAGGTGATTAAGCTTTTACATTTTTTTGCATATTTGCTAAGCTACACTCTGCAAACACTTCTCCAACATATGTTGTAGTGAGAGAAAGTGAAACTTCTCACCGATTAGACCTTTACAAGGAAGTTGTTGCTTGAAAAGAGGTTTTATGTGAAATTTTCCCTGGAAAAAATTAATACCTGGCCTTTTAAGCATCCTATATTCAAAACATAAGTAGGTTTTCACATACTTAATAAAGAAATGAGACTGCATTTCAAATAGTGTATTTTACTGTGTCTCAGAAGAGGCTCTAGCTGACTGAGGAAGTCTTGCTCAAAGGAATCTTAAGTACTACTGATGTTTGTCTTAATTATATAGTACAAACCAGAAAAAATGGTCCTGTGTCTTTAGTTACAGTTAATTTTTTTGATTGCTCATTCTTTCCTTCTCCTGTATTAACTATTTCACTTTACTATGCTACTGCCCTATTGCCTTTTCCACAAATTCAGTGTCAATGACCACACCAGCCTCCTTTGACCACAACCTTTTCAGAACTTCCACTATTTCAAACAGTGGTTACTCTTCTGTTTCTCTAACCCTGACTCCACTTCAGTTACAGCAATGAGGAAAAGACTAAAACTAGAAGATATAAATTTGTTATCTTTTGTAGAGACTGTAGCTTTTATATTATCAGTACTCAGTTTCCTGTTAGTTTAATGAACATGGAAAATATTTCCTAGGGCACTAGGAAAAAATGTATACCAGAATGCTGAGATTAAAGCACAGCTCTATCTGTGTGTGTGATTTATTGTTGCTTTTATTTATTTTGTGCAGACAAGTCCTTATTTAAATTCCCAGGGAACTCTCTAAAATTCGAAGCTCAATTTTTGGGTCACTGAATCTCGCAACTTAACATTTTTCAAAATGTATCTGTTTGTGGTTTTACCTCTCTCTTATTTTAGTGTTTTAATACATACCAAAGCAAAAATACTTTTCAAATCCTTTGTGTTTTTACTTTGACAAATAACCTAGCTTGCATAAATGATTACTTTCAACCGTATTGGTGATGATTTTCTATTGCAAATGCTAGAAGAACCAGCATGAGTAATGGATGTTTTTAGTGGGTGCTCACAGGCAGGAAAAAATTGATGGTCGATTTAGTTCTGATGTCAAGTTTGGCCGTAATGCTCACACAATAACAGGATACCTGATCCAGATGAAGTCTGAAGAGATAAGCAGAAGACTAGGGCTCTGCATTCTAGGAACAAGGGCTTTGTTGCCAGGGGTCAGGGAGCTGTGGGTACTTGCTTCTCTGCAAGGGAATGTGAGAGGGGAGTTAAGCATAATAGCCAGCAGACAGTGACTTCCTCAGAAGGGCCCCATGCCACAGTACCCAACTGGGGCAAGCAGGTCTGGTGAGGGCAACCAGACAGTCTGGTGATAGCACCGTTGCCCAAGGTCACCAAAGAAAAAGGGACAGTCCTCAGATGTACTGTCTCTAGCAGTGCCCAACTGTGGGCAACCAGATCTCCTGGAGGTGAGATACTCTCAGGGCTCAGCAAGACTGATCTGCATGAAACTCCATTATTAACCTGCCAACCTAACAGTGACAAAAGTGATTGTCATCTCTATGTCATCCTCCTCTTCTAGCAATTCCATCATCTTGTAAGCAGCTAATAATTATCACATGGTATCACAAGTATTTAAGAACAGTTGGTCTTGCATTTTCTTAGTTTAGCAGATTAGTTTATTAAAGATGCCCAATTAGTCTGGCATAATATAGCAATATAATACTTGTGTAATGTAATCATTTTTTCTACTTATTTCTATATCTATAATAAATGTTTTTGCACACAACGTATCTGAGATTTGCCTATTACTGTTATGAGACATATGGCTGCCTGGATCACATTTCCTTTTTTCAATTATTATTGCTATGCTTGCTGTTCATTAACTTTGTGCCTAGTTCTTGATTTGATAGATTTATTAACAGCCTTAATATGTAATTTAAATTTATACTCAGTTCTTTTAGTGTCCTGGGATAGACATTATGTGATGCAGTCAGGAGACATAAATTTTGCTGCATTTTAAACTTAGTGTTGATGTAATTTCATTTTCAGTATTCTTAAATTATCTGCCCTCGCACCTTTGACACTGCATTGGATGCCATATTCCATATGGAAAAGTGATGCAAAGTGTTCATTTAAATTCAAGTTATAAACCTCAATTAGCTTCAGGCCCCAGACTGTCTTTATTGAAAAGATGTCCCAGTTCTTTTTTTTTATTAAATTGGCAAACCACTTTACTTTCTTTCAACTTCTTTTGCACAGACCATTTGAGCTTCTCTTATAGTTACTTTCATTTTTTCTTCCACTTTCCACTTCCATGACACTCTCCTTTTGTCTTTGTGAATCTGTCCTTTTTTACATTCCAGAGTCTTTCACTATCTGCTCATTGAGATTTTCAATCTCCGTTTAACCAATTTTTCATTTCTCAAATATTTACTTTGCAAATCTAGAGGCTTAATTATTTATTTTTCTTTTACTCCTTACTAGTGTTCACAATCAGATATCTTGAATAAAATGCAAAGTTCTTTTTGAATATTTTATTGATAAAATGCATTTCTGTTTCTTCCTACATATACATGTGTTAATTTAAAAAATAGCAAAACAGCGTGTCAGTATAAGAGTAATGAAACTATACATATATTCATATATTTTCAGTTGTAGTGGGAGCTTATTACAAATAACTAAAGAGTGTGCATTTTCCAGGTGCATAAGTAGACTCTTAAAATTAAAAATATGCAGAAAATTAAAAATTACAAATATGCAACTAAAAAAAGGGATCCAAAACCAAAAATAACTTTTTTTTTCTTTGTTCTAGTAACTTTTTGGGGGGATTTTTTTTCTCTTTAACAAATACATTAGTGATACTTGATACTATCATGGGAGAAAAAATTTAAATGCTTCAGATTATAAAATCTATTCCGATCTACAAGTATCCTGAAAAGTAGTAACGTCGTATTTAGTGTTATTGCTCTGCACATTGACAGTAGAAGTCTTTTAACATCCCCTAGGTATAAATTACTTACAAACTGTGCAATGAAATTAGTTAATCATCTGCCACTAAAATAATGAGGGCACACCAGGGAAGTTTGGTGTTAGTGTCTGGGCTTGGATCAGGAGTAGGCTTTTGAAACACATCTCTTACTCATTTCCCACTACTGAGCCTTGGCTCACATCTTACAGCAATCTCGGACCACAAGAATTTTTTGGAATAAAATTAAACTGGAGGGTGCAACTCAGGGCCCATATAATGCACTCCAGGTACAACTGGACACTGAATGATGTTCAAAATAAGACAACTCTGGTGTGCAGAGTAAAGACCTCAACTGTTTAGCTTTATTGTTCTTTTCCTACTGATTACCAGCTAAAATAGACACAGGTGCTGATTCCTTTGGAAATCGCAAGTACAATATTTATTTAAAAAAAAATCAGGAATGAAATGTATGGCTAGGCTTCGCGAACGAAGATCCAGGGAGGGCTCCATCCACGCTCCTCACCAGCGCCTTTTCCAAGCACGCTGATAAGAAGAGGATAGCGGGTAGCTCCCTCGAGCCTGCGCAATGGTTTTTTTTTTCAGGTGAGACACAGCATGCGCAGAGCTGGACTCACCCTTTAGTCCTAAGGTTCATCTGCCAGGGCCTAGCAANCTTCAGATCAGTGATCAGGTCAGTGAAAACAAGTCAGCAGAAGAATGGAAGCTCAGGAAGGGAAACAAAATCTGTAAGTGGTATGTTAATTCTAAAACCATCCCCACATTCGAAAATAATATATATTTGGGGGAATGGCAAGAAAGGAAAGTTGTGTAATCTAAATTATTAACATTGTAACACTATTCTAACTCTGTGAGATTTTAAGTGCCTTGTGACGAATATTCTGGTTTTATACAAAGGTGTGGACTTTGCAGGCTGTGGAGATACTTTGCAACTTGTAGTATGCACTAAAAGGGACAGAGTAAATAAAAGGGTGATTTTGAGGGCTTAGTTCTTCATCACAAAATGAGTCACATCTCCAAACTTCTTAAAATATTATCCTGCCAGGGATCTATGGTCTGAAACGCATCATTTTTCCCCCATGCATCTGAAGTATCTTACTGGCAATTGATTTTTCCCTCACTTTCCAAAATTCACAGAAGGCTTAGGATCACATGGGAAGAATGATGGACAAGCCAAAAACTAGCTTTAGACATTCTTCTTCCTGACATCATTTTGCCCACTTGGCTTTTTCACCAAAGCAAAGGAAGAATTCATATTTGCATTATTTACAAAACCCAGTTTCTTTACACTCGCTTTTAATTGATGGAAAAAACAACTCTCTAGAGAATCATGTGATTAATATGACTAATTGTGAGATGTGCTTTTGTCATGTTTATTACATATTAAGGTTAAAGTTTACTAGTAACAGTTGAAAAAAATGTACAAAAACCCCTTTAAATGTTTCAGTGATTATTTACAATCACTATGTGATTCTAGCACATAGTGTATTATTGTTTCTGTTGCTCCTGCAAGTGATTGATGGTCTTCCTTGCTGACCACCATTTATGACTTCTCAATGTGCCATTTGATTCTGCACTTTTTACAACCTTCTAGATAATGAAAAGCAGTTTTAAAACCTCCAGGCTGAAACACAGCACCAGCTCAGTCAAGATTTCCCACTGTCATTGTGCAGAAGAGGTGGGTGGCAGGAGGTGGACAGCCTGCCCATGGAGCTGCCAAGGCGAGGGCCACCTGTCAGAGGAGTTTAGTATCTTCATGGAGGCCCTGTGAAAAGGAAAGGATGATCCATATAAATGGAGGGTCAGCTAGAGTCTGTAGTCAGTATGGGGACATCAACTCTTTCTTGTTATGGACTGAAGGCTGGAGGTCCGTTACTTCTGATGGCAGGGAGGCAGCTGCTTGTCTGCCCACAGACCTGTGACTGCAGGGTAGGCGTGGTGGACCATGAGTGTCGTTACCCGCAAAGGGGAGAAAGGCAGGTCTGGGGAACCATCTGGGCTGCCCGCGTCTGAACCATGTACCAACACCACGAGGAATCTGCAGCTGGTTGTGGGGTAGACTTGGGCCTGCAGGGGACGTAGGGTGCTCTGCATGCCTGACCATGCCATTTTAAGAGCTTTTTGCTGGCCAGGGACTCACATGAAGGACTCTACAGAAAGACTACAGAGGCTTGTGGGGCCCTCAGACTGTTAACTCTGTACTGTGTCCATGCAGTCACCAGTGATCCTACCAGAGAAGAGTTTGAGCTTGTAAGAGTGACTGCAAAGCTCTGGGGTGTGAGGCAATATTAAGGGAATTTGTTTTGCTCATCCTGGAGAAGAGAAGACTTAAGAACAGGGGGGAACACATTATAGCATTTTCCCAGTACCTACAAGGAGGTCATAATGAAGATGGAGCCAAGCTTTTCACAGTAGTGCATGGTGGGGTGATGTGAGACAAAAGTTGAAATACAAGGTTCAGGCTGTATATGTAGAAACCATTTTTCCACATGGTGAATGATCAAGCACTGGAATAGGTTGCCCACAGAGGTTGTGCAGTCTTTGTCCTCAGATGTTTTCAAGACCTGACTGCATAAACCCCTGAAAAATCTTGTCTGACCCTGTAGTTCAGCCTCTTCTGAGCAGGAGGTTGGACTATAAAGCTTCCGAGGTCCCTTCCAACATGCAAGCCTAGGAATGAATCATGATCCTATGTACTGTGTAGGAGTGAAAACTAAACCAAACATCTCTGAAATACAACAGGATAGAGGTGATCTGGCATGTCAAATGCTGTTAGCTTCATTTGTCATGTGTTGTCATATCCCAGTGAGCCATAACATGGTATGACTAAAGCAATCCACTGTGCTACCTACAATTCACCTCACAATGTGACAGATTTGATGGAAAGTATGAAATATGACTGGTTTTCTGGAAAGTGAGAAGCATCTTTAAAATAGATTTACTGTAGCAAAATGAAAACCACACAAGCCTTTGTAATTGCTGCAGAATTGAATTTGCAAACCCCCTTCCCTCATGTACCGAGTTTTCAATCCTGGTTTAGCTACTATGGAGCCTCTGTCATCGAAATTTCTGTGAAGATATTAAGAATGTTTTCATTTGAACATTTTGTTCTGGCAGGCAGAGACACTTTTCATAAAGTAAAAGATTTCTATTAACTCTTTGAGCAAAGCCTTAAATAGGTTAACATTTTGACTCCTGTCAGGGAAAAAAATCACAACCAATTTAATTGGTTTTGCAGAAATAAAGTTTGCATTTAATGTTGTTCTTGATGAATCAGCATTTCTCTCTTGCCAGAGTTGAAAAAGACAGACCCAGTACACTTCCTGAAAGTGACCAAACATATGTAGAATTGAATTCTTTTTTTTATTAACAGAAATGTCAAGAAGACAAGTTCATGTCCACATTAACCTTTAAATATACTTTACTTTGGGAAACTGAAATCCTGAGCAACCTGGTAAAGCCTGTGTCATTGTTTTGCTCTGTGAGGAGACTGAAATGTGGAATCTTGATTTATGGCTGATTTCAGCTTACCTTCAGACACACTTGAGTGCACATACCTTCCTGCAAGATAAGCTGGACAGTCAATAGTTGCATACCAGCTGGCTAGTCAGGCTGTAATACCCAGAGCATGTCCACCCTCTCCTTCTTCACATTAAATGGCTCAGAGAGACTTTAATGTGTAAAAGATGAAAAAATCTTATTTATTTTAGGTGAGACACAGCATGCGCAG
>VWZO01021234.1:0-33297 GCA_013396975.1 Bucco capensis
TGATGTTACCCTTCCTCCAGTCACCCAGGACCTCACCTGAACTCCACAATTTGCCAAATATGCATATCCACCTCATCTAAAAAATGATGGCACTGCACATGGTGCAAGGTTTATCTTACTACAGTTTTCCTTTGGCATACAGCAAGGATTGACATTATGAAAGCAGAGTTAGCTTGTCTTCTCTCCCAAGTGAAGATAAATGGCATCATAAAAATCAGACATCATGTATCATATATGGTATAAATAATACCTGGTATTGAGGTAATAATTTTAAAGACACACATGCACACAAATCCATATATCTACGTCTCTCTCGTCTGTCATACTTGATCTGACTAATTAAAAGGAGCCTGCTGTACTATTTTTAGCCATGCAGTCTCAGCCTAGAGGTTTAAACCACTGTAGTTTCCCATCTGCTTTAGAAATTATTTAATAATCAGATAGATAGAAGCTTAGTTCTCATAAGCTGAGATGATCCTTCAGGGCCAAGAGTAGGAGGAAAATATATTTTAATGAGTACATTTAAGGAAACCACTGCTGCTTTTGTCTTGCAAAGGAAACCACCAGGTCTGCTTGGTCTGTGCTGGTCGCCTTTGCATTTAATAAAGGGGAAAACAAGAAGAGGTTCCTTTGTTGCATCTTGTAGCACCTTGACTATTATCTCTAAAAGCAGCAATAGTTACTCCAGCAATGGTAACTCCCACAGTACTCCAGGGATTAAACCTATGGATACCAACCTTGGCAGGTAATTTAGGTAAGCCTAGGACATGATACTCAAACTTGAATTCAAACTTTCTTAAAATTGCTATATTCCAAGGAAAGAATTTCTCCTGTAAGAAAGCTGGTGTTAAAGTTTCAGACTGGGTATAGAGGTGGTGACCCATCTTTCGAGGCAGAGAAGATCTCTACATTGTATTTGCAGCTGACATTTTTTTAAGAACAAAAGGGCATGCACACACATACAGCTTTTGAGAGGATCAGAGTTCTCAATCTTCTTGCATTAAAGGACAAGAGAGTGGGCAGACCAGTGATAGATTGTTTATTCCGAGTTTTTGCAATTTATGTCTGAATTGACTGGCATGGCATAATGTGTTAGTGTCAAGGCTTAGGGCTGGATCAACCACCAACCCAGGGACAGATATCTCTATTATCCCCCTTTTCCCCCACTCTGGGGAAGAAAAGGGGAAATCAACAGAGAAAGAGAGACTTGCAAATTGGAAATGAAACTTGAACTACTTTAATGAAAATAGCAACAAGAAAATGAAGAGTATATACACACACAAAACCAATGCCAGAACCAAACACCCTTTGATGGTAACTACATCACCACTGATGCTGTAGCAGGAGGACTTCAGCAGCAGCTGGGACTCAGGCTCTGGAGGCTAGATCCTGGAACTTGGGAACTCTTGAGCTGAGATGAAAGGCTGAATATGTAGAGTTTTACAGGAACAGAGCTGGACTGCTGATCTTCACAAGGCTCAGGGTGCTCAGTCTTCTGGGATTGAAGGCAGGACAGAGAGAGTCCTGAGGAGCAAAGCTAGGCTTCTGATCTTTACAGGACTCAGGTGCTCAACCATCTGACCAAGTGAAGACCCAGACCTCTCCTTATATATACACTAGTTGTTAATTAGGTGCTAATTAGCTTAATTAACCACCTCTTTGCTTGGTCTTAGGCCTCATGCAAGAGACCCCAAGGCCCATGCTTGATATCAAAGCCTCAAGGACTGAATATGATGTATATGGCAAGGAATACCTTATTTTGACTCAAACTAGGACAGTTAGTCATTATGTTCCTGGGCTGAAAAAGCTCTACCTACCTGCAGAAGGTAAAGAAGCTATTGTGCATCTCTTCCACTGCCTGAGGATGAAGAGTTGCACAACCTGGGAGAAGCGAGAGGTATTTGCTGGCCAGAGCTCCCTGTGAAACTCAGCCCAAGCAATGGCAGTATCTGGCAGCTCCAAGTGAAACCAGCAGCCATAACCAGGGAGTGCTGCACAGAACTGGGAGGATAAGGGTGCCAATGCCAGACTTTTCACTGGATATTGGAATCTGTGGGAAATCCCTTTCCCTGTGTTTTCCCTGACTTTTTCCTCAAGCCGATGGCATCCTGGCTTGTATCAGGAATAGTGTGGCCAGCAGGAACAGGGAGGTGATCTTGCCCCTGTACTTGGCACTGGTGAGGCCACACCTTGAACACTGTGTGCAGTTTTGGGCACCTCAGTATAGGAAGGAGATCGAGGTGCTGGAGAGGGTGCAGAGCAGGACAACTAGGGTGACCAGGGGTCTGGAGAACAGGCCTTGTGAGGAGAGGCTCAGAGAGCTGAGGCTGTTCAGCCTGCAGAAAAGGAGGCTGAAGAGAGACCTTATCGCTCTCTTCAACTATCTGAAAGGAGGTTGTAGAGGAGCAGGTGTTGGCCTCTTCTCCCTTGCAACTAGCACTAGGACTAGAGGGAATGGGTTCAAGTTGTGCCAGGGCAGGTTTAGATTAGATATTAGGAAAAATCTCTTCACCAAAAGAGTGGTGCAGTGTTGGAACAGGCTGCCCAGGGTGGTGATGGAATCAGCATCCCTGGAAATTTTCAAGAAATGGGTAGATGTGGCACTTCGGGGAATGGTTTAGGGATAGCAGTAGTGTAGGGCTATCAGTTGGACTTGGTGATCTTGAAGGTCCTTTCCAACCATGATGATTCTACCATTCTATGGTGGAGTGCAGTGTATGCAGAGATGTGATGTGCACAGGGCTGAAATGGCTGCCTACAGCAACACTTGCACATGATGAGCTACAGGCTGTACTTCATCTTTCATCATAACGGGCTGTAAAGAATGTAATATTTAACAGGAGAAGGAGCCATCCTGGTAAGTACTAGAGGAAAAGTGAGTATGTAGCAAGACTAAAAACTCAGGAGATTTATTTTAAAGTCAGTGTTGTAGAGGACATCAGATACAGAGAAGAAATGCAGTGTGAAATGTACCAAGGAGTCAGGTATGAAGAAGTAGGGAGCTTTTCCAAGTAGTAGTTCAATTCAGTTTAGAAGAAGAATAAGGTGAAGAGGCATCTGTGTACAAGCTGCAGAAGAAGTAAACTGTAGATTAAGAGTATAGGAATTGAGGGGTTAACTAGATGATCTCCAGAGGTCCCTTTCAACCTCTACTAGTCTGTGTGATTCTGTGAAGAATGGAAGTTTTCTAATGAGCTTTCTTTAAAGAGAGACCTGGATGTTATGGATGGAACTTTTTATACAGGACAGCAAGTCAATGAAGACTTGAAGACTGTCTCAGTTCCCAGACATAGGTGAATAACTGAATTGGCAGGCTCGTCCAGCTTCATTAACCATAGGAGCAGAACCTGGTAAGCATGAGCTGCTGTTGTCCTTGAGTTAGCAGCAGCAGAGTGGTTTTGTATTCTCATCCAGAAGCAGTGTAGCCAAAGTGCCACATTACATCCTAAATGACTGTGGAGCTATTGTCCCATCTTGGTTTCACATGCAAGGATGACTTTTCCAGGAACAAGAATGGTACTGGAGGTCTTGTATTTGATATAATTGTTCTGCTCAGTGGCCATTGGTTTTCTGTCTAGAGACCAAACTGCCCTATCCTCCTTGCATTTGTGAAAATAAACATTTTCATGGTAGGATTTCCTTTGCTTTAATTTTCTGTCGTCTTCTGGCTATTTCATGTTGAACTAACCTTGGCTCAGGACTGTAAGTGCATTCCAGTTCATTACGCAGTGAAACCTGAAGTCCTACATTTAGTTTCAGTTGCATGTATATCAGTTCTTTTTCATTATGCAGCCATGAAAGCCTTAGTGTCTCCCCTGCCTGCCTGGCTGTCCCTTCCTAGATGTTGTCAGCAGCCTTCTCTTCCAACTCTGTGTTGTTACCCTTGTTCTTCCCTGCTGCCACTTTCCCATCTTCCTAATCTTCAGCTTCATCCCTTGGTCACTGCTACTGCCTTGTGCTGGTTTTTATGTCCTCTCAGTGTGTTGGATCAGTCCAATAGCACTCTAACTTTCCTGATCCTATTCTTAATTCATGAGTATGGTGTCACATGCATGAAATGTTGATGAGCTCTTACCTTGCTCAGGTGAACTGTGTGATATTTTGCACAGCTGTGTGTCATCTGACATATTGCAAATACTAATCATGAACACAGTGAAGAAGGAATAAGGCTGGAGAAAGAATTGCTGCCTGATATCATTGGGATTCTCTTCCTAACTGGTTCCTTGATAGTCTCACAGAACCTTCATATACTTTCCCAGCTCTACCAGCTTCCATAAACAGATAACAGCATTTGAAGGCATAGGAAGTATTCATGGCCTGCAATATAATAAAGACAAATGTTTAACCCATTATGGGTAGAGAATAGTGGCAGAAAACCTGCAAAGTATAAAAATGTGATACACTGAGGTGCCGGTGAAGTGGCTATCAGAACAGACAGCTAGAAGGGAAGGATATAGGAATGGATGCCAATGTTTCTTAGACTTGGAACCAGGAAAAGACATCTGGGAAGAAAGATATTTTTATCTTTGAAAGATACTTTACTTAAAAAAAAAAGGGCTTGCTCCACTACTCTAGTTAATTACGAAATACTGGCTTCTGCTGGGAAAAGGTACTTGCATTATAGTATGTTGGAGGCAAAAGGAAGTCTAGAGGAAATGTGGGCCCTCTGCTGAATGAAGTGGATGCCCTGGTGACCAAGGATACAGAGAAAGCGGAGTGCAGTGGAAAGCATCAGAATGTACCCAAAGCTTGAAGGAATTCAGTCAACATCTGCAACCTGTCATCTGATTGTTTTCTTGTGTGCCATACCTAGTCATTGTCAGTACCTAACCCTGCAGAGGACTGGGTGCATGGCCTGTACAATGCATCTATTGACTGCTTGCTGCACGCTTGAATACGTCCCGTCTCCTCCTGGTGTCAGCATAGTACCTTACCTGGGAAGTGTCTGTGCTGTGTGAGCATGCATTGCATACTCATCAGTTTGGTAAGCCATGGGTTGCATGAGTTGCATGTGTTCTGTGTAGCCTGTTCTGTATACAAGCGCTCCTAGAAAGGGTAAGTATTCATCATTTCTAGGGCAAAAGTTGTTCTTCCGTTCCTACAAACACCACTGTGTAGTGCTGTTGGTGCAGAATGGCAGCTGCCTTTCACCTCCATGGGCACTACCTTCCAGTGATGGGTGAGTGATCCCCGTGTGTATGAGTTGTGGGAATCTTTCTGGACAAAAGGCACTCTGTGGAGCTCAGGATGTATTTGGTATTCATTTACCGTCTTTTATTCTAGCCACATACAAACTCTGGAAGATAAAAGTTGGTAGCTGCTAGCTGCAGATACTGAACCAGGACCTTTGCAAGATGTTTTGGAAGGGGGAGGGCAGACTTGGAATCTGCGGTGATTTCAGCCAAGCTTATTCTGCTACTGTAGAGAGATAGAGTATTTCAATGAAGTTTCTGCTTTACTCTGACTGTGCAAAGTATTTACATATCTGGTTCCCAGGCCCACTGAAGGCACTTAAACAAACTGAGTCCACAGCACACAAAGGAAAGAACAGAATCGCACCCTGCCCAATATCTAGACCAGTAACGCGCAGTAAGGACATTTTCTGAAGTAGCTTGTAAAAGCACTCTACTACACCATTGTATACTATCTGCAGTGATTCATCTGCAGCTTCTTCTTCGCGCGTTTTGTTGGAGGGAGGGACAGGCCCTGGATCCATAATCCAAGGCTGCCTACCTGGCAGGGCTGTGCTAAATTGCCTTCCTTCAGTGTGGTAAGTTCAAGCCATCTGTAGGCTACTTCACCTAATGCCAAAATTAGCTCAAACATATTCTCAGATACAAGGAGCCCAGACTGCTTTACAGCAGAAGAGGATCTTCCTCCTGGTGCTAGTGGGGTGGTAGATGAATCATAGAATCATAGACTGGTTTGGGTTGGAAGGGATCTTTAAAGGTCATCCAGTCCAACCCCTCTGCAGTGAGCAGGGACATCCTCAACCACAGCAGGCTGCCCAGAGCCCCATTCAACTTCACCTGGAGTGGTTCCATGGATGGGGCATCTACCACCTCCCTGGCCAGTGTTTCACCACCCTCAGCATAAACAATTTCCATGCAGAAGAACCCACAGAAGATGATGACAGCTGCAAAAGCTTCCCTATACCAAACAAGCTCATGCATTTGTGAAAAAAACAGACATCCAAACAAGGACTTCCAACATAGACTGTTAGAGCTGATCATAGAAGGAGAGTTCCAACTGTCTAGAAGGTATTCCAGGAGTGGGTGAGTACAGGACTTGTGTCAGCTCCTGATCTGTGCCATACGCAGCAGTGTACTGGCATTTCTCAAAGCAAAGTGCAATGCCTCGCTTTGGAAGTATAGGAAATCCTCACAAAATTAAATGGGTATGGACAACACTGATTTTAATTAGACTGCAGCTGTGAGCTGTTCCCATAGTGATATAAGCTGGAAAAGGAAAAAAAAAAAGGCAGTATCAAAAGTAGGAACCTAGCCCATGACTGCTTAGCTTAACTGCAATCAACAGGGTTGGTGAGAAGCTCAGGTCAAGCCTTACAAGAGGAGCAGGTACCACTCCACAGTAGTTTGGGGGTAGCTCTTGAGACCATGTTAGTGAAAATGGGTGAGCACCCTGCACACCAGGAACAGCCACTCCCCTACTTACCTTCTGCAGGCACTTTGCAGCTCCTGTTTTCAGTCTGTGTCAGCATGTAATTGCCAGTATTGTCCATCACATTTTGTGTGCTAATTTATGTTATATATGTTCATAGTTTACATATCTGTTCATTTTCTGTTGAACTAAGTTGTTTTCTTTTACAGTTTGTTTTTAACTCTTTTTCATATTTAATGTCATTAATTTATGTTACTTTATCTTATGTATCTTTTCATGAAAAAAATCTAATAAAAAGAGTATTTTTCAAATGATACATAAAATTTCCCCAAGATCCGCAGTATAATATAACATCAAAAACCAAACAGTGCTGGCAGGACTAGGAGCCTGACAATCTTTCTTCACAAAGTTTGGTGGCAGGATGCTGTCTGCTTACTGCCAAAGTTCTTGTAGTATGTTAGCTAAAATGTAGGAGACCTAAGCAGTGCCTATCACTATGTGAAAAAATAGTGTCAAGCTGATGGACATAGGGTTTGCTCATCTCCAGTAGAGACGCAGATGCAGTCCATTCCTCTGCTGGAGGTCTTACAGAGGCACAGGGCAACACCACTCCCGATGAGATTAATTCTCCTCCAGAAAAAGAAAATGATGCTTCTAACTGGAGCAGAGTGGGCAGCAGGCTGAGAAAAGGACAACCCTAAGCACAGAATAGTGGTAGAAAGCAAGAAGTAGAGTCAGTTATAGCAAACAAAGCCCTAAGGTGGTGAGTGGAGAGCATGGAGGTGAACAATCGGCATGAAAGTGCATTGGTCTATATGGAGATGGCAAAAGAGTGAGCCTGTACTGCCATACCAGAAGCTCCCCACATGCTTCCTCTCCCCCACTCCCAGTGCTGCAGCCACAAAGCTCCCTGTGGGATAAATCTTGCCTAGGTGTTCAGGTAGGTTGTTGATGGCATGCTGGCTCATGCATGCTGTTGGTGGTGAACATCTGCATGCTAGATACGTGACCCACATTCTGTGCTTGCAGAGCATGTTAACATTGTGTGAAAGCACAGGTACTGGACAAAACTAAACTTTCTATTTAAAATTATTTTTGAAAGTTCATTCACAGACTTTGCCTTGTCTCCCAACTGTGCAAAGTACTGGTTTTGGTAGATAAAAGCAAAGAGCAAGATGGGAACTCTGGTGGCTCATACAGGAGGTTTGAAAGGAGTGCTGTCTCCTGTTTATGTCAAATTCCAGATATTAGTTCTTTTCCTCTTACTTGGCTTCTTGCATACATTAAGTTTCTGAATTCTGCTTCATTAAAATAATTGCTAATTGCATTTTACATTTTAGTTTTGTAGCTGCTCAGCAAAGCCTCAGCCATCAATAATGCTAAGTATCTCCCATGACCTACAGACAAATCTTCAATTTACTGAGCCTCAGTGAGAGCCCTGATCGTCCCCAAGTGCTGAGATCTGATCCTCTACCTGGCATGTAGCCAAGCAGTAGGATGTGCCACATTCCTTGAAGTCAGATTCTGAGGGATGGTTTCATAAGGTTTATTGAGAATCCCCTGATATTTTCTTTAGGATACTCCAAACTCAGATTTTACACTGCCTCTAAAAACTAAGGTTCCTTTCATGCCAGTGTTCAGGGGTAAAAAAAAATAATTCACTCAACTGTATGGAGAGAACCAGACATTACTTTTACCAAGACATTGTGAAGCTGCACGTTATCCTTGCCTGAAGGCTATCTTACGGCTCAACTGCTTGCAGGACATGAGAGAAAATAAAGCCTTCCTGCATCCAACAAGACACACAACATAAGCCCTACAACATATGCCCTACTACTTGTGCTATGCTGTTTGAGTGACAACAGTCTGGGTTTTTAATTGTTGTAACCATAATTATAAATATTTCACAACTGGAAGACTGGGGATTTCTTCATAAACTTTAGACTCCATGTAAAGAGTTTGCTCCTTACGTCCACTCTAATTTTGCCTTAATTCATTCAGCATATGCATACAACAGAGTAAAAGAAGCACTCTAGTGTGCTGAGCCTATCCTTTTTAACTCCATTGCCAGCAGAGCTCAGATGAAATTCCTGCTGAAAATAAGGCAGGCGTTGATATTTTCATCCAGAGGTAGAAATGTGGGGACAGCCACTGGTTTCATGCTAAACAAAGACATACTGAAGGAATAAAATAATTTATTTTGGTTGAACCTTTCTAAAGCAACTAGGTGTTCGTTGTGCCAAACCTTCATAATGTAATAATCCAAAACTTCCTCACTCAGTCAGAGATCTCCCCAAGGAAATCCGGACCAAGTATTGGATGAGACCCAACATGACCTCTTGGGCCTGAACTTTTTTGTCATGTATTGCACCCAACTATGAACTGATTTAGCCATCTTCAGATCTCAGAGCAACCTTTCATCTGGCTGACTCAGGTACTCATGCCACGCAAGCCTCAGGGAAGGGTCACAGGATTGCAAAAATTACAGGAATATGTCTCACCTTAGCTGTCCTGAGGCAGACACAGGCCACTCTTGCCTGGTCACCTGGACACCGCTTTTCTGAAGACAGGAAACAATGATGCTAAGGCACACTGATGCCATCATAGAATTGTTTATGTTAGAAAAGACCTTTAAGATCATTAAGACCAATCATTGGTGGACTAGTATTACCAAGTTGTCAAGGTTCAGGACTGGGCCGACCACTAATCCAGTGACAGATATTCTCTGTTATCCCTTTATCTCCCACACCAGGAAAGAAAAAAGGAATTAACAGAGAAAGAGGGATTTTTGGATTGGAAATGAAAACTTAAACTACTTTAATGAAAATAATAACAATAAAATCAGTGGAGCAGAGTCTAACTGGAGGCCTGTGACTAGTGGTGTCCCCCAGGGGTTAGTACTGGATCCAGTACTGTTCAATATATTCATCAATGATCTGCATGAAGGGGTAGAGTGTACCCTCAGCAAGTTTGCGGATGATACCTAGCGTGGAAGAGTGGCTGGCACACCAGGAGGCTGTGCTGCCATCCAGTGTGACCTGGACAGGCTAGAGAGATGGACAGGGAGAAACTTAATGCAATTTAACAAGGGTAAATGTAAAGTACTGCATCTGGGAAAGAACAACCCCATGTATCAGTACAAGTTAGGAACTGATCTGTTAGAAAACAGCCCTGGAGTAAAAGATCTAGGAGTCCTGGTGGATAGGAGGATGACCATGAGCCAACAATGTGCCCTTGTGGCCAAGAGGGCCAATGGCATCCTGGGATGCATTAAGAGGAGCGTGGCCAGCAGATCAAGAGAGGTTATTCTTCCCCTCTACTCTGCCCTGGTGAGGCCCCACCTGGAATACTGTGTCCAATTCTGGGCCCCCCCAGCTCCAGAAGGATAGGGAGCTGCTGGAGAGAGTGCAGCACAGGGCCACCAAGATCATNAAGTAATAAATGCAATTTGTATATCACATCTATACTGTGATACTGTAAAATGAAATATATATATATACATACACAAAACCAATACCACACCCAAATACCACCAACCAATACCACCTTGATGGCAACTCACATTATCATCGCCACTGATGCTGTAGCAGAAAGACACAACAGCAGACAGGAATTTTACTCAGGGACTGGATCCTGGAACTTGATTCAGGAATTCTTGNCTGGTCAGCTCCAAAAGCCATCTCGCCAGGGCTTGCCACACATGTCATGTCAGTCCCTGTCTCCACTCACAGCTACCACCACAGTGGCCTGAGATGGTGGCTTGGTGCTCAGAGTTAGCTGGCAAGGCCGCAGGGGAGATCAGTGGGATGTGTGATGCCTGTCAACTCCTGGCCAAGTCTTGAAAGGCTTTTTTTCTCCCTCCTCCCTGCTTTCTGTCTGGCTTTAGAAACAGGATGCTACCTTGTTTAATGGTTTAATAAATCACTTGGGTACTTGTTAGACAATTGTTTTAAATTTTTGTTTTGCAATTTGATTCCTTGAAGGATTTCTGTCTTAAAGCTAGAGCAGAGAGCTGGGAGTGTGAGCTCTACCTGGGAAGTGGTATCCAGCAATGACTGGGAGATACTACATTGCCTAGATGAAATGTTTCTCCTCCTGTTGTGCAGGTGTGGTGCTGGAACTTCCCGTGGGAAGCACTTGCAAAGAAATGTCGCAGTGATAATTGTGGCCAGACTGCTCACAGGGCAAGAGACTGTAATGTCCAGAGCTGCAGCTGAGTTGTTAAAAATTACACAAGTAATAAATGCAATTTGTATATCACATCTATACTGTGATACTGTAAAATGAAATATATATATATACATACACAAAACCAATACCACACCCAAATACCACCAACCAATACCACCTTGATGGCAACTCACATTATCATCGCCACTGATGCTGTAGCAGAAAGACACAACAGCAGACAGGAATTTTACTCAGGGACTGGATCCTGGAACTTGATTCAGGAATTCTTGGCTTGAGATCAAAGGCAGAACAGACAGAGACTTTTAGCAGCAGAGCTGGGCTTCTGAGCCTCACAAGGAGAGCTACCCAGTCCACCACCCCAGATGGCTCAGGTACTCAACCTTCACAGAGGGTAGAGGCCCAAGCCTCTGCTTTTTTCTATTTGCTGTTAATTAGGCACTAAATAGCTTAATCATGCACCTGCTTTGCTTGGGTCTTAGGCTTTATGTAAGAGACCACAAGGCCCAAGCTTGGTGTGAAAGTTTCAGGCACTGGTCTTCACTCCCTAAATATGATGTATATGGGATGGAATACTTTGTTCTGACTCAAACTAAGACACAAGTCCACCACAAAAGCATGTCATTAAGCACCACATCTACACATCTTTTAATTACATCCAGGGAAGTTCATGGACACCTTCCTAGCAAGCAGAGATGGGTGGGTTTGAATGGATGGGCTGAGGGGTGAGCCTGTGCACCATCCTAAAGGAGCTGTTTTGTGTGCTACACTTCAGCTTTCATCAGTCAGCTAGCACCAACCTTTTGTGTCTCCTGATGGACTTTGCGCCTAAGCGTCCCTGAGGGCTTAACCTGAAACAGAGATGACATAGACCAGCTCCTCAACTGGTGTAGATAAGTAGCAGTTCTGTGAAAGCAACTTAGTCATGTTCATTTACCTCAGCAAGTGGATCCCATCCAGCATTTCCACTTCTGACACAACATTTCACTCCCTTGTTCCTTTCATTACCAGGAAACAGTTTTTCTAGTGAAATGCAATTTTTTTTCCTGATCCTCTGTTTTTATTTTAATGAGGATGTCCAAAATAAGAGAATCCCAAACCAAATGCCTTCATCCCACCTACTTCTAGGCCACAGATATCCATATGGCTCAGACCCACCCTGTCAGTGTGTCACCTTGTCTCTCCACTGGGTTGAAATAAAATCCCCTACATCAGGCTGCCTGTAGTTGGGAGCCACTTCAGTACCAAAGCAGAACCTTACACTTGCACCCAGTGCTTGTAGCCAAAAATTTCACAGCATTAATGCCCCTGTGAAATTCCAGGGATCCTTTCGCCATCTGTCTTATCACAGAGGTGGACATAACAGCTGAGCAGACATCTCTGCCAGCTTCTCACTGTCTGAAAACAGAGCTTCTTGCACCCATCTGTTTGCCTGTCCCCATGCTTGAGGCTGTTCAGCACCTTGCACTTCCCTGATGCACTTATTCTCCCAGACAGCCAGGCTCTGCTTTGAGAACCCATCCCAGCCTGCAAGTGGGAATTTTGGTGCAGAGCCAGCAATCGGATCTGGGCTATCACCTTCCCCACAAGATGGGGTGCTCCAGATGGACACCCCCCCGCCTTTGGCCATGACAGGAAGCAGTTTCCACTGGTAAATGTGATTGAGATTTGGCTGTGCACAAACTGCAGCCATCAACTCAATTTCTAACCCATCACCTTCTCCAGGGCTGCCTTTCTGCTAGCTGCCCTGTCCCCTCAACCCAGCCCAGGACCAGCATTTCCCCCTTGCTGCTTTGAACGCATGCATGTTGAAATCAGGGCTGGAGGTGGAACAGCATTTGCTCCTCACTCCCACTGGACCCTGACGCAGGAAGCTGGCATACCCCCAAGCTGCCCACCTGTGAGAAGATAACAAGAGGAACTGCCTGTCACAGATTAGTTGGTCTGACTGAGGAGTCATTAGACAAACCCAAGACTTAGTTTTTCTTTTTTCCTAAGGATGTAGCCAAATACAGGTAGAAATTAACCTTTTTTTTTTTTTTCTCCTTTTCCTCTAAACCCAGCCATGTTACTCTTCCAGAAATCCACAACTTTACCTTCTTCCTCCTAGAAATGATTCCTTAGAACTCTTTTTCTGGTATTCCTTAATGCAGCAAAATGACAGCCATGACTCCAGCCCCCAAAGCACTGCCATTTTTTTCCACAGAAGGCTTGGCCACCTCCTGGGGTAGTGCTGGGGTGAGCTTCCCAGAAGTGCATTTAATAATAATAATAACAACAACAATAGATTTATAGTGAAAGCAAGCATGCATGCCTTAAATGGCAGTGGTGCTGACATGTCTGCTGGGCTCCAGGAGGGAGCTGGTCCTTCTGAAGCCATTCCCTGGGTGTGAGTTCCACTGTAGAGATGGAGTTGCAACAGAGCCATGACTGTTGGCTCTCTTGTCCTGGACAGGACAGTCAGAATGACAACAGTCTTTCCAGCAGCTGATGGACAGAAAGCATCCAGATTAGGCCATGTGTGTTTGTGCAGCTGAGCAAATTATTTGGTGAAAGGCACACATCTGAGTAATGAAATAAGGCTTCTGTAGGGAAATGTTACCTCCTCCTGGAACAGCCCTAAATGGGAAGAGTTTAGAAATCAAAGGGAGGGGGAGCATTTCTTTTTGCTTTAAGTGTTAACTTGCTAAACAAGGCTTATTTCAGATTAAGTGCTAGGTTTTACATTTCAAATTTTCCTGCATTTTGCACATACTCATTTTCACTGTATGATCTGTGTTTCTCCTGCTCTTTTTGATGCTCATTCTTTCAAACAGCAATTAGTAAGACTTTCTATTGCGGAGGAAATCTTGTCTAAATATAAAATAGAGGAGGTTGTTGAAGAGCTGCTAGGTATTCCGCAGCTCTCTGGCATTCCCTGGATGTCTATTTCAACCAAGACTTTTTTTATTTTAAGAAAAACATCATTTTCCAAGAAGAAACCTCACCAAAGAAACACAGCAACTGGTGCAATACCTGAAACAATTTTTCACTGTTACATCAGTAATTGCAAAGCCATCAGTATCCCCACAGGGTATATACACTTCCCACTGTCTGCAAATGGAGAAGACAGGCTATAGGTCCTCCCTTGCTCCTGAAAGGAGGGGTTACATGGCCTAGGAATTCAGACATGTAGGTGACCTTCTCCCTGGTCCTTGGTTCAGCCTGTCAGTGGGAAAGCTCATGAGGATGCCAGCAGTATATGAGCACCTGTGTGGTGGCTTCAAGGGGAAGATGGGGAAAGCAAGGAGGGTGGACAAGCAGCAACCAAAGAGACAGATGAAGGAGCAGGCAAAGTGGAGTGGAAGCTGGGCAGGGACAGGCTAAGCTGTTTCTGAGCAGATTTTTTTCCTAGATCAGTTTCTGATGGATACTGTAGGTGATACGGGTTCACAGGTGGTGGGAGGGACATCCCAGCTTTCACTGCAGCTTTGATTCTGCAGCCCTTCCTGACCTGGGGTAGTGTTCTGCATGGGAGCCATGGTCTGGCACTGGCAGGACGGCACAAGTAGCAGCAAGCATTGGACAGAACTTTTCTTTCACCAGTTCCTATGTAACCGGAGAAAGGAAAAAACTTCACAGGAGAGTGTCCTGGAGCACAGCCATAAGCAATAGCCACCTGAGCATCACTAGCTGCAACCTCTCTATGCCAAACCACTTGCCTGGGGCAAAACTGCAGGCACCCAAAATGCTGGGGGCACGCTCACCCCCATCACCTGCCTCCCTGTCGACAGAGCCAGAGAAGGGGAGCTGCATGTTCTGCTCTGGAGGAAGGCCCCATCCCTCCCTCACAGCCAAACCATCTGTCAAGTTTTAGGGCTGGGCTGACCACTAACCCAGTGAGAGATATTCTCCCACTCCAGGAAGAAAAAAGGGAATTAGCAGAGAGAGACACGGACTTGTGGTTTGGAAATGAAAACTTAAACTACTTGAGTGAAAATGAAAATAATAACAATAAAACAAAATATATAAAAATATATACAAAAACAATACCACACCCAAACACCCCTTGATAGAAACTATGTCACCATCACCTCTGATACTTTAGCAGAAGGACTCAGCAGCAGATGGAAATCAGACTCATGGGGCTGGATCCTGGAACTGGATTCAGGAGTTCTTGGCTTGAGATTGAAGGAAGAAGGGAGAGAGTCCTGCAACATCAGAGCTGGGCTTCTGATGGTCACAAGGAGAGTTACCAGTCCACCACCCCAGATGGCTCAGGTGCTCAGCTCTCAGGGAGGGTAGAAGCCTAAACCTCTCCCTTTTTGTATTTGCTGTTAATTAGGTGTTAAATAGCTTAATCATACACCTGCCTTGCTTGAGTCTTATGCTTTATGTAAGAGATCCCCCAAGGCTGAAGCTTAGTATGAAGCTTTCAGGGACTGGCCCTCAGTCCCTAAATATGATGTATATGGCATGGAATACCTTGTTCTGACTCAAACTAGGATACCATCCCACAACATCACTCACACCTCTGGGTTTCTTCTGTCTGTCTCTCCTTCCCTCCCTGCAGGGAAAGTCTCTGGCGAGCAAGCGTCTCACAGGCCTGATGCAGTCCTCCTGACGGCTTCAGCCGACCACCCCGCAGGAGAGACACCTGGGACCACTGCCGGGGATGGGGCATTTCGGGGAGAGCAGGTCCTCACAGGGGAGAGAACCTGAGCAAGTGCAAGTAGAGAGCCAGGAGCTGGGGGAGCACCTCTCTTCACAGTTTGCATCAACACTTTCCTACCTGCACAGCTTTGTAAAGACACCAAGCTCTGTGCAGGTACTTTGTTTCCAAGCAGGGTTTGGAGGAGCGTGCTTCACCGTGCACAGAAGTTCAACAAGGCAGGGGCTTACTGTCTTGTGGTTAGTGGAAACAGACCCAAAAGCAGCTTGGAGAAAGAAGAGCTGAGAGAGATCAGTATTTTTCCTTCATCTCTTCTCTCCCTGGCACAAACATGGCTGAATAGGTGGCACTGCAATCTCACTTGCTCCCTTTCATCTGGGCATCTGGATCCAATAAAATATCTGCTGGAAGCTGCTTCTCCTCCTCACAAAATCTCAAATGTGTTTCTCCTGCAGATTCGTTGACTTTAACTTCGTTTTTCTTTCTTTTGTCTCTCCTCCTTTAAAGCAATGAAAAAAAAACCCAAGAACAAAAGGCACTATTTAAGTTCATCAGTCACTGTCCTTCCAATAGCATGTAGCATGTCCAGAGGTGATGGCCAGATCCTCAGCTGAAGCCAAGAGAACATGAGTGGTTTTCATCTCCTGAAGATCTGCCCCACTGAGTCAGACTCTGATCCTGGTGCAAATACTCTGATGTTGGCGGAATTGCTCTGCATGTGCGTGTAGTGCAAATGTGATCAGACTGCCTAATGCTCAAAAGGTCGTGTTTTAGATGTGTAATGCACACACAAACACACATGCAGTATTTAAAAGTGAGCTGATTTATATTGCATTTGGGTTTCTATTTATTTAAGGATTTGCATACTTCCTCAGTGATGGATGTTCATACTTTACCCCAAGTAGACAAAACTGGATTCCAGCTCCAATCGCAGAGAGTCAAAATCTGCTCACTTGTATGCAAGGAAAGGTGACTCTGATGTGGGCAGGTGTCAAAATTTGGTCTACAGTGAGGAGGGAATTGCTGGAGGTGGGACCAGCAGGAGCATGATGTGTATGGGCAGGGTGCTGGGTGCCAGGTAACCCTTCCTAAAGTGCAGAGCACCCTGCTGTGATATAATGCTCAGATAACTGACTTCACTGAGAAGCACCAGTGTAAGAGTGAAATGGTCCTACTGGAGGAAATGAGCTTCCACTAAAGTTCATCTGACTTACAGCCCATGAATACAACTACAAGAGATGACACATTAGCTTGTTTCAACCTGTTGGGAGTATGGAGGTCAGGATGAGAGCAGAACTGAAGTGGCTGTAATTAAAAACCCCCACATAGTATACTAGCTGCAGATAGGAAAATAGTCTGCATTCACATTCAGTGTATTGCCTATATATGAAAATTTCAAGACTCAATTGACTTAGTGCCACAAAACCTCCTGTATTTCAAGCAGTTCAGATCTGAAGCATATGTGAAAATAGACATTTCTTGGTCTTCTTCAGTCATGCCAAGGCAAATGGGCTTTTTGTGCAGGTGGTAGAAATTGCTATATAAGTCTGCTTTCCTACTTAGGCAAAAACATCTAGCTGAGTAGACTTGTTGGCTATCAACAATAATCACTTCTGAGGCAAGTATTATTCTAATATCTAAGGTCCGTGTATGCACAAAATGAGGCCAGAAAAAGCACCTTCCCTCTTTACCCATGACATTTCTCATTTTGACACCTCTTTTTTTTTCTCTCTCCCAGAAAACAGGTCCTATTACTGACTCACCTAAGGTCCATAGGACCCTCTACACCTGCATGAATGTACAGTATAATGATGAATATAATATTTGTTCTTCACTCATGCCTATTCCCATAAGCAGCCTGCTGTCTGAGGGCTTCAGACCAAATTCATCCTACACAAACATGACACACAAGTGAGTTCCAGGACTGCAGAACCATCATGGATGCACCTATACATTCATGTGGTGTCCTGCTTCTGAAGGGAACGTATGGTTCTCTCCAAATTGTCGCTTAACAGTCCTTGCAGGATCCATTTTTCCTCTGTTGTCCACCCAGCCACAAGATTCCTTTGTGTAATGGTGGGTCTTTGTGTAACAGGCCCAATTGTCCATTCATGCACATTCATATGTGTCCTCTTATGTTGTCCCTAGGAAAATGTAAAGGCTGCTCAGAGCCTTGTTGACAGTGTTTTTATCTGTGTCAGACCTGCCACTGCCATGTGTCACTGGAGCTCTGGAAACCAACAGCTGCTCACACCTCAGGCTAATCAACTGCCAGGGCTGCCCAGCCTCCAGTCTGAGGCGTTTCCCATGGAGTGTCTGCCCTGTGGACCAGTGTCTGCAGAGCATTCCTGAGTAGGATATATGCATCAAGGATGAAACTCTAGTCTGTAGCAAGGAGCGGAGACAGCCAAGCTGCTCTTCAGTGAGTTCCTGACACTGGGCAGGTCTTCTCCTGGGGGAAGGATGGGGTAGCTCCATGGAGGTAGTCCTCAGTGTCCTGTAGCATGACAGCACATGTGGGCAGGACTGGAGGATGCTGGTGGGTGCATGGGACAGGTGGAATATGGGTTATAATCTGCAGGGAGCAGCAATGCCAGACTTTAAGTTGGAGATGTGGCACTGCCCCGTGAGTGAAGTGCTCTGCTCTGTCCTTCCTGCGTTGTTCCTCCAGGTCCTGTTGGCTGCTACAGTGTTTTGCCTGTGAGGAATATGCTGTATTTGAACAATTGAGTGCATGGAGGGAATTTTTACAGCCACAGAGAGCATGCATATGGGTGTACATCAGGGGGCCTGGATGCTGAACAGCTTGCCATTTAAATGCACACTCGTGCAAGCTAATCTGCTCAGTAATGGCTAGCTGAATGGACAGAGCTGTGTATTCTCTGGAGAGAAGAAAGCTCTGTTCCTCATTTCCTGACTAAATTTCTCCAAAACAAACAAAAGAGTAGACAAGCCCTCCTCCAGGGAACATATATGAGCAACTCTTCACGTGTCTTTACTTCACATGTGATGATACTAACATGTAACCACTTCTACATGAACCACATCCTTGAATTACTACTTTTTAATGACATTGCTTGTTCCAAGTGATGCTGCTTTTGTACGCTCACCAGTATCCCACTGAGTTCTGCAAGCAGTAATTCACTGCTTTATAAGCATAGTCTTCCAGCTACCTCATCATCCTGACGATGAGTTAGAAAATCAGCTTTCCACCTCTATTCATGTTCTAAATGGCATTCTTTCAAGGAAGAATTTGCTAGAGCAAATGAATTCATGTACTCTCAGTATAACTCAGCACTAAGATCCCATAGAGTACTGTAGTAAAATGGTAGCAGGCCTGCCATAAAAAGTGGCAGTAAGCTGACATAATAATACCAGAATAAATGTAGCAATAAGGACCACAGGCCACTGCAGTGAAGTAGCATATTGATAATGCAGCAATGAGACACAACAGGATGCTGCAGTAAATTAGTTTGGGGAATAAGGCAGTAGTAATGGGGGTGGGAGGACAAATGGTGTTACATTTGTACCAGGTAGTGCAGCACTAAAAATAACACAAGGTGTCCTAGTAGTAAGTTACTACAGTAACAACACTACGATGCACTGTAAGGTTAAATTGGGATGCTTCCATGCTGCAAATCCTCTAAGAGGTGGTAGTGAGACAAAATATGCCCCATTTCGGACTGCAAAACATGAGGTGGTTTTCTGCACGGTACCCCAAATTCTGGAGTGATCTCAGCATTACCAATCCAATCACTTACTACTTTCAAGGAAGTGGAGGCAGGAGCATTCCCCCAACCAGTTTATTATTTTAGTCTGAGAAGTGCAAAATTAACTCGTCTCTTCAGCCAAAGTGTCACAGAATGTGGTGAAGTTCTCTGGTTAGCCCTTACTCAGGTGAATCACTTGTGATTTCAGTAAGTCCTTTGCCTCAGAAAGGATTTGGCTCTCTCATCTTCTGGCATGGGTGAAGCTTTTAGCCTATGATTACTTCTGGTTTGGGGTGGGGGAAGGGCAACCCTGGTACAAAACATCCGACTGTGCTGGTCTGTTTCCTGAAACGCACAAATAAATTGAGCATCCTGGAAAAGTTGAAGCAATAAGGACCAAATCTGTTCTGTCTGTCATGCACACATGCGCACGTGAATAGTCAGTCCTACTGGAATCAGTGTGAGTCCTGGATGCATCCATAGGTAGGGCTCAGCCTAACCATGCTCTCAGTGTCTCCAGCCAAGTGACAGGAGCACTGTGTCTTCTCAAGCTTTATTTTTGCATATTATCTCCTTTCCTGCTACTCCTTTTTTTTTTTTTAATTTAATCTCATTTCTGTGTGAAATGTCCTTAGAAAAAATCAGTTAGCCATGAGACAACATGCAGCATGGTGGGCAAAGAGTAGATGCATCCATTTGCTGTCTTTGTACCCTTCAGTGGAGGGTAAAGCATTCTGGAAAATAACCAGCAACTACTGTTATACTCAATAATCATCAGGCATAAAGGTTTAGTCAAAGCATCTATGTCAACAGCAAGGCTTGAATGGAGTGTGTGCACTAGATAACCAGATCTTCTCCTGGGAAAAGGATGTAAATAGGATACCACTGCAGACTCCTGACTAGCAGAAGTAGCTCACAGCTGGCTCTGGCTCCTCCAACCAGTCCCAAAAGACAGGAATTTTCTGCCATATCTTTCTGACCCTTTGCACAACAGTCTTGCTGTCCCTTTACGTGTCCGTCTGTCTCTAACTAATGTGCTCAGTTCAAGTTTTGAGCAGTGCTCTGATACACCTTGGCTTGGGTCTTGCCTTAAACTCCTTAGCCTGCTCTCCTTATGGTTGAATGATTAAGAAGGATTATAAAAGTAGAGCTCACAGTAGGGTAAGATAGGCTAGGTTATCATGATTTCATGGTCTAAGCTGTGAGCAATTTTGTAACTTCTCAACGCTGTTTATAACCTGAGATGAAGAACAAGCAAGGTTCTGCTAAGCAGAACAGTGAGCTGGTGAACAATGCACTATCTTCATGCCCATACGTACTTTAAACTGGTGAGGAGAAATGCTATGTAGTGAGAAAAGTAGTCTCACAGCAGGAGAGAGTCAGATCTGATCAACTTTTTCATGTGATACAGATTTTGCTTTGCCAGCCCCTAGCATCTGCAAAGCTCACAGCTAAGAGCCATCAACCTTCTAATCCTGCTGCTAAACATTTGGAAACAAGCTTTTCAAAGCCTGTCTTTACATTGCAGAGGTATTACTTGAAGCCTTTTAATGTGAATTTATGGCTAATGCCACAAGTGTCAGTGTGGGTGCCCTCTCCCATTTGCAGCAGGAAACTCAGGATTCGCCCCATGCAGATGGTAGAAGAGAGCAGAATTTAGGGAGCATTTGCAGGCTCAGAGCACAAATGAGTTGCACATGAACGACTCCAATGTTGGCGTCCAGGTCATTCACGCAGGGGTGACAGCAATGATACTGAATTCACCAGTGCGTTCCTGTCTGGGGACTCAGAAGATACACCAAAACATCTTGTGTGGCAGAGGGCAAGTCTCTGTGGGCAATGGTATTGATGCCTGAATATTGCCCTCTGTCAACAGAGATACTAAATCGAGTATATTTCTCTCCTTGGGGACTAAAACCATGCCATCCTCCCTTAAATAGTAGGCAACAGCCAGCCATGAGCAGCAGCTTCTAGGGTGAACTAGGAAATCTAGGAAATTTCAGGAGTGATTGTTCCCATTTGGATTCTTGTCAAGATTCCCTATATCCATCCACATGCAGGTTATTACTGTATGCTTCATAGCTTCACAGCCCAGCACCATGAGTGTCTGATTCTTGTCGTAATTCAGTGTAAGCCTGATGCCACCTGGATTAAGGCACAAAAGATAAAAAAAATTCAAACAATGCTTTATACAACACATTATTTCTCCTATAAGCATCTGGGATTCTGAAATGCCACACTCTGCTCTTCAGAGGTCATTTGGGGCCAAATATGGGAAAAAATGAGGCACTGTGGGACTTTCCTCCACAGGGAAAAAATTCTGAAGGGCCTCCTACTGCTGTGATATGGTTGAAGGCATACAGATCAGGGCAGCAAGTTCTGTCCTTGGGGATCTACCCAACACCAGAGGCTCACTGTTTCTGCCCAGGGCCATGCTCCCTGCTTGGCAGAGGGTAAGTCCAGGGGGACAGGTGGAGGGGAGTTCCTCTGGAGAGGAACAGGGAGCTATGTTGGCCATTGCAAAAGGAACACGAATGTGGGTGGAGGTGAGCTCCCAGAGGGTAGATGAGATATGTGAACCCCTGCTGCAGGGGACATGAAGCATCATCCTCTAGTGTTGGTTCCCCGATAGAAACATCCCCTGACATGACCTTGCTGTCGACTGCTCTCCCAGCAAAGCAGGAATGTGTCCCTGCTGCTGACTATTCTTAGCCTTAACGCAGGCATGGAGGCCACTCAGGATTTTGGCTTTGGACTCTTGTGGGCAGGGCTGGGAGCCAGCTGGCCAGGGCTGGGCACAGCTGTGCCTGCTGCAGGGAGTGCCTGGGCACTGCTGTCTGGGCTGCCACAGCCTGGGCTGGCCTCATGCCTCTGCAAGGGGATCAAACCCCTCCTGAGGCACCTTCCAGCTTCTGCAAACAGGGTAAACAAAGGCTTTGCTCAGAGCTTGAAAGCTCTGTCAGATGCTGGGGGAGTGTTGAAGCCACCTGGTTCCCTTCAGCCCCTGCTGCTGTCAGCTATGCTATGCTCTCCTTTCCTCTGTGACCCTCATCCCTTCTCCTGGCACCAGCACCCTGTGAAAGGCTCTGCTCCCCCAGACAAGCTGGGAGCTGGGTGAGCTCCTTCACTGGAGAGCAAGATCTGTGGCTGATGGCAGCTGTCAGATTTGAAAGGTTCCAGAGCTAAAAGGTGTTTGCAGCCCAAGCTCTCCTCTTCACAGCCCATGCTCACCTATGCCAGTGAAGCTGCAGAGCTACAAGGTGGGCCTGCTGGTGAATTCACTCTGAGGGCTATGCTACTTTCCAGACCTGTCTGCAACCCGCCCCCAAAACTGGAGTTAGTTACATGCTTTTGTCCTTCAGAGCATCCCTGTCTTCTGTGTGCCATTTGTGTCTGCAGGACTTGTAATCTTTGCTGGTTTTGAAGCCAGGGGCCAATACAGGCAAGAGAAATTGATACATTCATCAACTAGACCCCCTGCTTAGCACACACTGGAGTCCATCTTTAATATATCTTGGGAATCAGACTGAGAGCAAGCTGCCATGTGCGTTCCTTTGTCCTGCAGGACACGATTAATTGCTTTGTTCATTTACCTTCAAGCTACCCTGTGGTCTGGTCCTCAGAGCATTGGTGTTCCTCCCTGTGTCATGCTGCCAGCACACTGCATCACATCGCCATCACACCTAATCTTCTCTCATCCTGTTCCTCCAGTGCCTGCGGCTCTCAGCTGCCTTCCCCCCTCATCATGCTTCACTCTTGTTTTATCTGACCCCCCTCTTAGAGAGGCTGGTCTCTGCAGCTCACAAGGGTTGTCAAACTGGCATTTTCCTGCTTAAGCTGGCTGAAGGCTCAGTCTCTTCCCTAAAATAAATGCTCCTCAAGAGCTGCCACATGCAAGGCTACTGTATCTGCTCTGCAGTTACAGAAACAGGGGGAAAGGAATGTGTAGGTGGATTTGGACTCACTCCTCTTTTAATCTCAGCTCCATGGTGCAATTTGGCCTGTGAGCAGGACTGGCACAACACCTTGGCAAGAGCAGGTTTTCAGCATTTGTTCTGGGGCTGCTTGGCTGTTCTGTTAGGTCCTGGTCAGCTAAAATCTCTGATACCATTTTATATATGTGTATCTGTCGATACAGCTGCATATTTGTTTAAACAGATGACAGCAAGGAAGGCCTCGAGTCCTTCCCTGTGTTGATGGCTGATACCAGATATTAGATCCTCCATGCTGGAGCATAGACATATTTTGGGCACAGTCTAGTCAATTCAAGCTAATATGAGCTTTCCACAGTCTAGAAAAGCCTTGGCTTGCCAGGAGCCTCAGCCAGCCCTGCTCATACACACACACACACATGCACACACACATTCAACACCTGAGAAAAACCCATCTTTCTGTGCTCACTGTGACAGATCATCTGCTGTGGGCTACCTGCAAACTACAAGCCCTACCCTGGAGCCAAATTCTCTGGGATTCTGCATGTCATTTATTTTGGGCAGGTAACTACCCTACCCAAAATGCCTGTCCTCCTGTGATGACCTGCCTCTGGACAAAGTGATGCTTTGCCATGGTGCTGAGCTTCTCTGCTGCACTCTGCCTCCCCATCTGCAAAACAGTCATCACAGCCAAAGCTGTGCAGAGCTTAGCCATCCTTTAATTAAAGAGTTGTCAGAGCTTTATGGAAGCAGCACAGCAAACCACAGGCTTCTCAAATGTGGAAGGAATAGCAAGAACAGTGCTAGAGCTACCTGAACCAAAAAGGAAATTAAATTGGTTGTCTGCGCTTTCTCTTTCTCACCCTGGGTGTTGCTGACCTGATGAATATGGTGCAATTTTGCTTTTACTGTAACAGTGGTTTGGGTATGACCTTTTAATTCATCTGCAGGGCTTTTGAGCTTTTCAATGGATCGCATGATGTTCCCTGGCTGCAGGTGAAGGGACCTGGATCAGTGTCCTTCTCTTGGCTCTCTGCCTGGCCATGGGGGCATTGCTGAATATCACTCTTGTGGGATTTGGCCTTCTCCTCCAACTTGCTCTTCTAACCAAGCAAGCAATTCTCAGAAAACAGTCAAGTTATTACATTAAGGTGATCCTGCCCTCAGTGTCTCTTTGTTTCTGGGTAGTCTTAAGCAAATGAAATTTCAGAGTATACAGAGAGCACCACAGTCTCCATGTGACATGATGGATTCCCCCTTCCTGGAAGCAGCCTTGGCATAAAAATAAAGCCAGAAAAGGCTTTTGTGCACAAACTCCCTTCACTACGAATGGTCATGGAGTCATAGATAATAAAAGACCTGGCAGCTCATCTTGCAATGCTCCCTGTAATCAGCAGGATTTTCCATACTGAAAATTCACCAAGATTGCTTTATCTAGCACTCCTCTGAAATCTCCAGCAATGGGATCTTAGCAGATGCCCTCAGAAACACATTTTTCTGTACAGAAGCATACTTACTGCAAGAGAAAAAACCCAAGTGTCTGATATGTAACATAAAAAGCCATCTCTGAGTGGGTTTAAAACCAGTGCAAGCCATCTGTAGGCCACAAATAGCAAAGGCGCTCAGTAGTGTGGATTTTTTCCCCCAAGTAGTTCCTTTAATGTATTTTTTTGCATTGTCTTGAGTTTACTGCACTTTGCATCCACATCCCCTCTCCATTGTGACACATTTGTAGACTATCCTGTCTCTTTTCAACCCTAGCCTCACCTCAGACTGTAACAGCTGAGGCTTTTCCCATGTGCTAGTTTCTCAAGGATTGCTATCATCTTTGTTGCCTTTCTCTTTCTTTAAAAGATCACAAAAAAACCCATGATATTGTGAAGACAGAAGGGCTGTGCTCATCCATAAGGTACAAATACCCTGTCATTTGGGTAAGTGAGGGATTGCCCTAACATCGTGCTCTTCATGGCAAACTACACACGTCACACATGTTGTGGTGTAGCATATTCGTTAACTCTATTTATTGCACATCTTTGACCACTTTACCTACCTTCATCCCACACTGCCATCTGTTCTGTGGCTACTCCCCCATCCACTCTCCTGAGTATCTATGGAAGGCTGCCAGGAAAATGGTTCCTCCTTTTCTTGCCAAATTTGGAATTTCAGTTGCAAATTTGCCCTAGTAAGAGTGCCAAGGGGAGATGGAGTCAATGCCAAACCCACTCCAGCCTTCCTGTTGGGCACATTTTCAATACTGTGACAGTAGCTGAAAATGAAAGCTGACTCCCATCAGAAGGTGGTTGTGCCCAGCACTGTAAGAGGAACCAGCAGTCGTGCTCAGTCCAGGAAGGACAGATCATCAAGGGCTTTAGAAATTGTGATATCTGTAGGATCAGAAAATAATTGTTATTGACACACATGACATTCTCACAATGCTGTACATTTCTCCTCACAGAAACTAATGCACCTGGCTGCAATGAGTAAAAGGCTTCTTGAAAACAGTTCCAATAAAATCTGTTAAAACCACCTAGATCACTCCTGGAGTAAATTTTTCCACAGAATGAGCTTGTCTAATACCCACAGGGCTTTTTTTCATTTGCATATAGTACAACTATCCTGCAATCATGAGGATGAGAAAGCTTTACACAACACTGTATCATCATGCTTGATCAATACATATATATACAAGTAGGTATTTCCAAAGCCAAATAGGACTTTCTGTGTGCAAGTTCCCCATAAAATAATAAAAATGTGTTTTTTCCCTATAGTATACCCTGCAGTGCTCTTACCTGGAGATAGTATGTGCTCCCCTCAGTGCTGTCCTAGCTCTGCAGCCAGGCATGAGACATTGCTGAGATTACCTGCCTGCTCCTGGTGACTCATCCCAGCTGAGCATTTGTGTGGGAGTGCACTTCAAATGATCCAATTTACTCCTTCCCCTGAAAGAGGAGCACCTGCTGCAGTGAGGTCTCTGCTGGCAATATGCACAGCAGAGGGAGTGGAGTTTGACCTGGTTGAACAGGCTTTGTCTCAGCAGGGCAGAAGCAGGCACAGCATTTAGATTGATGGAATTTCCCCATGGGAGAGGAGGATGAGAAAGAGGTCCCAGTGAGCCCTCTTCCCACCCTCTCTGTTCCCATCCTTGGGGGTAATAACCCAGTTGATGAGCTGGTGACTCAGAAAGTCCTTTGATCTTTCTGGCCTGATGCCCTCCCGCCATCTCAGCTCCCCTGAGGCTGCTGAGCTCCTGTGCACGTAAATCTTAGCCATCACCTCCTGATTTCCCAGTATGTTTAGATAATAGCCTGGAATACAGGATCATTTCTTTAAGATAGCACTTGCATCAGAGATGCAATTTATGATTGTCATGGAAGGGGACACCATCATCCATACTAGGCTCATTACCTCTGCACAACAGTAATGATAGGAGACTTAAAAACACAGGCAGAGCCCAAGGCATTAACTTCAAACATGCTGAAGGCAACCTGTCCCTGCCCCAGCCACATCCTGAGAGATCACATACCAGGTGACATACCTCCCTCCAGGGCCAGGTGGGGCCATGCACTGCTTGCACCTTGCTGCTTTGAGGTTTTACAGGGAACTTCAAAGCATGGTGCAGACTCTGTGTGGGCTCAGCTAAGGGGTGAATTCACTCCCAACAGGAAGCATTTCTCTACCCCCTTGGCTAAACTGTAAATTTAAAAGCAAACACAAATTGCAGCTGGCTGTTTTCAGCATCACATCCCAAAGAAGTGTCAAGGTCTGTGATACCAGGCAGAAATAGTGCCCAATATTAGAGATGGAAAATTAACTTCTATTAGCCTATGTCATTCCTGGGCAACGATACTTTTGACAAATTCCATCTTTTCTTGCGTTAACAAATTGCCCACAAGTAGATTGAAGTATCTCCAAGATTTATTTCCTATTTGAATACACTTGCCAAATATTTACTTGCCAGAGACTTATTCCTGGAGAAGGTCTTGGTCTGCAGCTCATTTGAAACATGGTGGCTGCTGGCATAGGATAGTTGAAATTCAAGGAGCTTTGTTTAGTTTTGCTTGGACACACAGGTCACCTGCTGTTGTCTCTGCCACCCAGAAATAGGTACACTACTGTACAGTCAGATTTGTTTCCAGAAACATTCCTCCAAGCTAAGTTCTAACTCAAATGACTCCTGGAAAGAAAGAGGTGTCAGAACAGCCAAACCTAGTAATTGTTTATTTACGTGCTGAAAAACTGTAGCCAGTGTTTTTTGCTGTGCTCTGGAGACAGAGGATGTACAGGGTTTCATCCAGCTACAGGGTAGGTGGCTAGAGTATTTACGCCGCTAAAACTTTCATATAAGTTGTTAGAGTCTTCTTCTTTGGGCAAAACCAGCCTTGCCACACAGGTGGTTTTTCATCTGGACAGGTAATAATTGTATCTTAAGGCTGCTGGAAATAACCAATCCATAATTAAAGGGCTGCTGGGTTTAATGTACATAGAAAAGGCCTACCACTTACTTTAAAGGTATACAATAAATCAGACTGCATTTTCTTGCCACTGGCTAGCACTTTATTTCTCTGAGAGGTGGCACATTGAAACCAAGTTTCAATTTTTAGGAGGCAGAGAACAATTGTTGCCTCCCTGGACTTCATGGAAGATGTGGTTGATTATTTAAAAACAACAACAAAAAGTACCCAAATAGGTCCTTCTGTTAAAAACAAGCAGCATGTCAGTGATTTCAATAATTTATTTTCACAGAATCACAGAATAGTCTGAGTTGGAAGGGACCCACAAGGACCATTGAGTCCAACTTGATTTTGTCTTATTCCTTCCATCCATCCATCCATCCATTCATCTCCACTGTTCAAACTTGGGACAGGCACTTTGGTAGGGAAGGACCTCTTCTCACAGCATCTTGATCAAAAGCATGTTTTTCCATAAATTTCTTCGGATTTTACTCTGTGTTTGTGTCTCAATCCATTTGTGACAGTCTAAGAGCTGTTCTGAAGATATGGGCAAGTACTGCTTGTGTTTTACTAGAGCAGCCAAAATGAACTGACTTTTGATTTGTGATCAATGCCTACATGCATTTGTTACACCATTCATTAAAGGGACATAACATACAGTTTTAATTAGAGTTGTGCTGAACCAGCAGCTGAGCTCTTGACATGGCAATGAAGTTAAGCTTCAAATAAAAGGCTGAGACCCACAGCCGTTCCCTGGCATAACTTCTGCTGGTTGACCTAGACCTGCTTGGTTCCTAGAAGGACATGGCAAATCCTTCAGTTAGTGCAGACCTACAGCCCAACCCCACTTATCTGTAGTCAGCTGTGAATGGCCCAGCGCATCCCTTCCTCCTCCATGTAATAAGGAATGGATATTTTCTTTGTCTTGGTCTCTAAAATCTATGTTCTGGCTGTTAACGAGGAGAGCCTTCACAGAGATTGAACAAGAAGGCCACCAGGCTACATGGCTGTGGCATGGTGGAGCTGGCTTCTTGGTAAATGTGGAGGATGCAGATGATACAGCTGATATACAGCCATACCACCCTGAGAAGGCCTGATCTCATCTGATCTCAGAAATCAAGCAGGGTTGGGCCCAGTTAGTACTTGGATGGGAGACCACCTGGGAATACCGGGTTGCCGTAGGGTTTAGTTGGGGATGTCCCTGCCCACTGCAGGGTGGTTGGACTAGATGACCTCCAGAGGTCCCTTCCAACCCAAAACCATTCTGTGATTCTGTAATACAGCTTCACTAGCTGGAAAAATGAAAAGAGCAGAGCCAGTAGACAGAGAGTGTTCAGTTCTCCAAAATCAGGACAGACCTAGGCAGATGGGGTGGCAGCAGTGTGATGCCCTCATACACAAAGAAAAAGAAGCTAGGCAGCAGATAAAATTATAAATGGTGAATAAAGAATGGTGAAGAATTTCCTTAGCAGTGGAGGCAGCATGTATGTCTTACTGAAGTTTCCCTCCCCCTGGACTTGTTGGAGGACTTGCCACAGTTGCATGCTGTAGGGAGAATATGAGTGGGTGGTGTCTCTATAGGGTATGCATGTAGAGTCTGTAGGCTCTTTCATGAGCCCTCCTCAGCAAGGCACCTGCTTTTTTCTTCCTTGAGTGGGAGTCAGCACTGGCCGCGTCTGCTTTTTAACATAGAGACCATTAGGTACAACCAAAATGGGAAATCCTCCTCTTGATACCAATCTCCATGTGACTAGTCCCTACCTGGAGATGGTGCTATTCTCCATGGCTCCTGGCTCTCCATGGGCTTCATTGGTGAGGCAATAGTTAGACCTTCTTGTCCTTGGAGATCAGTGCTCACAGTTATCTAGAAAATATCTGTATGCTTGCAGAGCTTCCAGAATGATGGCAACTGCACAGTCTTTTGTACCAGGGAAAGCAGAGATATGTGACTTTCAGGTTAGCTCACTAGTGATGGCACATGGAGTGATAAGACACTGTGCCTGCATACGCTAAAACATTTAAAGCCCTTGTTTGGTTGACCTACACTGTGAGGCAGTATGATTTGAAAGAGGTTTTATCTAGAAAATGTGTAACTTATTTGTTGCAATGCCACCAACTCATTTCCTCAAGGTCTCTGTGAAGGCAGCAGGCACTGAACTTCCCTCTCCAAGCTTCCCTCCAAGAAGTAGTGTATTTACTGATGTTAAAACTTCACTATTTTAAAAGTTTCATTATTAAATATTGTATGATCGGCCCTGTTTGTGTTTTACTGGTGTATGCAAGTCATTCCACTCCCTGCAGTCCGAAGTGCTGTCCAGAAACGGAAAGAAGTCATAACTGGATCCTGTACAGCTGGATAGTGTGTGTAGGTACCATCTGAGTATGGCCTTTATGAATGGTGGCCTTTGCTTAACTTTTCTGTGCCACTTGCAGCAAAACTGGCTGTTAGCAGAGGCAGTCTTGGTGCAGGAATGTACTCTGCAGGAAACAGCCAACAGCCTGGATTTGTCAGATGTATGAAATCCAAATTGGATTTAGAAATCCGCATCCTGGAATACAGCAATCTCCTAAAATGAAGATTGTGATAGCGATTGCTTTTCTATAAGCAAAGCTTTAACTGTACTGTAGATGCTGGACCTGTATTTGTGTCACCTGTGCATACAGGATCAGGTTAGTGAGAGCAGATCAATAAGATGCCAGATGGGTCCCTGTTCTACCTGAACCACCAGCCACCCAACACACACTTGCCTCTCCAAGTCCTGCTCCAGCGCGCTATCCCTTCTGTGGAAGCACTACAAACAAAAACCTGCTTATTATTGTCCTTAGGCTGGTAATTGTGTCTAATCTTTTAGAGGGATTGTAGCATTCCACTTACTCCTGGCTGGAGGCTGAGGAACACGTATTTAGGAAGCACCTCTAAATAAGTGACACAGGTTTCCAAAGAGGTGCAGAGATCAATTAAATCCTACATAAAAGTTCTGTCAGCAGTACTGCTTGGAAAAAAAATCTTTGCCACATCTCACCACCTTCCACCCTCTCTCCCCTCCAAACCACAAGCACAACCTGGCAAGTCATGTGAGAAGCTGTGCAAGAAAAAATGACGTCCAGGTGTTGGTCCAGATGGTGCCAATTTCGAGGGAGACATGCAAGTGCATAATAGAGCCCCACGCGCTCTGAAGCGTGAAGGGCAGTCCACTGCCACCAGCAGGAGGATACTGGTGGCAGCCACATATGAGGCACTGGAGGAGGTTCAGGCCAGAGGTGCAGCTGGAAATCTTCTGTGTGAAAGCATCTGATTTATGTTCCCCCACCCCCCACTGCAGCAGCAGCAACTAGTTTTTTTTTGGCTTTCTCTTGCCTATGGAGGCACTTTTCCTTGTTAGTATCTGCCCAACTGCAGCTGCAAGAGAGCTCATAGGTGGGAGTCAGCAGTACTGTTCCTATCTCCTCACAGCAGCCAGGCAGGTAAGTCCTTCATCCTTCCTTTCCCTCCTTTCCTTTCAAACATACTGCTTCTGAATTCCTGTCCAAACTGTGGTGTGGGTCTTCTTCTGAATGGGCCAACGTAAGGAGCAATACAGAAAAGGCATCTTTGGAGCTCACATCCAAGCAGAAACCTAGTTAAATGAGGAGGTGCCAAATAAGACAGTACCAAATGAAAAGCCATCATTTCTCCAAACTCCCTGTACATTACACAGGGCTGAATTTCCAGGAAGAGAGTAAAAAAAGCACCCAGGGATACAGGAGGACTTTCTTCTGTGTAGGTGTCCACTTCACTGAGCCTCTGCCCTTTTTTTTTTGCCTTGCAAAATTGCTCTTGCAAATTTGCCAACATGCATCTTTCAGTAACAAAATCAGGGTGCGAACATTTTTGTAAGAGAGGTGAGCATTTGCTCAGTGATATGTTTTCTAGACTTTTGTTTGTATCTATTTTGAACATTTATGAGTCACCCTTTTCAGTAAAATAATGAGTAACTCCTCTGTTTCCATATCCCATGGTTTTCCAGCATCAAACCTTACAGTTCTCAGCAGGTTTCCTGTACCTTTTACTGCAGCATCACAAATCAAATGCGTGCTTCCAGGGACAAGGCAAAGACCTCATGCGTTCACAAGGAATCTTTTAGGTGTTGTCATTGCTCCCAAGAACCATGCAGTAAAGGATTTTTTTCACTTGGGGGTGGGACTTTCATGGTGTAAACATTCTATATCTGTAGAATTCAATGAAACTGAAAATGTCTACTAATTCTGAATTAAGTTAGGAAAAAAATTACAGCGATAGCATAGCCATGCATTGCCTGACTGGAATGTATGGGACATGGCTGCAATGTATGGGAAATATCAAGCTGGAAAATCTCAAGTGAAGTGCAGGGACACCAGTGCTCAAGGACTCAGCCTCCTGAAGGCTCTGATCACAGCCAAACAACCTTCTTCCACAGGCATAAGTTCATTTCTGGTCTGAAGCATGATTGTGTTTCCCTATGTGTCCTGTTGTGTCTGAGCAGCAAACAGAAGGGCCTAGAAGGAAAAGGCATTCAAGAACATTTTGGGCTTTTTAAATGCTCTCTTACCTTCATCCATCGGCCTCTGTTAGTGCAAGAGGCATCTTCCAGTAGGATAGACAAAGCACTACCCTCCACCTTCATAGAAGAAAGAAGTTCAGTCAAAGAAGTAATGGTTCATCATCACTAGGAAATACAGAAATCTCGAAAGCACACTTCTCAGATTACTCAGAGTTCATACTTTAGAAATATATAGTTTAGGAGGTAGTGATTTAGAAGAGGTGCTGATGATTCTCATCAAGTTCCTGTCAAGAAAAATCCCTTGCTCTTCTGGTTGCCGCCATGTCTCACTCAGTCCCTTGTCTTTGCTGAGCCTTGTTAACTCATTTCATAGTCATTCATGAGTGAGCAACGATATGGAAAAATGTAGAATGCAGTGGGAACCGTGACGTGTCAGGTCATGTGGGCTGGTGCCAAGGAGGCTGCTAATTATAGACCAACATGTAAATACTCCTGGAAGATGATTGTATTTCTTTGTACTACTGCAACATTAATTTAAAACTTTGATTATTTCTGAGTTAGAGTTTGGGAAGGAGGGCGAGAGGTTGTCAAGAGAATTAACGTTTTCATTGCTGAGAATAAGGTTGTCTTCCCCAGAAACTGCAGTAGAGTTTCCCCTCTCTCTTTTCTCTGTCCTGTGTTTGACCTACTCCCATGACTCTTCCCACCATTGTCTACTCACCTTTGGTCTCCCCTGGCTCTGTTCCCATGCCAGTTCCTCAAGATCACAACTCACTTATCTCCTCAAGCAGGCAGAAACCCAAGAAATTTCTGGTGGAGAACCAGGGTGGCTTTTGTCTGAGGCCAGAGCCCTTGGCTGCACAACCTTCTGTGATCACAACATTCCCAGTGCTGCCTGATTCTGGAAAGCCTAGAAACAGCCAGGTTTAAGTTCCTACATTGGGTTCCCCATGAATTTCCAAGTACCAACACAAAATCATCCCTCCTGCCTCAGGTTGCCCTGAATCAGAAGAGGGAAGGGGAAGCTGCTGGAAAGCTACGACATAGTGGCCTTTACTGAAACTTGGTGAGATGAATCCTATGACTGGAGTGTGGCTGTCAGCGCTTACAAGCTGTTCAGAAAGGACAGGAGGGGAAGGAGGGGTGGAGGTGTTGCCCTTTATGTTAAAGAATGGGTTGAATATCATAGAATCATATGAAGAGTTGTCCCTAAAGAATAGCCAA
>VWZO01021235.1:0-14451 GCA_013396975.1 Bucco capensis
TGTTCAGCCTGGAGAAGAGAAAACTTCCAGGGGACCAGCTAGTGACTTTCCAGTACCTAAATGGAACTTACAAGAAGGCTGGAGAGGGCCTGTTTACAAAGGGCTATAGTGAAAGGACAAGGGGCAATGGTTTTACATTGGAGACGAGTAGATTTAGACTTGGTATTAGGAAAAAGTTCCTTACCACGAGGGTGGTGGAACACTGGAACAGTTTGCGCAGGGAGGTGGTTGAGGCCCCATCCCTGGAGGCATTCAAGGTGAGGCTTGACAGGGCTCTGGGCAGCTAGGAATTTTGCAGTTTCATGTTGATGACAGAAGTCATGAAAAGGTATGTATGAGACAGAGACATTTTAGAAACTGCCTTTCCAGTGAGAGAGGAGAAAGATCAGTTCACTGAAGTTTCTCTGAAACAGGGCTAAAACACATAGTTTATGGTCTTTAGGAACCTAGATATGGAGAAAAATGTGATAATGAAGGATTAATTAGCAGAGTAGATAAAATTATAATGAGTTTTGGTGGTTGGCAGATGGAACACAGATGCATTCAGGACAGAACAGAAAGTCACCAGTGCCTGAGATAGTGTATTTCTTCATCACTTGATTCCTTCATCCAAAACCCTGGATGTAATGCAAAAAACACTACTTGGCAGAGTCTGGCTGTGTCTACATGAGTATGAAGCGTGGTGCAATAGCAACAAACCAGCAGAGCCCAATTGTGGTAAAGCAGCTGATGCCCATGCTGCCTGTCCTTTGGGGCTTTACTTGGACTATCTTTAGTGGTGCTACAGACTCCATGCCCATTAGCAGCTGCAGTCAGACAGATGTGTTCCTGGAATATGTGCTTCCACTTCCTTTCCTGAAAAAGGAATTTATTTTCCATTTCTGAATCCCTACACACTGTCAACCCAAGTGCAGCTAAATTGGGACTATAAGCAGCTTCACAAGTGCCCTCTTCTGCTAAAACGTGAATATTGACTTGCTCCTTTGTTAAAAAATTCTGTTTTCCAGGAAATTGTATGCCTGATGTATTCCAGTGTGAACTGAAGCATCAGGGAATAGTGGTTGCCTTTATGTAAAATAGAAGTAATGCCAATAATTTTCAAAATATTATATATATGCATGTGTGTATCCTTACACCCCACCCTTAAAATAACCCAAATAATACCCACGAAACAGGGGAAAATGGCAATGCACAGTGTGCAACACAGTGGGACTTTGAGATGTGGGTTGATGCTTTACAGGTCAAAGGGACTTATAAAGCACATAGCCAAACCAAAACCATCTGATAAATGTCAGTGGTTGCTGACATGGCCCCAACTGCCTCTGCTTTACCACGATGCGCCTCAGTCCCACAGCCCCCTCACAGACAAAGTCTAGCAGTGGTGAACAGAAGAATCTCCGGGTTGCAGCAAGATCCTTGTCCTCTTCCAGCGCGTTTATACCTCCTTTCAGCATGTTTATACCGGATGCAGATGTCTTTTGCAAAGCCGTAAGAAAAGCTTCCCTTTCAATCTGTCACCTCAGATTTGTAAGGTGTAAAGCGATGCACACTGCACTGCCTATGCTCATCTCACTTCCCTACCTTTTCCCTCTAATTTGTACCCGTGTGTTCAGTATCTCCACCACTCTCGCCGGGGGTTTGGTATGAATTACTGCGGCACCCGCAAACCAGCAGTCCCAGGCGCCCCAGCCATGCTCCGGGCGGCAAAGGGGTGACCGTGCGCGGCTGACAGACGTGGCCTAGACTGAACCGTGGCCCATAGACAGGAGCAGGGGCGGCCAAGGTGGGTAAGGAGGGAGGTGGCCGGGGTGGGCCTGGGCTGCCAGGCGGCGGCGGAGGGGGAGGAGGCGGAGGCGGGCTCGGCATACGCACACGTCGCTCCCGCCGTGCTCGGCTTAAATAGGGCGGCACCGAGGGGACTGCGTGTAGTGCTGGTCGTTGTTGCCGTCGCGGGTAGGTGATCTGAGTTCGGCGGTGCTGGTGCTGGTGCTGGTGCTGGTGCTGGGGGACTAAACTGTAGGCCTGGTCGCGCTGGCGGGTGGACGACGCTGCCGCCGGCGTAGGGCCGGGGTACTGTCAGGAAGGCGCCGGCCGGAATTCGCCCAGCCGTCGTTGGGGCAGGCTGGCTCCTCTGGGGCGTGCCAGAGCCGCAGCCGTTCGGCCTTTCGCTGAGGGGTTGTGGTGGCCTGCGGGGCCCCTGTCACTTGTGAGGCCAGGCAGCTGGCGGTGAGGAGTGGCGAGGCGAACCCGTCGCCGATCGCCTTACGCTGCCTTCCTGGGGTCGCAGGGTTTTCCCTTCCGCACTGTGGTGGAATCGGCGTGCACTAGAGCCGGCATGGCTTCCCCTCCGCACAAAGACTTTGGAAAAGCGTAGCCGGCTGTCTCCGGCCTTCTGCAGAGCTGCGGCAGCTCCGGCTGGCAAGGAAGTAATTTTTCCGGCTCCAGCACTACTCTCTGCCCTGGCCCGGCTTGGGTAAACAGCTCGGGCCGCAGGGCGGTCGCCCGGGCCGGTCATCAATCCCGAAGGAGCGAACCCCAGCCCTGCTTGGGTGAGCCTCAGGTAGCGGGATGGGGAATGCAATGCTGCGTGTTAGTCTCAGGGGTTTAACGTTTGGTTGCTGGACCTAGTCTTAAGGTAGGTTGTTCTTACGGGCATGAATGCAGCATGTACTTGAAGCAGCTTTTTTCTTTTTAAGCAATTGAGAATGCACTTGGAAATATTCTAGTGTGAGGCAAACCGACCTAAACGGGAAGGTCGTGTGACTTTGACTTTGCAGGCCTCCTCTGTGCTGTTAGGTGGGACTAGCAGTGCTACAGCGAAGGGATTTATCCTCGTTACACGATGCTTGTGTTCTAGTATGCATATGTTTCTCATTCCCGTTCAACAGGAATGGCAATACTTGAAGCCTTCTGAATTTCTAAAGGGCATGTCTGAGAACTGTTTAGGGTTTTATAGACATCTTCTTGACCTAATAAGCCATCTAAACATGCCTCACTTGGGTTAATCTGAGGTATGGGGGTAAGGTACTGTGCTAGGAAAGAGTGACATCTAAAGAAACTACTGTCAAAACCCTGGACCACAGAGCCAGTGCATGTGGTGTTAAGAGATTTTCTTTTTATCCACATTGCTCTACGGGGAACTCAGTGTCCAGAGCCTGCTCATACGTGTTTGTATCTGCCTGTCTGCTTTGGAACATGCTCTCAAATTCACAAGCTGAGATTTCTCAGCTCAAGAGATTTGGTCAGATTTTTTGGATCAAGAAATTCAGAGTGTAAGAAGGCACTGAATTTACTAAAAAATACCTTATTTTCCCCTTCTTCAATAATAGCAGTATTAATGATGCAAAAACTGAAAGGCAAAATTCTTTATGGAACTGTACTGTTACTGCCCAACTCTTTAAAGTCCAAAGATACCTAGCTAGCTAGCTACCTAGCTAGCATGCATTATCATATGAATATGAAAATGTCTGAGGATAGCTAATAGGAAAAAGCCTATAATTACAAGTAGCTGTGGTGTGTAGTGAACTCAATTTGGTATCTTATGCAAACGTTCTTAGCCTATTGTGAGGACTTTATGATTATAGTCAATTTAAAAAACAGCTTCTAAATTTGGTAGATGATGTTTTACAACTACAAAAGAGTCAACACGAGGTTGGAAGTAAGTGTTCAGTTCTTGAGAAGCAAACCCGCAAGTAGCCTTTTGCTTCAAGTGCAAGTACAAGGTTGATATCAATGGAAAAACAAAACCAGTAATTTAAGATGGAAGGAAAGACAACTTCGAAATAGTTATCTGCGTGACTCTCCTGTTCCTTGAGTAAAGTCTCTGTAGCAGATTTTGCCACCTCATTGTTCCACTAGAAATGAATACCACATGGGATTTTTTTGAGGAGATAGAGGTGGGTTATACTTTCTCTGTCCTGGATGTGTTGACCTCCAGTGGTGAAGAGTGAAATGTTTCTTCTCTCTTTTCCCTCCAAGAAAACAACACTTTGACTAATATGAGCAACAGAAAGTAATAGTAGTTTTTTGGTTTTATTTTTCTAAATCTTGGTCATACAGTTGGTTGAAATGGTAGACTCAAAAAGGCTAATGGCACAAAATTTCTCAGATGTGCAGCAGAGAGGGAGAGAGGCCCTGTCCAAAAGGGCTTGATAAGTCAGGCTTCTGGTAGTCCCGTGAATAGACTGCCTGCCATGTCCTGATTCCTTGCTGTGCTAAATTACAAGTTCAGCTATGTTAAATATAACTAGTGGTAACTCTTCAGAGGTCCTTACAAATAAGAGAAGACGGTCTGTTCGTTGGTAAATAGTTTTGTGTGGGAGTTTACAATGCCATGTGGCTCAAGGAAGCACTGCTGTACAGGACTGACCTTTACAGGTGGTAGGCTGAACCTTGGCTGCAAATGGGGGCCTTGCATTTCTGCAGATACTGTCTGACTCCTGAAACAAGGACACTAGGTAACACAAGGCTTCTGCTCTCTCTTATTGCCCTTTGTTCCAGGAGTTATTCATCTACAGAGAGTAAAATTATAGTAGAATAATCCTTTCTTTGGTTAGGATTTGAGTCTTGGTACTATTAGATTTTCCAAAACTGACTGAAAACAGCTTGCATGATTCTATAGAGATTTAGAAGAAAAATGGTTTTTGTTTTTATAGTTGGACCCTTTAAAGCTTATAGCAGAAGTGCATGATGTCCTAACAGCTTTTCTTAATGAATTGTTGTTCTTAAAAAAACAGAACTTTTTTTAAGATGTTTAGTTTGATGTTACATGTGCCTTGTTTTGAAAACTTGGCCTCTGCACTTGGACTGCATTAATAGCCCATTGAGGATGGTTTAGTTTCCTAGGAAAGCTAGAAGAAAATATTTGTTTGCTGACTCAGAGGAAATACAGGGATACCTTAGTACCTGAGGTCAGGAGGTTGCTTGGTTTGTCATACTTTTTCTTGTGTTGCTGGTGTTGGGAGGTCACTCGGTGAACAAGTTGCTTCTCGTAAATACTGACTGATGTCTCTAGTCTGTGCTAAGGGTTACATTTTTTTTTTAAAACGCCATTCTGAAGGTAAGCACTACCCCATGTGATGCAACGTGGTTTAGTGTGCCTGACCCATGTTGCCTTCTGCTAGACTTTGGGTGACAAAGTATGAGTAAAACTCATTCTTCCAAAGTCTCAGATGAGCACTTGACATGTGTTGACTTGATGTTGCATACTGTGCTTTCTGAATAGCAGCCTTTTCCTGTGAGGAGTACAACAAAGCTGTTAATGCTACTAGAAAGCTGCTGGTTTGGTTCTGTTGGGAGGTTTTCATCTAAACTGAATTTGGATTGAGGTATACTTGCAAATCAGAGATGTAGGGATGCAGTTATAACATACTAATTTAGGCTGCAAAATAGATATTTGTAAGCATCTTCTGTGATCTTTGAAGATGAGCGTCTGATAAGGCTATTTAGTGATACATTGTATATGTATAGGCATAGATGAAAGAAAAAAAAACCTTTCAGACAGTGATTAGTTTTAGTGGGAAGTATTGGTTTTCCTTAATATACAGGGTTACCAAGTGTTACTGGAGGACTGTAGTTGCACAAAAGGCATTGTAGCAGGTCCTTGTCATGTGGTTCAGCTCCTGAACTTGAATAAACTCAGTGATCTCATTAGTGTGTGCTCAGATTACTTGTTGGACATCATTAAGAGGCAAGAATCCAGGTGTTGTTCCATTTGATTGCAAGAGGATTGCAGCCAAATGTCTGAGGATGAGGCTGTGACTTTTTCCTTGTCGTTGGGGACAGAGCTTTGACATGTCAGTATCAGATGTAGTGGTCCTTAAAGTTTGCAGCAAGAGTCTTAAGTTGCACTTAGGAAGTAAATCACTGTGACTCAACTCCTGGGGCTGAATCCAGCTTGTAGGCTGCTTCTCTCCAATCCTGCCTTTTCTCAAACGTAGAAATGGAAACTGAACTAGCAGAGGCAACCTGAAGCACTGCATGATGCCCTGTGGTTGCTTAGAGCCAGACTGGGGGATGAAGGGGAGCTGGAGGTAGGGTTAATGTTTTAAAAGGAGGACTTACAGCTCTGAAGCCTGGCTGGGGAAATCCAGGTGATTCACTGTAAGATGGTACATTTAGTTTTTTAATTGGGGGTTGGGGAAGGCAGGTGGAGGAAGAGTGTAGAGTAGTGGATAAGACATTTTAACAGTACTTGGTTTGTTCAGGAAAGTCCTTTGTGGCTAAGGCTGCACCACAGGAGACATATTGCTGTTGTGTTCATGTTATAAAAGACTTAAACTAAGGATTCTCCTTCAGGTCTCAATTACCAATGTTCCTTTGCTGTGTCTTGAGGGTAGTTGTGGTTTTCTGGCTTGTTACAGCTTGAATCTGTCACAGGTGGTTGCAAGACCTCAGTCAAGTTACTGCCTTGACTGCAAGGCAGAGGGAGAAAATCCTGGGAGGACTTGCATGCAGTTATTGGAGTTGCATGCTTAAGGTGTAGTTACCACAATAGTCCCCCCCTTTACCCAGCTGTGCTGTCTTGTGTCGTTCTGGGAGCTAATGGCTATGTGAGTATCCAGGCAAGAGTTGGTCTAGCTGAGAACTAGCATTGGAACTAACCCAGGAAAATGATCTTTGCCAGATTGCCTACCTAGTGTGTGCAACTAGATGAGTGCCTGGCCAGCAAGAAGAGGGTTGTGGGAGCGTGTATCTGGGACAGATTGGACTGACTCAAATTTAAGCTGATTGTAAATGCACTCTGAGATTCGGATTATGTGTTTTATTCAGATAAAAGGATATCTCTTGTTAATAGCCTAAGATACTTGCTGCACCCTCTTTTATATTTAATAAAGGAACTAGACATGATTCTGCGCTTTCTCCACTCATCCTGTGAAAGAATGACTTAAGTGAAAGAGACCCATGGGAGCTGTGCAGTATAACCTGTAATGGTAAGAAAACAACGAACTGCAATGGCAAGTAGCTGTCAGGATAACTCAGAGGTATGGGTGGCTGATCCTGTGTTTCAGCATTATCACAGTGAAACATCTTAGTGTTAGGCAACTTGTCACATAGCTTTCTTCTGCCTGCAAGAGGCTGTAGAAATAACCCAGCCACTCCTTTTACACCATGTGGTGGACCTGCAGGCCACTGCAGTGCTACTGTGCTATTTATCTAAATATTAGTATAGAGAGGAAGAGAGGGCATTGGTTCTTGGCGTTGTGTTGTTTGCAGTGTTGAAGCTGATGATGCTCTCCTGCTCTCTTCTGTTGCACTCTTGATGTCTGGCTCTGGATAGACAATAGGCAGGCTGCTGCCCACTGTAAATAGCCCATTATATCCCAAAGATAGAGCAGCAAAGAACAGCAGAGTCCTGCCAACTTGGGTCATAGCCTTGAGATACCGGCTATACTGTAAAGAATGAGTCTTGGGTGCTGCAGGGTGTGGGTGTGCGAATAGAGAGCTGGCTTTGTCTGAGCTGTACTGTACTCTTAAACAGAATTGTTACAATGAGTTCTGAGGGATGCTTTCCAGGGCTGGATTTTGGAAACTGCTGTTTCTGTGGAGATAGCCATTAGGGGTAGCAGTTCTGCCCTATTATTAAAACCACTCTCCTATCTGTCTGTTATTGTTTCTAAACTCAAACCAAGGTATACTGGTTACATTGTGGAAAAAGTGGTTTTGACTGCACAGGTTATGCATTCTGTGTGAAGTTTTTGCTACAGGTAGCAATCTGAGTGTCACAGACTGGTACTTCTCTTACTTGGGATCTTCTTCCTTTGGAAGAGCTGAGTTTCTGGGTCCCTTCCTTGTGGTGGTCCAGGTCCTATTTGGATGAGAAGGAATTGCAGGACCTCAGCTTGTCTTGAGTGAGCAGACTTAGCTGCATCCTTCCTTGAGGAAAAAGGCTGAAAGCCTTCCACTGGGAAGGTCTTTGTATCATCCAAAGCCTTTAAACTGCTCTCCTTGGTCATGCTAAAGACCTTGAATGGCTGATGTGATTGCAGCACGAGTCAAGTAAATACTGAGATAGCTCTAAGAAGACTGGGAGGCATTGAAGCCTTCTTTACTGATGGGACATATTTGGATGCATATGATAATATGAATTTATTCTCCCTGTTGCATCTGGCATTGTCTTAAATACAGAAAATAAGAGTTGATGTGACTTAGCAGATAGCGTAAAAGCTAGGAATTGCTTAGTCTTGCAGAAAACTCTCTCCTAACTTTGTTTTTTGTGCTGATCAGGCAGAAGCTGCAATAGTGTCATCCCTCAATATAAACCTGAAAGGTAAAATGTATCATTACATAACTTGTAACTACTCAAGAAAGGTGTTATGTTACAGGCTACTCTACAAACTACTGGTCAAGGAAATGAAAAGTAGTGGTGTGCATCTCTTTTCAGCTAGGCTGAAATCATAGCAGCTCCCTTGACTAAAATGGGACTCCTATGAATGAAATAACCATGTTTACTTCAGGTCTTGTTAGCTGTAGTGGCATCACAGCCTCTTGAAATAATAAATCTCTAATTATATTGCATTCCTAAATCATATAGAGTATGTGCAGGACACATCATTACTAATGCAGAGAGGAAAGCAAGTCTGTTTTAAAAGTCAAAGGTGCTTATTGTGGGGCTTGAGGAGAGAACTAAACTTGCATTTAGCCCTTACATACATTATAGCCCCCTTTTTCTAGTTTCCTAACATGGTGTCTCTGATACACACTAAATTAACTTGTAACCCAGTACTTTCTTGGTGGAATGACTTTATTCTTACTGTTCATCTGTGTGTGTGTTTATATATATATATCTGTAGGTTTTGTGCCTGTAGTGCTAATAAGCAATGAGCATATTTTGTTGGATAAAAAGCAACAGTATGGTAATCTTAACTATTCAGTAATCAATTTTTATTTTTTATGCCAAAGGAAGATGAAGAGGTTCCTTGTTAATATATTCAGTTCTTTTCTACCTTCCATTAATACAGCCTGATGTATTGTGGATTTTGAGTATAGTCTGCTGTGTATCACAGTGCAGATAACCAAAAGGCATTCTGTAGTGGCCCTGCATTGCATATCCAGGTGATGCAGCTGTGTACCCTGACGTTATGCCATGAAAGAAAAGTGAGTATGGAGAGGGGGCATTGCCTCCAGGCTGGACAGTGGTCCATGGGTCTGGGACCCTTCCAGAGATGGAATTTGATTCCATCCTGACACTGCCTCCACCCATGACCTTACTTCAGCCTGTCAGTCAGCTAACGTTGTGAAATCATAGGCCCTTTGAACTAATTTTGTGGCTTTTTTGGCTCTCTAGCAAATCCTTATCCAAATACTGGTTAGACTTTGTGAACTAGACCACTCTTCAGCTGCCTGGTTGAAAAACTAATTGCAGGACCAACTGTAAGCTAGAGATTTTTCATGTAGAAATATGAAAACTTGGCGTGGTATGGTTGGTTTTAAAATTATTAATAAGCATGTAATTCTGCCTGTTTAGATTTCAGTGTCTCCTATGCTACTATCCTGCAGTGGTGTATTGTTACACAGCATGCTCTAGCTATTTAAACACATTTTGACATTCTTCAGGTTTTTCATTTAATTTTACTGTCCTTAGGAAATTGCTGGACCTGAATGATCTGAGTAAATACCTCTCAGCTCTTCAAGCAGGCAGGAAAGCATTGCTCTCCTGGCCCCACACAGGACAGTGGCCACTGCCAGCCATGGCTGAGTGGGTGACAGGCACCTGTGGATGCTGCTGCCAGCTGGGTGGACAGAGGCCCTTTGGTGGGGTGACACAGAGTGCAGGCTGCCATTGGCCTCAGGCAGACCAGTTGCCTGCTGCTTACCTCTCACCTACTGGGCAGGAGCTGATGCCTTTGGCATGTGACAAGCGTCCCAGGAGACCTTGGCTGTAGAGGAGAGCACCAGCTGAGCTGACTGCTATCTGTTTGGGTTTTTTATGGGTGTTTCTTGCTTTGAACTATCCATGTCAGTGAGTGCTGGATGGGAGCAGCTTCTTGACTCCTGTGTGAATGTCACAAATCAAATGTGCTTCCTGTGCTGGATTATATTGCTGTGTGCTGCTGTCTTGAAGCCTTTGTGCTGCTTTAGTCTGCCTCATGGCCGGACATAAATTGCTGGGAGAAGCGGGAAGCTTGCCAGTGTAGAGGAACTATGGGAAGATATCAGCTTTAAAGCTAGCTTACTGTAGTGAGCTTTCTGTGCATGATTGAAGGGAGAGTAGAAAAGAGAGAGAGTTTATTTTACTGGATTTAAGAGATGAAAATTCCTGCTTCTGCTATGCTACTACAGGATTAGGATGCTACCTGTATGTTAATGCAGGCAAATTAACATCTTGCAGCTCTGCCCTCCCTCTCTCAGGCTTCTATTTGATACATACTATTTAAACAGTCTTATGGTACAGCTACTCTAAGAATAACTATCTTGCATTTGTGAAACACTGTCCTTAAAAGGCAAATTTTTTTTTTAAAACGTAAAGTCTGCTAGAAGTAATATTAAAGCCCCTGAAGAAGTTGCCTGCTGTCAACCCCACCTGTTGTTTTTCTGGAATATGAACCAGCAATTGCTTGCTTAATTGTAGAAGTCTAAAGGTATTGCCTGCTTAGTGGCAGATCAAATTATTTTGGTTATGGGAAGCCAGTAGGACAGGGCATTCATCACTCTTCCACAACAGTGAATTGAAAGGGGATTTCAAATCTTTGCGTGTAACTTTCATATCAACAGATTCCAGCATTGGGACAACTGCACTGAATTGCAATGCAAGCACATGAGTTGTTTAGACACCTACGAATGCCAGAACTTGGGGATGTCAGACAGTATGTGCGCACCCTTCCAACAAATACGCTGATGGGCTTCGGTGCTTTTGCAGCTCTCACGACCTACTGGTATGCAACAAGACCGAAAGCACTAAAACCACCATGTGACTTAGCAATGCAGTCTGTGGAAGTAGAGGTAAGTGCCACCTCATGGATGCTGTTCACTGAATTTTGAAGCCAAAAGGTGACATTGAGAGAGACCAAACAATGATACTTATATAAGAGTGTTTCTAAACTTGTGTGTGTGTTGGAATAAATTTAATTACAGAATCACAGAGTGTTAGGGGTTGGAAGGGACCTCTGGAGATCATCTAGCCCAACCCCCCTGCAAGAGCAGGATAACTTAGAGCAGGTTGCACAGGATGGTGTCCCGTCAGGTTTTGAATATCTCCAGATGGACAGAGATGGAGACTCAACCTGGGCAGCCTGTTCAGTGCTCCACCACCCTCAAAGTAAAAAAGTTCCTCCTCATGTTAAAATGGAATTTCCTGTGTGCTAGTTTTTTCTCCATTGCCTCTAGTCCTGTCACTAGGTACCACAGAAAAAAGACTGGCACCATCCTCTGGATAACCTCCCTTTCAATATTTATAAGTATTGATAAGATCTGCCCTCAGTCTTCTCTTCTCCAGGCTAAACAGGCCCAGCTCTCTCAGCCTCTCTGTATAAGAGTGGTGCTCAAGTCCCCTAATCATTTTAGTGGTCCTCCTCTGAACCCTCTCCAGAAGTTCCTTATCCCTCTTAAACAGGGGAGACCAGAACTGAACACAGTACTCCAGATGTGACCTCACCAGGGCAGACTATAGGGGGAGGATAACCTCCCTTGACCTGCTGACCACACTCTTCTTGATGCTCACCAGGATACCATTAGCTGCCTTGGCCTCAAGAGCACATTGAATCACAGGATGTCAGGGGTTGGAAGTGACCTAGAAAGATCATCTAGCCCAATCCCCCTGCCAGAGCAGGATCACCTAGACAAGGTCACACAGGAAGGTGTCCAGGTGGGTCTTGAATATCTCCAGAGAAGGAGATTCCACAACCCTCCTGGGCAGCCTGTTTCAGTGCTCCATCACCCTTACTGTAAAAAAGTTTCTCCTCATGTTAATACTAAACCTCCTGTGATCCAACTTGCTCCTGTTCCCTCTTGTCCTAGCATTGGATGACATTGAGAAGAACCTGGCTCTCTCCTCCTGACACTCACCCTTAACATATTTGTAAACATTAATGAGGTCCCCTCTCCATCTCCTCCAGGCTGAAGACACCCAGCTCTCTCAGCCTGTCCTCATAATAGGGCAGATGCTCCACTCCTTTAATAATTGTGATGGCACTGGGCTAGACTCTCTCCAGCAGCTCCCTATCTTTCTGGAGCTGGGGGGGCCCAGAACTGGACACAGTATTCCAGGTGGGGCCTCACCAGGGCAGAGTAGAGGGGGAGAATAACCTCTCTCAATCTGCTGGCCATGCTTCTCTTAATGCATCCCAGGATTCCATTGGCCCTCCTGGGCACAAGGGCACATTGTTGGCTCATGGTCATTCTCCTATCCACCAGGACTCCTAGGTCATTGCTGGCTAATGGTCATCCTGTTGTCCACACCCAGGTCTTTTTCCCCTAAGCTGCTTTCCAGCAGATCAGCCCCTAACCTGTACTGGTCTGTGGGGTTGTTCCTACCCAGGTGCATCACCCTACACTTGACAAGGGATGACCTGTAGATGTGATCTATCTGGACTTCTGCAAGGCCTTTGACACGGTCCCCCACAACATTCTACCGGCCTAGTTAGAGAGCTATGGATTGGATGGGTGGACTGTTCAGTGGATAAAGAACTGGCTGGCTGGTCGCATCCAGAGGGTAGTGGTCAATGGCTTGAAGTCCAGCTGGAGATCAAGTGGTGTCCCTCAGGGCTCTGTACTGGGGCCTGTACTGTTTAATATTTTTATAAATATCGACAGCGGCACTGAGTGCACCATCAGCAAGTTTGCAGATGACACCAAGCTATGGGGTGCTGTTGATAAGTTGGAGGGGTGGGATGTCATCCAGAAGGACCTGGACAAGCTGGAGAGGTGGGCTTGACTTTGTTGAATTTCATGAGTTTTTTTTCTCTGCCCAGCTGTCCAGCCTGTCTAGGTCATGCTGAATGGCAGCACAGGCTTCTGGTGTGTTAGCCACTCCTCCCAGTTTTGTCATCGGCAAACTCTATTCCTTCATCCAGGTCATAGATGAATATATTGAACAGGACTGGACCCAGTACTGACCCCTGGGGAACACCACTCTGTACATACATCCAACTGGACTTTGAACCATTAATTACAGCCCTTTGGGCTCTGTCCTTTAACCAGCTTCCAATCCACGCCACTGTCCATTCATTTAACCCAAACTTCCCAAGCTTGCTAATGATTGCTAATTGGATGTTCCGCCACCCCCCCCCNNAGATTGTTAATGGGCTCTTCCCCCCCCCCCCCCAAAATACGGTTTGAACTTGGCATTTTGGCTTTCTGAATTTGAAAAAGTTTGAGCATTGAGGTCATAATGGTAGTAATTAATTTTGTGCTGAGAAAATGAGCTTCTGATCTGACTGATGTGTGTGTTAGAATTGGCACAGTATAGTTTTCAATTCCTGGCAATATGTTTAGGTGATGACCTATTAAATTTAGGTCTTGGAGTCAGTATGTATGCTGGTGTGTACTGATTAGGCTAATACTTTTTCTGTTACAGTATTTGGTTTAGAATAGCTGACAGGTGAGACTTTGTATTGGGTTACAAGCATGAAGAGGGTACTGATCGTCCTCAAATGATCTATGGAAAGATCTATTAGTCCTGCCAAGAGATCCCAACTATAAAGTAAGCTGAAATTTAAAGCAACCACCTGCTAAACTCTGGCTGTGCTGGTTTAGCTTTTGTGTTATGCCTTTTAGAGACAGAGTTGCTGTTAAGTGGTGCTTTTTCAATAGTGAAGTCAAATGTGGGAACAGCTTGAGGCTCTGTTGCTTAGAAGCATTTAGACAGCTGGTTACATATCTAGGATTTCCTGAGCAGCACTTATTATTCCGCTCTTTACTGCGGAGTCAGGATTTTACTACTTACAGAGGCACTCTCAAAAGAACAAAGTATTTCTTCAAGGTAGACATGGTGTTTTCTCCTTTTGAAGGAAGATTGTGATCTTGAAGGGAGAAACTTAAAAAAATGTATAATTGTAAGTCTGAGAGTTTCTTGCATTACTCTTGATAGTCAGAAACTACCCCTATAGGTTTTTTAATATATGCTTGCAACTGAAGTCTTCCTTAATAGCACATTCTTCTTTGTGGACAGACTGCATCTAATTGTCCTGTATTAAATGCAATTAACATTACTTGTGCTTAAGAGTAAATGTGACTACAAACTGATGAAAACATGTGGCAAGCAATTTGAAATTTCCAGTAGGTAGACTTGTGAACTTTAGCAAAGCAAATTCCTGTAATAGCATCAAATTGGGCACTCTTTTTGCAATGTTTCATGTCATTGAGATTAAAGAATAAAGCGTTAGTGGGCCCCCTCCATTTGAAAGTTGTTAGTACCATTTATTTCCTAATCTTTCCCAGTATTGTATGCAGTAAGGTAACTGATATGTCATGTTGATATATCAAGTAATCAGGCACAGTCTGAAAATCACTTGG
>VWZO01021236.1:0-12990 GCA_013396975.1 Bucco capensis
CCACAAGGGATTGTCAGACTGTGCCTGGCTTACTTGATGATTCCACTCTTTGTTGAACATACAAGGATCCTCATTTTCTCCTCGACATGCCTTGCAACATAAAGGAGTAATGAAGAGGAACAACAGCTAGAGACTCATTCTGTGGCCTTGTGTCCTTTCAGATGCTTCCCAAGTGTCTTTTTCAGCTTTGTTTTCAAACCCATCTATCACATGTGACAGCTACTCAGCTTTTCTAGACATATTCTCAAGCTGAATGCAAGAATAATCCTTGTAATAATTCCTGACCCCTTGAAACAGAATGGATCTGGGGAAAAGAGATGCATCCCTCAGGTTATTCCAAGACTCAGCAGCAATTATCACCAGGTTTCTCCTCAGAACTGCAGTACTCAAGTTAGGAAGGTGGCTACCATGGGAATTCTCTCTAGTCAGGGGAAGGAGGAGGACAGGCCAGACCTTAGCAAGTCTTGCTTACTCACACAGGTTATACGGGGACCCATATTGCACTGACTAAACTGCCTCAAAAAAAGCTGAGCACCTAAACTATTTAAACACCTGATATGTGTTTGGTCTGAGCTATGCATTAGTGCTGGAGATGGGAGCTGGGCATGTTTAGTTTGGAGAAGAGGAGGCTGAGGGGGAACCTCATTGCCCTCTACAACTCCCTGAAAGGAGCTTGTAGAGAGGTGGGGGTTGGCCTCTTCTCCTTAGGAACTAATGACAGAAGCAGAGGGAATGGTTTGAAGTTGAGCCAGGGTGGGGTTAGATTGGATATTAGGAAGCAATTGTTTAGAGAAAGAGTGGTGAGGCATTGGAACAGCTTTCCCACAGAGGTGCTTGAGTCTCCATCCCTGGAGGTGTTTAAGAAACATATAGATGTGGTGCTGCAGGACATGCTCTAGTGGGGGCAGGGCTTGGGTGGGTTTTGGGGTTTTTTGTTTTGTTTGTTTGGTGGTTTTTTGTTTGTTTTTTATTTTTCTTTTGATTGAACTCGGTGATCTGAAAGGTCATTTCCAGCCATGAATGTTCTGTGATTCTGTGAAAACCACACTTAAATGAACATCTCTTAATTAAGCCAAGGAGAAATTGTTGTTTGTGTTGCCTGTCAGAATGATAGATGTGGTACCTGGGGACAGGGTTTAGTGGCATGGTGCTGATAGATAAATGGCTGGGCTTGATGATCTTAGAGGTCTCTTCCAACCTTAATGATTCTGTGTGTTGATAGAAGGTTGTAGCTCCTCTGTTCCTTGGGCCTGCTCCAGCACATGCACTGTGCCATCCATGCAGTGGAAACTCTCTCAGGCCAGCTCCCATGTTTCTGAGCACTCTGCACCTACTTGTGCCTCATGCATAGGGCATGCCTGCTGCTCATTCCTCTCAATGCAGCAGCTAAGAACCAGTAGAATATGTCCTATCAAGTGGTACATTCTCAGAGAAGCTTCCTGTTACTTGGGTTCACAGTCTGGCCTCCTGTCTTTAGGTGAGGATGGTTGGAACACTGGAGAGCAGTCACTTAGCAGCACACCCCAGGGCTTTCTGTGCTGATTTTGGGGCCATACACAAGACCACTTGAATTTGTTGTGAGGGAAATGCTCTGGTTTCCCAATGCAGTTGACAATGCTATCCATCACTTCAAAGTATCTTGGAAAAAAACCTCATGCTGCCTCCAGTTGTATTTGAAACTCACAAGCTTCTAAATGTGTTTGTCCCTCTGAGGAAGGGAGACACAGTGCTGTCATCTCATGGTTACTTGTGGAGAGCAAAAGCATAAGGAAGCTGTGGAAGAGCATGTACTTAGGCCAGAGCAGGGCTAAGGGGAGAGGAGACATCTTAAAAAGGAGAAGAGAGTAACTTGTCCTTGTTATCTGTGGTAGATAGAACAAGGATGGTTAGGCTTTATACTGCAGCCAAGGAGAATCAGACTGGAAGAGGCTTGGAGCCTTGGGAAGCCCTGCAGCCAGGGCAAGAAAGTGCCTGAGAAAGGTGGCACTGGGATATAGGCAAATAAGTAAGGGGATGGATTAGATGTTGTCTAGAAGATGCTTCTGGCCCTGTAATACAGGATTGACTGGATCACTCATGCTTTGAGTGAGTCCCAGGTTAGCTTAGAATCCTAGACTGGTTTGGGTTGGAAGGGACCTCTGGAGCTCATCTAGTCCAACCCCCCTGCAGTGGCCAGGGACATCCCCAACTAGAGCAGCNCAGCTTCTAGCCCCAGGACCTGCTGTTGTTCTCAGATGTTGAAAAAGGCATCATCTCTCTATCAGGTCTGGGTAGAGATTGATGTGGTTCACACAGGCTAAATTCAGGCATATAAATGATAAAAACATGGAGCTCAGAAGTGTTTGAAGATGGGTATTTTTTTTTCCTTTTATGTTTTAAATAGCACGTTTGGGGTTGGGATTCTCCATCTGGTTCTGCCACCACCAAGATGAGCTACTACTGAGCACAGCAGTGAGCTCCCCAACAGCAAAATGAGCTAGGGCCAAGCTGAGGACTCTCTCTTCCACTATTATAACAGCAGTCTTGGTATCCAGACTGGATATCTGGGTATCTTTTAACCTTCATTGAAAGAGGGAATCTACAATGAAAAGCATTTCTGCTTCTATAGCCCTCTCCTGGAGCTGTGAGTCAGCTCTCCAAAGTGATAACTGAAACCCAAATTGTGTTCAGTTATTGCAAATTACTACAGGAAATCAAGTTATCCTGCAGGTCTGTTCATACCAATATGCTCTTAGTTTCTCTTCCTCTGCAGCAAAGTGCAGAGATAACCTTGGAGGCAATGTTTGGATCTCTCCCAGTAATAAGGTGGGCACATGTCCAGCATGCAGCTTCAGCTAAATCCTATTTAGCACACTCAAGTGTAGAGATTGAAAGAAATCAAGAGTTGTTTACTGTATCTGTAAATGTGAATCAATGGCTTGTTAGTCCATGCCAGCCTCATTAAAATTAACTGTATCTGAAAGAAAGAATTACTTTATGGTGATGGATAAGCCACCTAGAGCAGGACATTGTTAGGGAAGATGGAGAACTTAGGAAGGCAGTGAAAACAGCTCATTTAAGAAGAGTGTTGTCAGCAGAATGCTTTTATAGGTAATTATGCATGTTGAATTAGTGTGGAGAGAAAGGGCATGAGCAGCAGCTGCCCTAACCTGGCATAGCTCTGGTGACTTTAGGGGAGATGCAGGGATTTACATCAGGGTCTGAGAGAAAGCCAGAGATGAAGTCCATGAAGAGGCTTCTGGTGATTTCAGTGGGTCAAGATGACTAGTACATAAATTCACACTGCTCAGCCACCTCTCCACACCAACAGCATTGCCTTATGTGTGAATATTGATCTTCTGAACAGTTAAGGCTGCAGTGAACATCTGAGAGCAGCTGAGCACCTCATCTTCCTGGCTGTGCTTTAGTCAGCACTGATATTGCATGAATACTTAGGTAAATCAGAGCCAAAACAATCAGAATAAAAGGTGGATCCAAGAAGGAAAATCTTCCTCAATTCCCTCTAGCAGAGTTCCTTAGTGGCTCATCCCATGGAGAAGTTAGGATTCCCCACAGAATATAGTGTAGGAACAGCCACAGCAGGTTAGACATTCTCCTCTCCAAAGAATGCCCTGGTTTGGGGAGTAAGATAGGACTGCTCCCTGGCTCTGGGGAGTAAGATAAGACTACTCTTGGATGCTCTTTTTCCCTATTCATGTTCCTGGTGGAATTTTGGGATGCTGTGGTTGTGAGGCCAGTGCAGTCGCATTGCTCTGCTGTGCTGTAGGAGGCATGGTGCTCCATTGTATTTTGTAAAGGGAGGCTAGAGGCCATCTCTTTGAATATATTCTTCTTATCTCATACCTAATGCCAGGAATTCAAACACTTCTATTTTTCTTTAAATTGCCACTCTCCCAAGCATCCTAAATGGGAATAATTATTTGGGGCATCAGTATTCAGATCACATCTTCTTGCAAACATGACTGTTGTTGCTGTAATTAGGCTTAGTTTACAAAATCCTTCACTAGCATTTTACAAACTGATTTTTTTCTTTTTTTTTTAGGCACCCAGTTACCTTGCAAACAGAATCATTAAAGTCTCTTAGAGGCCTGAGGAATTGTAACTTCAAACTCTTAGATAAGAGTGGTTAGCCTCAGTCAGACCCCAAATCTAATCAGACAGGCAGCTGTGATTTATTGTCTGACAGATAATAAAGGATGCTGAAGAAGGAGTTGTAGGAGAGAAGTCAATTTAGGATGACCCTTTCCCTGGTACATCCTCCCACCTCCAGGCAATTGGTGGTTCAAAGTCATTCTGGCTGCTGGAACAGGGAGTGTAGCTTGGGAGCATCATGTTGGACCTGAACTGGGTCCTGCAGACAAGAGAGCTCAGTATGATATCCCCATAGATATGTCTGTCCTGCTCTGTGCACCTAAATTAGTGTCTCCACTCACTAGCTGCAGCCTGACAAGATCTATAGGTACAAGTGTGGCTTGTGATTAGAAGTGACAACCCATGGCTCTCCTCTCCACCTCCAAAACCTCCTGAAAGCCACAGGAACAGCAGAAGTGTCCCTTTAATTAGAAGCATATTAATAAATCCATCTTGTTCTCTAATCCCCACACACAGAGTACAGTGATTCATTAGCACAGGAAGAGGCAATTTAGATTTCCTCAGATAATAGCAGCTGTCACTAATCAAATTAAAGGAGGAAGTACAACTCTGAAGTTTGGCAAACTGGTCTGGCAGGGAGGAAGCCAACAGGCTGGTTGGTGTAAAAGACATTTGTCCCAGCAGAAAGGAGGATGGGGACTACTGAAGGGAGGTTGGAGAGAGGCAGGGACTGGTCTGTTCTCCCTAGTGGAGAGTGATAGGACAAGGGGAAATGGATGGAAATTGTGCCAGGGGAGGTTCAGGCTAGACATTAGGAGGAATTTCTTTGCTGCAAGGGTTGTCAGCCATTGGCACAGGCTGCCCAGGGAGGTGCTTGAGTCNACAGATGTTGCATTGGGAGGCATCATTGAGCAGGTTGCTAGGGCTAGGACAAAGGCTGGGCTCATGATCTCAAAGGTCTCTTCCAGCTGTAACTATTCTATTAGTGCTGGCAGAGGTAATTCCCAGGGGCAGCAGCGACTCCTCACCAAAAGAGTTCCCCACAGTGCAGAGACAGACTGTGGCCCCACTGCAGTCCCCATGCCTAGAGGCTGGCAGTGCTCTTGCTGGTGTGTACAACTTCACAAATGTGCAGAAATAACCAGAGCACGCAGGGCTTTGTGTAAAACCTCTTCTGTTAACACAGAAACAGTGGGGTTTGAAGCATGAGTGTATTTTTCAGAGATGATCAAGTTTCACTTGCCAAGTTGTGCACTCACATCCTCAGTGGAAGCCCCTCAGGGATGCTACATTATGTGGGCAACCAGAAAAAAGAGGAGGAAAAGAAGTTGTGCTTTGTTTATCTAGGTGAAGAATGCAATGGGGTTTTTTGGGTGGGTTGGGTGTTTTTATACATTGATGATTCAGCTGGTGCTTGAGCTGTGACTGACATCAGTACTCACCCACACAAGGACCATCCAGGCTGGGGCACCAGCAGCAGCTCTAGCTCAGTGTCTTCTCTCTGCCAGGCATTAGAAGCAGATACCTGAGCCTGTAAGTGTTGAAACCACCAACAGACAGATGAGAAACAAATGCCTCACAGCAGTCCACACTGAAAAGCAGTATCAAGATCCCTTCCCCCATTTCATCAGCCATCAACTTGTGACAGCCATGATAGGCAGATGTATTTCCAAGGCCTTTTCAAATGTTATTTTGGCTGTTCCTTCAGGAACATCCCATGGCAGTAAGTGCTGGAGGCTCATCACAGGAGAAAACCTATTTCTTTTTGCTTGCTTTAACTTTTCCTCCTTTCAGTTTCTTTGAAAGCTCCTCACTGGTGTGGTGTGGCAAGAACAAAAGGTCTCACCATCCCTTCTCCAACCTGCTTGTGAAGTTACCTACCTTTTTCTCAGCCATTCTTGTTTGTCCCCTTTGGGAAGCACTCTTTGTATTTGAAGAGGCATTTTGTTTAGCTCCAGGTGAAGGATGGGAGACTCAGGGCCATGGTCACCCATTGCAAGGGGCAGGGCACAGGTTGTGTTACAGACCTTGTTGGATATATGCAAGCTCACTGCAAGAAAGGAAGGGTTCTCTGAGTAACTGAAGTCATCTCTTGTTTGGTAGTGGTGCAAGCAATTAACTATATGGGATAACAGGAAAAAGGGGAGGCAGCCTGTCCTCATGCCATGTGATTTGTAGAATCATTATGGTTGGAAAAGACCTCTGAGGTCCTTGAGTCCAACCATCCACTCAACACTGCCATGCCCACCACTAAGCCATGTCCCCAAGCACCATATCTACACAGCCTGGGAGCTCTTCTAGGCATGGTGATTCCACCACCTCCCTGGGCAGCCTGGGCCAATGCCTGATAACCTTTTTGGGGAAGAAATTCTTCCTAATCTCTACTCTGAAGCTCCCCTTTCAGTCATTCCCCACTTGTGCCCTGTGCCTTCCCTTGAAGCAGAGCAATTTTGGAGGTTTGCCTAATGTCCAACCTTGCCTGTGTGTAGTGAAAGCAGGAGATCAAAGGAATGGAAGTGCTCCCTTTGCTAGCACTTCAATCAGTGATATGAGCAATTAAAATAGGAACTAATCTAAGGAAGATGAAACTGCAGATTTTGAACGGGAGCTGTTGGAGTCACCTTGAACTTGTGCTTAGTGCTGTTTAGCCCAAGTGATTAAAGGCATTTGCACTCTATTAAAAAAACCTTGCTCTTCTAATGTGAAAAACACCTTGCCAGCTGAGTGTCCTGCATGCCTGCCATGAGCACTCACCTTTCTATTGACTGGCTCCTCTCTTAATTCAGAATCACTTCAGAGTGTCACTGGGAAGAAAAACAAACAGCCCAATTTGATGGGGAGAGGAGAGGCAGTAGGAGCCTGCTTCTTCCCAGCAGGCTATGACAATAGCAATTATCTTTGCTTTATCCTGAGTTGATTGTCTCAGTCTCAGACACTGTTGTTGGTGCTTTCAGCAAGAGGAACATGAACCCAGTGTGTGGGAATGAATGTCTTGGGGTCACTGCTGGACTTGGGAAACCATGGGAGCAACTGTCTACCCAGAGCTGCTGGTGCCTCCTGTGCAATAGGAGATGCTCTCTGGTGGGTCTGGAAATGCAAGCCCATGCCCTGTGGGGTCAGAGTCCTGGGGAAATGGGGCTGAGTTATTCAGAAAAAGGAAGAGATATGGGTTTATATGTCCTTGTCCATAATAATCTGCTTTCAAAAAGGGACTTACTGGGTAAGGGGTCAAGTCCAACACTTGAGAGGGACAGCAGACTGCTCCTTCCCCTAGGAAGTGTGCTGGGGCTGCTTATGAGAGACCTTTGGGCCAGGACCTAGGGAGAACCCAGAGTGCAGCAGGGAGCTGGTGACCATGGGGCCAGGGATGATGCCAGACCTTGGCAGTGACACACAGGGAGACTTTGTAGATATCCAGATTGCCTCCACACCATTGTCTGCAAGCTCCTGAGCCCTACACTGAGAGCAAGCTTTAAGGACAGGATCAGTCCCTCAGGAACACAGGAATATTGTATAAAGAAAAGCTCTATTACCTGTTTAAATCAAACCTCCTTTGGGCTTGTTAAAGCTCTTCCATGGTGTCCTAGGTCTGGACAGATCTACCTGAGAGACCTGCCTGCATCATTTTCTGTCTTAGCAATGTTTCCCAGCTAGTTTAAAATACAATTTGTAAGAAATGTTCATTATGTGCAGAAAATACAACTTTCTTGATGCAGAAAACTCCATCCAATCCTGGTGATTTGAAGTTGTGCGTGGTACTGAGAACATGAAGAAGAGCTTAGCAATGCAGTCTGTATTTGCTACATGTGATTGTCAGCTGTGCCAGGCTCCAAATCCCCTCTCTCTGTCTTCTTCCTCAGACATTATTATCTGGCCTGAAACATGGTCTAAAACATCTGTAAACTGTTACTCCTCTGTGGTGCATCCAGGCCTGGGAGGGTGGTACCTGCTCTCCACTGGAGAGGAATTGATCAGTGCTTAACTGGACTGTGGAAAATAGAATATTCTGTGAATTGAGGCTTCCCATGTTTGATTTTAAGTGTGAGAAAGGTTTAATGGTGCGGAAACACTGTGAACTGTAGTATTTTTTCCCCTCAGCACATAAGGATGGCTCTGCTATGTGGCCCTACAGGCAGAGGGCTCCTGACTCTTGCTGCTTGACCATCTGAATGGGGGTGAAAATGTGTCTAGTGGCTGTGGGCAACTCCTAGTTCTGTAAAGCCAAGCTATATTTTGGTCAGAAGGAAATATATTCATGTGGCAGCCATGGAGGTTTGATATTTCCCACCTGTGCTAATAAGAGAACTTACTGGAAACAAGAAAGCCCTGGGAGAAGTAAAATTATTTATGCCAATAAGCTGCATGTAAAAATGTTTAATCACTTTCCCTCAGCTCTATTACTGATTATTTTTAACTGTAACAGCCAGGAAAGATCCACTGCTGTTTCCACTTAGATGTGAAAGCTTCTTTTTTAGCTGTAGCTGCTGCTGGATTAGTTCCTAAATAAACCTTTAGTCATCACTTGAAAGGCCTGTGCTAAGTATATTATAAGGCAGCTCGTAATAAACACATTTCCCTGAGCTAATGCTATAGGATAAAATACATCAGGTTTCTGTGTTAACCTCTGAGCCAAGAGAGGTAAATGGAATTGAAACATCCTTTCTGTCATTTCTACATGGGAGTGAGAGGCATACTTTCTCATTACAGGTACTTGAGGGCTATGTTTAAATAAAACACCTTCTGTTGGCTCGCCCTTGAACTGTCCCCTTTGTCCAATTAAGCACAACTCTGTCAAAGAGAAACCAGAGCTTAGAGCTTGCCCTGCAAACTGCAGGGCACTGTAAAGGCTCAGTTCTAATTCTGCCATCAGGAAAGGGTTGGAAAAGTTTAAATCAATTGTCTGTGGAAAATCAATTAGGAAGCAGAGCAGTTTGCCTTTGTGGCGAATAGAAGCGATGCGTCCGCGGAGGGCTTTGTTCTTCACAAAGAATCATAGTTGAGGTCTATGGCAGCAAATATTGGGAGAGAAACTGAATGACTTCCTACTTAATGATAAGCAAAGTACCAGTCAGAGCTGCTTTCAGATCACTGAGCTCAGTGCTTCAGCTGCTGAGAGTGGTTCTTTTGCTGTCATCTCTCTGGAGATGACGTGCTTCAGGCATTCGAGTAAATTCACTGATCCCTCTTCCCTCTGGTTTTTTTGTGAAAACATTAATTTGGTTGACAGTGGAAGTTACTGCAGCATATGCAGTCGTGGCTAGGCTTGGAGAATNCCAGCAGCATATCAGCTACTAATAGTTTCACTTGAATCCTTATTTAATAATCTTAAAATATTGTTGAGCATTCACAAATTGTCTCTGGCATCAAGGGATGACTAACAGGAAAAGTCTCATTAACTTTTGTACCTTCAGAGTTAGACCTTAGCTCTCCAGGGAAGAGTTAACACATCTCTGGATATGGGCACAGGACCTGCTTGGTATTGCAGAATACTGATGCTTCCAAAGGTTTCCTCATAGCTTGATTCTGGGTTTACCTCTATTAGGAAAAAAGGCAACAAATAGAGTGTTCAGTGCAGCAAATTGCAGTGATGTGAAGGAATAAGGAAACATTTCCAGATCTAGGACCCTTTTGGATAGATCTCTCCAGATCTAGAACCCTTTTGGATAGACCTCTCCAGATCTAGAACCTTTTTGGACAAACCTTTCCAGATCTAAAGAAAAGAATTTTGTTGCTAGAGTGATCAGACAGGAGCAGAGGATTAGAGAGATTATGGCATCTCTGCCACCTGAGACATTTCAAACAGACAAGGTCCTTGGCAATCTGCTCTGGTAGGGACAGCTTGGAGTAGGAGGTTGGCTTAAAGACCTCCAAAGGTCCATTCTAATCTAAATTATTCAGTGATTCTTTTTCTTGCCTGGTCCTGCAGACATCCAAGGGTGAAAGAATATATCACAAAGATTCTAAGCATTTGCTGTTGCTGGTGTGTGTTTAGCACTCTCCAGTGCTTGAAGATCATTCAGAACAAATAAGAATCCTCAGTGAGACAAGTTAGTGTCAATGGCAAGTAATTTGATTTTTTCCTATGCATCAGATATCTCCAAGAGACCAGAGGCAATGCACTACTTCAAATTATTAAATCACAGCTTTGAACTGTGTATTTTTTTCTCTGCAAACTCAACCATGACTCATCTGAGCATCCTTGTATTGCAAATAAAAGATGGAAATGTGAACTGCTCTGAAGGACTAGGTGCACTCTAAGCACTTAGCAGCCACCTCAGCAGTTGCAGTGAACTGTGCCCAGCCTTAGAAAAGAGATGAACCCTGGAAACCCAACAACAGAAATTAGATCCTAGTCTCTTCTTTCACTAGTATTGCTTCCCCTCTCCATTATTTCTTTTTTCCCCCTTCTCCTGGGGACATTCTTCAGAACTGTGTGATACATGATATGACACCAGTGAGCAATAAACCAAAATTATGGCAGAGTCATCTTAGTTGAGGAGTGCCATTAAAGTTGTCATTTATTTGCTGTCTTTTAATTGAGAGAGCTGGAGTTAGGAGAAATCGTCAATGGATTTCTGCTGCTGGGGATAGGGAATGGAATTTAACATCATTAGGGCCTGTTTGCAAAGGCCTGCAGTGAAAGGACAAGGGGCAATGGTTTTAAATTGGAGAGGAGTAGATTTAAACTGGACATTAGGAAGAAGTTCCTCCCCACGAGGGTGGTGGAACACTGGCCCAGGTTGCCCAGGGAGGTGGTTGAGTTGCCATCCCTGGAGGCATTGCAGGTGAGGCTTGCCAGGGCTCTGGGCAAGCTGCTCTAGTTGGGGATGTCCCTGCCCAGTGCAAGGGGGTTGGACTAGATGAGCTCCAGAGCTCCCTTCCAACCCAAACCAGTCTAGGATTCTATGATCATATGGTGACAGGGAAAGGGAAGCACTTCAGCTTGTTGCCATTGCACAGGAAAAGTTGTCTTGCCTTAGCATTTTGCTGAGGCTGCAAGCACTTCTTGGCTGTGCAAAGTACTCAGATGGGGAAGAAAAGAGTCTATTTGTTGGGTTAAATGAAGCCCAGACCATGTAAGCTGAGGCAAGCTGAGATACTGATCAAATAATTCTTCAGGAATCTTGGGAATAAAACAAATCAGTTCAGAAGGGAAGAGTAGTTATGGAACTGAAGAACTTGATTGGATTTCTGGTCCTTGTTACAGCCTGCATAGTGATGGAGGAGGAGAGGCAGAAGAGGATGAGACTCCACTTCTGAATGGCCAAGTAGCAGCAGTAATGACAGACCTGCCCACAGAAACACCTAGCACAGGTAAGGGAGCATCCAGACTCAAAACCAGGGGAGACAGTTCATCATGGAAGTTACCTGCTCAGGAGTGAAGTGGTGATTCATAGAGAATATTACAATTTATTAGTTTCCCCCATCTTCCATTTCATTGTTGTATCAAGTAGCATTGAGATCATTTTGAAGCAGTGCAGTTCTCACACTAAAACTTAACACAAATTATTTGCTCTGAGGTTGTTCAAGCAGCACCACAAAACCCCCCCCAGGAGCTCCTCCTCCCTTGCCACCTTTATTTGTAGAGCTGCAGAACAAATGTTGTCATTACAAGTTGGTACAAGTTAACATGATTGCCCACTGGTCTGTTTTTAATTGGAATCAGGCAAGCTTGGTAATCTTCTAACATGTCCAGGAAAGCTGGATGAGTGTAGAAATGCATCCATGCATTTTATTGATCTGAGTTGAAAATCCAACCAGCTCCTGCAATGAAACCCATAAAACCCAAAGCACGTTCTGGGGCCTGAGATTCACTTTCACACACAGACTAGCTTCTTGTCCTTTGGATACAGAAGACAGACAAGAATATTCAACAGCTAATACCCTGTAACTTAGAGAAACAATCCTTTTAATTGCATATTTCATATGAGGGGTGTAACAGTCACCACCATAAAAGCCTCTCTGAGACACAGGGGAGGAAATCCATCCCTCTTTCAGCTCAGAACACAAGCTGTCCCACTCAATTTGAAGCCTGGTACAAGAATAAATGTCATCTAGTGCCTTCAGTGGCATTTGCAATATATCTCACATTTCTGTCATAGTTACTGGAAAATACCAAAGTATCTCAGAAATCCTAGCGTAGTATTGATTGGGAAATGCTGGAGGAGAGTTGAGTTGAAATGTAAGAGGTGTGTATCAAAGTTGTTGCTGATGGTTATAACACATGTTGATGCTGTGGAAGGAGTTTCCAGGAAGGGCACTGCCTCTGAGGAAATAACTCCCAGCCCTCTCTTTGAGAGCTGAGACAGGACCAAAGAATTACCATCAAGGCATGCTTTGAACCTGTCTGGGTTTGATGCTGATCTCTCTCCAGAGGATGCTGTGATGGACATCAGGCAAGGTTGGGCCTGACTCACATATGGGTAAATGAGATCACAGCTATCAGAAGTGTCAAGTCATATCTAGCTTGAAGTTCCTCAGAGCCAAGCTTTCTGCTGTCATGCCCCAGTATATACACTGAGACATGTAACTAACTAAATATGGATTTAGGTGCTTATCTTCTAAGCACCTAAGATCAGAAATCAGGCTGTAGGTTTGATCTCCAGTGTCCTGTGTTTCCTTTCTACTATGATAAGTGAAACCTCTCTGTGTGGCTGCTGTGGTCCCTGGAGCAGAAGCTGTCTTCTCCATCTCTAAAACTCTGCTGAGGCAGGGCCAGACCTGGCCAGCAGCACAGAACCCAGTGTCTTGCAGGGTTAAACTTTATAGTCAGGGATAAATAGGGAATTCTGGCTGGCATTGACTTTTCTAAGACTGAACAACCCTTAACCCTCAGGGTTGAGGAGAGATTTGTGATGTGAGAGGATAAATCATAGAATGAATCCTAGAATGGTTTGG
>VWZO01021238.1:17311-44170 GCA_013396975.1 Bucco capensis
TCCCTGCTAACCCTGCACAAGAGACCTACCCCCAGCTCCCTGCAAGCTCCTGGCAGGGAGCTGCAGAGAGAGCTAAGCTCTGCCCTGAGCCTCCTCTTGTCCACACTAAGCCAGCCCAGGGCCCTCAGCTGCTCCTCCCCACACTTGTTCTGCAGAGCCCTCCCCAGCCTCCTTGGCCTTCTCTGCACACACTGCAATGCCTCTGGCTCCTGCTTGGCCTGAGGGGCCCAAAGCTGAGCCCAGCACTCTCGGGGTGGCCTCCCCAGTGCTGAGGCCACGAGGAGGATCCCTGCTCTGCTCCTGCTGCTCACACTAGGGCTGAGCCAGGCCAAGATGCTCTTAGCTTGCTTGGCCACCTGGGCACTGTGCTGCCTGCTGCTCAGTGCACTCTGCCCCAGCACCCACAGCTCCTTCTGCCCCAAGCCTGGGCTCTTCAGGAGCTTATTGTGCCCCAAGGGGAGCACCTGGGGCCTCCCCAGTGCTGGGGACAGTGTGTGGTGAACACAATCCAGCTAGGAGGAACATGAAAGCTAAGGAAGATACTCACAACATCACCCAGCAGGAGGAGAGGGCTAGGAGCAGCCTGTGGAGTGAATTCCTGAGGTGGAATTGCAGAGCTCAGCAGATGGCTTGAGTCTTTCAGAGCTAGAGCCAAGGGCCTGCCCTGCACCTTCGTGTTGTGCCCATGAAAAGCTGCTGAGCAAATCCTGCAGGGTTTGGAATACCTTCAATTAAAGCATTTCCCAACAGGAGAGGAGCTTTCCCCAAGGCTGATTCATCCCATCCCATCCCATCCCATCCCAGGGCAGGTGTTGGAAATGGGGCTGGAGGAGCTCAGCAAATGACCACTTGGCTTTCTCTAAGTGGTGGGAATTAGTTATTTATAGGTTAGGGGAGAGAATTGCCATTCTGGAGGAGGATCCTGAGAAGAAGGGAAAGTGCCAACGGGAGGAGGCAAAGAGCTAGGAATGACTCAGGCAGAGTCCAGCTGCTGCTGGGAAGTGATTCATCCTCACAGGACCCTTGGCAGCTAACTTCTAAAGGGAAACCTCCTTTCCTTCTTCATCCTGCACCTCTCTGCAGTTGGGAATTGAGTCATCCAAGCTTTCTGTCCACAGGAGTGCTTTGTTCTCCAGGTACACACATTCCCTTTCCCTTGCTGCCCCAGGCCTCCAGCTCTCTCCTCCTTGACCCAGCCCAGTCCTTGGGATTTCCTCTTCCTTTTCCAAGTCCCACGAAAGGCACAGGAGCCTCTGAGCTGCTTCTTGTCCTCTGCTCTGCTCCAGCTTGAAGTCCTCAGGAGCCTGAGGGTGACAAATGGCAGCAGGAAGGGGGAAAGGAAGAAGGAATTTTCTCCTATTCCAGGCCTTTCCTTTTTGTTCCATTCCTTTCCGTTTTGTTCCCTTCCATCCTATCCCATTCCATTTTATCATCCTATCCCATTCCATTTAATCATCCTATCCCATTTACATTTTATCATCCTACCCCATGCCATTCCATCTTATCCCATTCCATTTAATCATCCTATCCCATTTACATTTTATCATCCTACCCCATGCCATTCCATCTTATTCCATTCCATTTTATCCTGTCGCATTCCATTCCATTTTATCCTATCCCATTCCATTTTATTATCCTACCCCATTCCATTCCATCTTATTCCATTCCATTTTATCCTGTCCCATTCCATTTTATCATCCTATCCCATGCCATTCCATCTTATTCCATTCCATTTTATCCTGTCCCATTCCATTTAATCCTATCCCATTCCATTTTATCATCCTATCCCATTCCATTTTATCCTATCACACTCCATTCTATCCTATCCCATGCCATTCCATCTTATCCCATGCCATTTCACCCTATCCTATACCATTCTATTTTATCCTATCCCCAGAANTTCCATTTTATCCTGTCCCATTCCATTTTATCATCCTATCCCATGCCATTCCATCTTATTCCATTCCATTTTATCCTGTCCCATTCCATTTAATCCTATCCCATTCCATTTTATCATCCTATCCCATTCCATTTTATCCTATCCCACTCCATTCTATCCTATCCCATGCCATTCCATCTTATCCCATGCCATTTCACCCTATCCTATACCATTCTATTTTATCCTACCCCAGAATTCCAAGTGAAGCTTCTGGATGACCTCTCCTATCCTATCCTATCCTATCCTATCCTCAACATCTCCACATGGAATGAACAGAAAGAGCCTGAATATTCTCTCCATCCCCTCAGGAGAAATCAGGATCTATTCCCTGTAGGACAAGGATGGTCATGAATCTTCCAGTGCTTTGCTCCCCTTGATTCCCAATCCCACAGCAGCTCTACCTCCTTGGAGTAACCTCAGGAACCAAATATTTCATCACTTGAGTCATGCTCCAAGGTCCCATGAATTCCTTCTGAGCGGAGAGACATCATCTTGGAGCAAGAGCTCATTTGATTGGCCACCCAAAAGATGCTCGGAGCATCACGTGACAAGCTTGAGGCTAGCAGCTCCCACAATTGCTGCTATCATTAAGGACTAATTCCAACTGGATTGGTAATGACTGCCAAGAGGTGACTGAGAAGCCAGCAAGCCTCCAGTTGATTCCAACAACAACATCCGTAGGTGGATCTTCCATTCCTCGAGGGCATGGCACAACTTGACCCAAAAAAAAAACAACAAATGGAAGAGTTCTGACAAGCAACAAAAATTCCAGGGAAATTCCACACGTGGCTTGTATCAGGAATTGAGGACAATGGGGATTCTGTGTTGAACCAAGCTCTATTCCAGGGTGAATTTGGAGAGTGCTTTCCACCTCAAAGTTCTGGGATTGGGAATCAGAGAATCTTAGACTTGGCAGGGTGGGAAGGGAGCTCCAAGATCCTCTAGCTCCAACACCTGGCATTAGAGCAGCTTGCTCCCAGTCCCAGCCAGCCTGGAATGGTTCCAGGGATGGATGGGGCTGCCAGCACCTCTCTGTTCCAATGGCTCAGCATCCTCCTGGCCAACAACTTGTGCCTAATCTCCATCTCCCCTGCTCTCCTTTGGATCCATTCCCCTATTCCTAGCACTCCCTGACAGCCTCCCCAGTCCCTCCCCAGCTTTCTTCCAGTGCTAGGAGCAATCTCAGAGCACAAAAAGCTTCTTCTCTCTCCCCAGCAGATAAAGGATGGAAGCCAAACCTCTGGAGCAAGCTTCCTAGAAGGAAGCTGAGGAGGGACATTCTTCCTCAGGGAATGAGGGCTAATGGTTTCCAAGAGAAAGAGGGGAGGTCTGCATTAGGAATTCTTTGCTGTGAGGCTGCTGGGACACTGCAACAGGTTGCATGGACAAGTTGGGGATGCTCCATCCCTGCAAGTGTTGAAGGAAAGATTGCCAAAGTGCCAGGGATGGATGGGGCTGCCAGCACCTCTCTGTTCCAATGGCTCAGCACCCTCCTGGGGAACAACTTCTGCCTAATCTCCATCTCCCCTCCTGTCCTTTGGATCCATTCCCCTATTCCTAGCACTGACAGCCTCCCCAGTCCCTCCCCAGCCCTCCCTGCAGATGCTGCAAGGTCCCCAGAAGCTCTCCTGGGAGCCTTCTCTTCTCCAGCCTCAACAATCCCAACTCTCTGAGCCTGTGCTCAGAGCAGAGCTGCTGCAGCCTCTGAGCATCCTCATGGCTCTGCTCTGGACACATTCCAGCCCCTCCAGCTCTTCCTTGTGCTGGGAGCCAATTTCTTGGCCTCCTTGAAGGCCAAGGGCATGTGTTTTCCCCCTGAATCCATAGTGTCTTGTAGTAAAAGACAGTGATATTCCTGGAGGTTGAGATGTCCTGAGGTGAAGATTCCTGTCCCTAACATTCCCTGATCCTTCTGGGTCCTTTCCAATTCTTTGAACACAAGAGGTGATGAAATTCAATTTGCTGCCATTTGGTCTCCAAAGCAAATCCAAATCCTCTCTAGGAGTGGTTGACATCCAACAGATCCTCTGGAATCCATTGCTCCTGCAGCTTCATGAGGAATGTGATGCTAATGAAGCCTTTGGCTAGCTCTGAACAAGCCCAGCAAGGTGACCACATGCCAAGTGAGGAGGGAGCTCTCTTGGAAACAAAACTCCTCAGCATCATTAACTCAACATTAAAAAATGGTCAAGAAATTCCCACTTGAAAATAACCCCCAAATTTGATCATAATCACCCCAACAATTTGATAATCACTCCTTCCTAAAATTGAAGGCTTGGCCTTCCAAGCATGAGGTAAAAGCCTTAAAGAGATGGAGAGCCATTCAGCAAATAAGTATAGGCTTAGTGGGCAGCTCCTGGATGGCTAGGGGCTACCTCATATCCGTCAGGAGCATCCAGAGGCAAATAAAAGGTCTCCCTTGTCCCTTTGCTCCTCACTCACCTGCACAGCTCAGCCAACAAGGTAAGGATCACCTCAAGCTGTGTCCTTGGATAGCTCAGCTTCTCCTTTGGGATGAGTTTGGGGTGTGAGCTTTGGAGGGGATGGCTTGGAAAACACAAATGGGATGGAGAGACCTTGGAGAAGTGGGAGATGATGTCCCATCCTTGGAAGCATTGTGCTAGGTGGAGATGGTTGGGGCTGGGAGCAAAGTGGTTGGCTTGGACTGGAGGAGCTTAGAGGTCTCTTCTCAGCTTTGTGGTTCTGTGATTTAGTTGAAGATGTCCTTGCTCACTGCACAAGGTTGGAAGAGATGAGCTTGGAAAGTGCTTTCCAACCCTGTGATTCCATGAGTTCCTCTGGCTCTAGAATCTATGACTCCATGTTCCCATCATCTCTACAACCCAAGCTGGGCTATTGCTTATTGCCAAGACAATAAGCTTCTTGGGGTGGAAATACAAGGAGTGATCTTCAGGGATGAGCACAGTGCAACTTAGTTCCCAAGAGCATTCCAGGATAGCTTGAGTTCTATGAGCAACTCAAGACAAAGAGCGAGGAAGTGGGATGTGATATATCCACACCCCTCCCTGGGCCTGGAGAGAGCAACCTTGCTCTTCCCACCCAAATCCCATCCACATGTGTGAGAAGCTGCCTTGTGTCTCACAGTGCCTTGTGTTTCCAGGTCCTTGCTCCCCAACAACTCCAAACACCATGTGCTCTGCTGCTTGTTGCTCTACCAGATGCTGCTCTGTCGTCAAGAGCAAGACAGTGTGCTGCAGCCAGCCCTGCCAGAAGAGCATCTGCTGCAACCCCTGCCAGAAGAGCATCTGCTGCAACCCCTGCCAGAAGACAGTCTGCTGCAACCCATGCCAGAAGTCCATGTGCTGCGACCCATGCCAGACTTGCTGTGACCCATGCCAGCAATGCTGTGACCCATGCCAGAAGCCTTGTGACCCCTGCCAGACCTGTTGTGACCCATGCCAGACCTGCTGTGACCCCTGCCAGAAGCCTTGTGACCCCTGCCAGACTTGCTGTGACCCCTGCCAGAAGCCCATCTGCTGTACCAAGGTGTGCCAGAAGTCTGTGTGCTGCTGTGGCCAAGGTCCCTGCTGCAGCTGCAGCTGCTGCCCATGCTCTGGGTGCCTCTCTTGCTGCTCCTATGTGCTGAAGAAGCCTGTGATGGTTTGCTGCAGCCCTGTCAGGAGGTACTGCATCCCCATGCAGCAGTGCTGTAGCAGCATCAAGAAGACTTGCTGAGCTCCCATCCCTGCTGAAGAGGAGAAGCTGCTTGTTTCCTTCTTGGTTGATGTGATGATGGAGTCAAGAGCTAGAGATCTTCTGAGCCTTCCCTTCTTGAACCTCTCTTCACTATCTCAAGCCTTAGAGCTCTTAGATATTAGTGGGGCTGCTCCTTCTCTCCTTGGTGTGTGGGATTTGGGATGCCTGTGGTGTTCAGGTCATCCTCCTTTTCCTCTCTTGACTTGTAGACAATAAAGCATAGCATGAAGCAAAACTGCAAAGCCTTGTCTGTTGCTTCTTCTTCCAATGTTTTGCCCAAGCTGTGTCCTCACCTTAGAGTCATTTTCCCAGAGTCCTGCTAGCTAGAAAGATCATAGAATCCTAACCTTGCCAGGGTGGGAAGGGATGTCCAAGCTCCACTAGAACCATGGGCAGGGATAGCTGGCACTAGAGCAGCTTGCTCCCAGCCCCAGCTAGCCTGGAATGGTTCCAGGGATGGATGGGGCTGCCAGCACCTCTCTGTTCCAATGGCTCAGCATCCTCCTGGGGAACAACTCCTGCCTAATCTCCATCTCCCCTGCTCTCCTTTGGATCCATTCCCCTATTCCTAGCACTGACAGCCTCCCCAGTCCCTCCCCAGCCCTCCCTGCAGATGCTGCAAGGTCCCCAGAAGCTCTCCTGGGAGCCTTCTCTTCTCCAGCCTGAATAATCCCAACTCTCTGAGCCTGTGCTCAGAGCAGAGCTGCTGCAGCCTCTGAGCATCCTCATGGCTCTGCTCTGGACACATTCCAGCCCCTGCAGCTCTTTCCCAGAGCTCTCAACACAGAAAGGAGCTGATGGAGCAGGTGCAGAGGAGGCTGTGGGAATGCTCAGGGAGCTGGAACACCTCTGCTCTGAGGACAGGCTGAGGGAGCTGGCATTGTTCAGCCTGGAGAAGAGAAGGCTTCAGGGGAACTACTAGTGACCTTCCAGGACCTAAAGGGAACTTCCAAGCAGGCTGCAGAGGGCCTGTTTGCAAAGGCCTGCAGGGAAAGGACAAGGGGCAATGGGTTTAAATTGGAGAAGAGTAGATTTAGACTGGATACTAGGAAAAAGTTGCTCCCCACGAGGGTGGTGGAACACTGGCCCAGGTTGCCCAGGGAGGTGGTTGAGTTCCCATCCCTGGAGGCATTGCAGGTGAGGCTTGGCAAGCTGCTCTAGTTGGGGATGTCCCTGCCCACTGCAGGGGGGTTGCACTAGAGGAGCTCCAGAGCTCCCTTCCAACCCAAACCATTCTAGGATTCCATGAACACCTTCCAATGGGTGAATTCCTTTCCTGTCAGCAGAGCTTTTCCTACACAACCTTCCTGGCTTTGGAATGAAAGCCAAGGGTTAGCCTGCAACTGAAAAGCTGCATGCCTCAGATGGCACAAGCATGAGTCAACATCACCTTTGCCACCAGCCTGGGAACTTCCTTAGCTATTACAATTCAGGAGTCTGGTGTCAATGGCATGCCTCAGGAAAAGTGCCTTCAGCATTCCCTTGATTGCTTCCCTTCCCATCAACTCTGGAGAGCACAGGCAAAGTCTGCATGAGAAGAAGCTTCTCCAGCACTTTAGGCTCTTCTGGAAACATCCCTCAGGTCTGTAGGAGTTTGGTGTGGAAGAGACCTCCAAGATCAGCAAATCCAAGCATGGCCCTCAGGAGAGCATCCTGACATCATTCCTTAAACCCCTCCAAGGATGCTGACTCCTAGCCCTAGGGACAATTCCATGTCATAGGAGGTCATGCTCATGTCTTGGGATGAAACTACGTGTCCCAACCCTCAGGGATCTCCTTAGGGATGCTCAGAGTCTGCTGAGGGTGAGGGCAACCTTCTTTTGCCATGAAGAGCTGCTGTCTCAGCAGCTCCAGCAACACTAAACCCAAAGTGTCTTGGTCTGGAGCATCTCAAACATCATTAAACCCAAAATATCTTGGTCAGGATCATCTCCAACATCACTAAACCCAAAGTGTCTTGGCCTGGATCATCTCAAACATCACTAAACCCAAAATATCTTGGTGTGGGTCATCTCAAACATTATTAAACCCAAAATATCTTGGTCTGGAGCATCTCAAATATCACTAAACCCAAAATATCTTGGTCTGGATGATCTCAAACATCACTAAACCCAAAGTGTCTTGGTCTGGATCATCTCAAATATCATTAAACCCAAAATATCTTGGTCAGGGTCATCTCCAACATCACTAAACCCAAAGTATCTTAGTCTGGATCATCTCCAACATCACTAAACCCAAAGTGTCTTGGCCTGGATCATCTCAAACATCATTAAACACAAAATATCTTGGTCTGGATCATCTCAAACATCACTAAACCCAAAATATCTTGGTGTGGGTCATCTCAAACATTATTAAACCCAAAATATCTTGGTCTGGGTCATCTCAAACATCACTAAACCCAAAATATCTTGGTGTGGGTCATCTCAAACATTATTAAACCCAAAATATCTTGGTCTGGGTCATCTCAAACATCACTAAACCCAAAATATCTTGGTGTGGGTCATCTCAAACATTATTAAACCCAAAATATCTTGGTCTGGGTCATCTCAAACATCACTAAACCCAAAATATCTTGGTCTGGATCATCTCAAACATCACTAAACCCAAAGTGTCTTAGTCTGAATCATCTCAAACATCACTAAACCCAAAGTGTCTCAGTTTGGATCATCTCAAACATCATTAAACCCAAAATATCTTGGTTTGGATCTTCTCAAACTTCACTAAACCTAAAGTGTCTTGGTCTAGATCATCTCCAACATCACTAAACCCAAAATATCTTGGTTTTGATCATCTCCAACATCACTAAACCCAAAGTGTCTTAGTCTGGATCATCTCAAACACTAATAAACCCAAAGTGTCTCAGTTTGGACCTAGAGTTTCCAGTAGATGCCAAGGACAGAAGGAGACACATGAGGATGACATCTCCAAGTTCCAGGCATGGTTCTGCCACTGCTTCAGCCTCCTCCTCCTCCTCCTCTTCCTCCTCCCTCAGGCACATTGCTCAGTGGCTTTGTGTCTCAAGGTCATTCCTTGGGAAGTGGATGGGAACAGCTTGGAGCTATCTCCGTTCAGCAATGATGGAGCAGAACGGAGGTGGTGAGCAAACAGAAAGAGCTGAAGACTAAATGAGCCAAGACACGTGAGAGGCATGCAGGGAGTGATCCAGCAGGACATCAGGATGGCCAAAGGATGCCTCATTTCCAGGGGGGGATGGCTTTGGACAGTATAAAAGGTTGCCCCTTGTCTGTTGGCTTCATATTCAGCTTCTCCTCTCTTCTCCTCACTGCTCCACAAGGTAAGTCTGAGCTCAACTTCTTGGCTTTGCTTGCTTCTTCTTCCTTTACTTCTGTAACCTGAAAGCCAGCCAAGGTTTCCTCTGCTAGCTTGGTTTGGGATGGGATTGGAGAGGTTGGGTTTGGGATTTACCTAGGTGGTTTCTTCCTGAGGATAAAACTACTGGTGCTCAAGATGCTAAATGCATTGATGCCCAAGATGCTAAATGCATTGATGTCCAACAGAAAGATCTCAGGACCAGGCTGGATTCTGTGTCCAGCTGGTTTGGGATGGCTTTGGAGAGGCTGGTTTTGGGATTCACCTAGGTGGTTTCTTTCTGAGGATAAAACTACTGATGCCCAAGATGCTAAATGCATTGGTGCCCAAGATGCTAAATGCATTGATGTCCAACAGAAAGATCTCAGGACCAGGCTGGATTCTGGAGAGCAGGGACTTGTCCAGCTGGTTTGGGATGGGTTTGGAGAGGTTGGGTTTGGGATTCACCTAGGTGGTTTCTTCCTGAGGATAGAACTACTGGTGCTCAAGATGCTAAATGCATTGATGCCCAAGATGCTAAATGCATTGATGTCCAACAGAAAGATCTCAGGACCAGGCTGGATTCTGGAGAGCAGGGACTTGTCCAGCTGGTTTGGGATGGGTTTGGAGAGGTTGGGTTTGGGATTCACCTAGGTGGTTTCTTCCTGAGGATAGAACTACTGGTGCCCAAGATGCTAAATGCATTGATGTCCAACAGGAAGATCTCAGGACCAGGCTGGATTCTGGAGAGCAGGGACTTGCCCAGCTGGTTTGGGATGGCTTTAGGGGATAAAGCATGCTTTAAGCTGACCTCAAGTAGGAGATCAAGCAGAGTAAAAGAGTTTCTCCCTCTCTTCCTTGCAGCTTTGCCTCCCTCACCAGCACCATGTCCAGTGTCTGCTGCTACAGCACCAAGAGCTCCTGCTGCAAGACTCCAGCATGCTGCTCTCCCATGCAGAGCTGCTGCCCCAGCCCTTGCTGCATGCCCATGCAGAGCTGCTGCCCCAGCCCCTGCTGCATGCCCGTGCAGAGCTGCTGCATGCCCATGCCCATGCCCATGACTTGCTGCTACACCATGAGTAGCAACAACAACAACAACAGCTGCTGCAACTGCTGCGGTGGCAACTGAAGCTAGCCCAGCACAGGGGCCTGCTGCTTCCCCTCCTGCCTCAATCCCTGCTGGATATGGATGTGGAGATGAAGGAGACGTTGAACCTTCTTGGCTTAGAGACTCTACAACTTCTCTTCTTTGTCCTCCTTCTCCTCCCCAAATCCTTGTCATGTCCTTGGAAGTCTTGCTCCCTGGTGGATGTGATTCCCTGGTGTAGATGTTCCTCTCGGTCTCTGGGATGTTGAGTTCTTTTCCTGCCTTGTTTTCTTTCCCTCTGTCTGAATGATAAGCTTCCCAATGCAATAAAACCTGTAGTTTGTGACCCTGCACATCTCCTGGTGGTTGTCTCTTTGCTAACAGCTGAAGCTTCTCTTCCCAAGGTTGGGATGCTCCTCTCCAAAAGATAAGGGAGGGTTGCATCCTCAAAGAGCATCTCCAGGGCTCAATCCAAGCTGGAATAGTGCAAATATCACACAATCAACATTCCTGACCTCTCAGATCACCAAATATGATCTAGGGGAAGATATCCCTGCCCAAGATAGCGAGGTTGCAACTAGGTGATGATCTTAAAGATCACTTCCAACTCTATGATCCTTGAGGATTTCTCCTCCCACCATAAAAAGCCAAAGAAATGGGATGAAAATGAGTAAAGGATGTGCCAGAGCTTACAGAGAATCCTTGGAAACTCTTTGTTTTAGGAGAGGGAGGTGATGCCTCTTGGCAGAGAGCAAGTTGGAATGGGGAGGAAGCTCCATCATCTCCAAGATGGGAGGGAGTCAGGAAGAGTTGGAGCAAAACACAGCATCCCAGTGCTCACTTCACAGCATCAGGAAAGGGGGAAGAGATGTCCAAGATCATTAATCCAAGCATCCCTATCCCATCCAGGCCACTAATCCTTGGCTCTAAGGAGAGCAGATAGATGTTCTCCAACCCATCCAGGGCTGGGCACTCCAGCAGCTCCCTGGGCCAACACTCAACAAGCCTTGCAGGGAACAAATTCCTCCTGATATCCAAGCTAAAGCTCCCCTGGGATAATGTGAGGCTGTTAGCTCATGGCCTGTCCCTGCTAACCCTGCACAAGAGACCTACCCCCAGCTCACTGCAAGCTCCTGGCAGGGAGAAGATTTGGTGTCCAATGTCCTTTCCTGACTCTGTTTCCACATTGCTCCAATCCCTTCTCTCCCCACCCCCCCAAATCCCACTTGAGCATCTTGATGACCTGAAAGGCTTCATCCCAGCATCAGCATCTAGGTGATCATCATCATCATCATCTTCTGGCAGCTGCAAGATTGCCCATGGAGAACTTGGCCTCTGGAAGCACAAGTGAAGTGTGTCCCTCTGCTGCTTTCATTCCCAATTAATTCCTTGTGAATTAAACAACTCTCATGGGCAGCCATCTGCTTCCTGAGAGAGGATGTGCTGGGAAGGAAATGCCATGCATGTTCTCCTGGCCTCTTTGGAGAACTTAACCATTATCTGTGTTCCTTCTGCAAGCATTTGGCTCCAGGAATGGCAATTCTCATTCCAAGCAAGGCTGGGAAGGAGCTGCTTGTTGGGTTACAAGCATCACTCCAATCACCATCTCCTCCAGCTAGCACCATGAAGAAAGCAAAGCAAAGCTCCTAGCAGGAGCTCACCTGGGAGGAGGAACATGCCAAGGATGTCAAGCAGGAGGCAGGGAACTTGCCAGGCAGGCTCCACAATTCCCTTCATTAAGCACAACTCTCAGCATCATGCAGGTGAGGTCTGCAGAGCCCCTGCAGCCAAAAACGTTGGAAGCAGTGGCTGGCATCCCACAAGCATTCCTCCAGCTTGCTTCCATTGCCCAAGGCTCTGTCTTACCTTGCCTGTCCTCCCTTCTTCTCTTCACCTCAACCAAATCCCTTCCTGCAGCACTTCTGCATCCTATTGAGCTCCATCAGCCCACTTAGGACCTGCTTCCTTCCCCTTGCTCTGCTCCATGCTGGGCTCCATCCTCTCCTCCCTCCCAACCCTGCTTCCTTCCCCTTGCTCTCCTCCATGCTGGGCTCCATCCTCTACTCCTTCCCAACCCTGCTTCCTTCCCCTTGCTCTGCTCCATGCTGGGTTCCATCCTCTACTCCCTCCCAACCCTGCTTCCTTCCCCTTGCTCTGCTCCATGCTGGGTTCCTTCCTCTACTCCTTCCCAACCCTGCTTCCTTCCCCTTCCTCTCCTCCATGCCAGGCTCCATCCTCTCCTCCCTCCCAACCCTGAGGAGCAGGACAGGGATGCACACAAGTTGCTTTCAGCTGGAGGTTGTAGGAGGGATGACTCCAACCTTGACCTGAGGAGCATCACCTCCAGCTCCAGAGCCATGGCTCCTTGAGTTGCCTCTTGCTCAGGGAATGTGGATTCCTTAAAAGGATCAAACTCCAGGCTTTCCAAAAGGTTTCTAAGGAAGCAATCCCAGCAGAGCAGAGGAGAAACTGAGGCACTTTGCTGGGAGTGATGTCCACGTGCAAAGCCAAAACCTCCCAGCGTGGAAGAGTCACTAAAGTTTAGGTGAAGCCAAAAGGCACAAGGAGCTTTGGCATGAGGCAGCAACGTGGCCAAGAAGGCTAAAGATCTCCTGGGGGGGGCAAGAGGCAAAAGTAGCTTTGGCACCACAAAGATGCTCTTAGCATGACCTTGCATGGAGCCACGTGCAGGTGAGTGCCAGCACATCCCAAACACATGGTCCCCGTGCTCCTTCCTCACATGCCTGTCCTGTGATTGGGAACAAACAGCCTTATTTCCATGGAATTGTCCAACTATTTGAGTGGGACAGCAGTGTGATGAAGCAAAGCCTCAGATATGACCTTGAGGAGCTCCAATTGGAGCTCTTGTGCTGCTGAATAAGTCTTGGAGCATCTTAGCTCGTCAGAGTCTGAGCTTGTCCAGCAGATATGAGGATGCCTACAGGGAGATCTCATTGTTAGGCTTGCAGAGATGCTAATTCATTAGTAGTCCTAGCAGCCCTTTGATTATCTTTGCAAGCTGCAGCATCCCAAGGCCTAAAGCCAAGCTGCTGCTCACCAATCATCAGGCCAAGGAGTAAATACCAGGAAGAACACGTACAGCCAAAAAGTATGAGTTTGCCTGAGGAATCCAAATGGTCCATAGCTGTCTCACTTCCAGGAGGAAGGTGTCCAGGGACTATAAAAAGGTGTCCTGGGCCAGCTGGCTTCATTCACTCAACTTCTCCTCCCTCCAGCTCTCCTCACTCTTCTAACAGGGTAAGTGAGGACTTTTGGGTGGACAAGAGGAGCAGCAGAAGGCACCAGGGTGCAAGAAGGCTAAGCAGGGTCAGGGAGGTTCTGCTTCCCCTCTCCTCTGTCCTAGTGAAGCCACAGCTGGAGGATTGGGTCCAGTTGTGTTCCAGAAGGGATGCTGAGGGCACTGGGGAGAGGCTGAGAGAGCTGGAGCTCCATCTCCTAACACTCTTGGATCTTTATCTTCCTTCTGAAGAAGACAAGTGCTGGGGATGTCTTCCAGCAGCAGCCAAACATCCCTTTGGGTACCTGGCCTGGCTTTCTAGGAACTGTGGGGCTAGGAATTGTAGGGATGAGTTAGAAGTGTTGTCTGCAGGAGTCTCAGCAGGCAAAGGGATTGAGAAGGGCTCAGCAGGGCCCAGAGCAAGGTCTGTGTGCATTGTGCTGCTTGCTGAGACATTAGAGATGCTCTGCTAGGAGGAAACAGGGAGGAGAAAAGGCAGAGAGGAGATGCTTGGCTAACCACTAATCCAGTGAGAGAGATTCTCCATCATTCCCCTTTCCCCCTACTCCAGGAAGGAAAGAGGGAAACTAACAGAGAGAGAGAGACTTGGGGATTGAAAATGGAACTGAAACTAATGGAGATACTAACCATAAAAGCAAATAGAGACAAAGAGATACAAAACCAACCCCAACTCCCTCACCATCAGCATGGATGCTGTAAGCAAGAGGACTCAGCAGCAGATGGGAATCAGGGGGTTGGATCCTACAGCTGGAACTCAGCAACTCTTGGATTGAGATGGAAGGCAGAAGAGACAGAGCTGAGCTGCTGATCCTGCCCAGGAGAGTTCCTCTTGGATCAGGATCAAAGGCAGAACAGAGTCCTGGAGCAGCAGAGCTGGGCTGCTGGTGCCACAAGGCTCAGGTGCTCAACCTTCAAGGAGGATTGAGGCCCAAACTTCTCCTGTTAAACAGGTGCCAAAGAGCTTCCTCCTGCACCTGCCTTGCTTGGATCTTAGGCTTGATAGAAGACATCCCAAGCTTGGGCTCAAACATCCAGGGACTATAACCCAGAGAGCCTGGCATCGCTTGGCTTGACTCCAACTAGGACAACCCCAAAAGAAGAAAACCCTTGGAATCTCCAAACTTAAGCCAAGCAGAGCTTTGAATGAACCCAAAGATCCTGCTCCCACTCACCACCTCTCTCTCTCTCTCTCTCTCTCTCTTTCTCTCCCAGCTTTGCCTGCATCCCCAGCATGGCTAACGGTAACTGTTGCGGCTGCGGATGCTGCGGTGGCAGTAACAACAACAGCAACTACACCATCTGCTGCTACAGCATGCCCAGGTACTGCAAGAGACCCATGTACTGCTGCTCTCCCATGCAGTGCTGCTACCCCAGCAGCTGCTGCATGCCCACCACTTGCTGCTATGTCATGAGCAATGGTGGCAACAACAACAACAACAGTTGCTGCAACTGCTGCGGTGGCAACAACTGAACCTGCCCCAGCGCAAGGCTAGGAAGATGCTTGCTGCTTCCCTCCTGCCTCAAGCCCTGCTGGATATGGATGTGGATATGATGTGGAGTGCTCTTCCTTCTAGAATCTCTCTGCTTTATCTCCCTTGATCACCCAAGTGCTTGGCACATCCTTGGAAGTGGCTTCCCCAGCTGATGGAGCTCATGTCCCTTTGGAAAGGCTGTTGATGTTCCTGATGCTGAGGGATGTGCTCTACTCCCTTTTTCTGGCTTTCCTGTCCCAAGTAGTTGTGTGGAAGACAATAAAACTTATAAGTTATAGCCCTGCAAGCTCCTGGTCCATGTTTGTTCCTTCCTTTGTGTCTGAAACTCCACTCCTTAAGGAGTTCTTCAGTGATTTCTCATGTCATCATGCAGGGAATTTCTTGGCTCAGCTTCTCATCCAGAGGGAAACAAGCCTTGCTAGTGTCAGGAGCTTACCATGGGATTTGGGATTACCTTTTTCCTGCTCATGGCTTTGAAGATGCTTAGGCTGTGAATGGAAATCTTCCCAGGGGATTGGATGAGTTTGGAAGCAAACTTCTTTCAGGGCTTCCTGTTGTGTCAAGAAGATGAAGTAGAGCAGCAAGGAGGGAAGGAGGGAGGCATTGAGGGATGTGGAGCTAGAAATCCAGCCTGAAGGATCCAGCAAAACCATCTGGAATGGGATGAAAATGAGGTAGCTTGGCAGAGAAAGCAAAATGTAAACTCCCCAGGAAGGGAAGTGACTCCAAAACATCTCTCATCAAAAGAAATCATCCCCAAACTAGCATCATTTTTGGGGGGGGGGGAGGATAGCAGGAATGATGAGGTGGGAATCAAAACTCCTTTTCCATCTTTCCCTGCAAGCTTCCTGCCCAAGGAAATGCTATTTCTCCTGCAGCTAAGGGAGCAGCAGCCAAGTCATCAGGTCCAAGCATGCAGGCAGCAGGCACACCCAGGAATTCCTCACATGCTTTCCCTACTGATTCAAGCTCAAACAAATCTTTGGCAAGAATAACCCTCTCCTCATTCCAGAACAATAAAAAAAAAAGGCTTTGGAGCTGCTCCCAAGTGCTCCTCAATATCCATCTGATCCAAAGCCTGCTGTGGGTTGGTGTCCTTAGGGATGCTCAGAGCTTAACTCTGGAGTCCACTTGTATAATCCAAAGTGGACTTAATCCACCAACAAATCCACTTGGATTCTATTTAGAAGATAAACTCACAGTTGCTCCAATTTAGCATCAGCACAAGAGGATTTTTTCCCCCCTCTCCTGTTGATATTCAAGGAGAAATGACAACTCCAGGCCTTAGGACATCTCCAACTGCAAGGCAGGAAAGCTAAGGCATGAAGATCCTCTCACATCTGGATCACATCCATCAGGATGGACTTCCAGCTGTGGTTAAAACATCCAAAGAGGATAAAATAAACACCAGGAAGGTGATGACTCCTGGTTTGGGGAATTGCTCAGGATGAGGTGAAGCAGAGACATGGAATCATTGGGTTGGAAAAGACCTGAAAAGATCCTCTATGTCCAAGCCTCTCCTCACAGGCAGGGATGCCACCTACTAGAGCAGATGGACTGCATCCAAGTTGCCTTTGGATACTGCCAGGAATTTGGGCAGGAAGCTTATTTCTTTCTCTGTTTCCTCCTGTGCTCCATCAACTCATTCCAAAGCCTGAAGCACTAGGTGCCAGGCCATGAGACTGAACACCAAAGACTCTTCTCCTTGTGTGTTTTTTCCCACTGCCACCTCACTCAGCACCATGGCATTCCAGCTATTATTCCTGATGCCAGCATTCCCAGCTGACAAACATCAGAGCATCTTCCAAGCTGACCAAGGGCAGAGTTCATTAAGTTTAATGAGGCAGAGAGCCATGTTGCCTTTGCTTTAGCTAATTGCAGCTGATTAATCCAACAGTGCCAGGAAAAATGTCCCTGGAGATGTGGCACTCAGTGCTCAGCTATTAATTCCCAGGCCATGCCTCATTGCCAAGAGATCCCAAGCACATATAAAAGCTTGGAGCCTTGCTGTTCTCCTCTAGCCTCTCTGCTCCTCACCTCACAGCAGGAGAGTTGGATTCTCTCAGCTAGCTCACACTTGGCCTTCTTCTTCCCACAAGTTTGGGTTTTCCTTCTTCTTCTTCTTCTTCCCACAAGTTTGCTTTTTCCTTCTTCTTCTTCTTCCCACAAGTTTGGGTTTTCCTTCTTCTTCTTCTTCCCACAAGTTTGCTTTTTCCTTCTTCTTCTTCTTCCCACAAGTTTGGGTTTTCCTTCTTCTTCTTCCCAGAGGGAGGAGGTCACTTGTGCCCCAAGATGCTCAACCATCAAGGCATCAGCCACCAGCACTTGTGCCACCAAAGCTGTGGGGAGAAGAGTTGCTGCCCCAAGGACCTGTCCCCTTGTCACCAGCCTGGTAGCCTCAGCCAGGACCTTGAAGGCTCCTCCTGCCACAGCCAATCCCTGGAGCCACCTCAGAACATCTGGCCAGCCCAGCAAAGCTGCAGCAAGCCTCGGAGGAGAGTGGAGGTGAGCCACATCCAGCCCAGCTGTCCTCCCCCTGCCAAGGTTCACCGGCGACCCCTGCAGCAGTATCGCCCATCCCCAGCCTGCCAGGAGCATGATTCCTTGGGAAAACCCCGCAGGAGAGTGGAGCAGTGTCCTCAGGAAGATGCTTGTCCTCCTCCTCCTCCTCCTCCTCCTGTGATCCTTCCTCTTCCACCCTTCCAGCATCGTCGCCCTTGCATCTCATCCTGCCAGCCCCTGCCACTCCTGCAGCCCAAGCAGCAGCACAAGAAGGTCACTCTCTTGCCACCTTGCCAGCACAAGGTATGAGCATGGAGCTAGTGAGCTGTTGGGACTCTTCCTCAGAAGATGCTCCTGTGGCTTTCAGCATCAGCTCCTCACCCAAAGCCAAGGATGCTCACAGCTCTGCTCTTTGGCTCCTGGATGCTCCTGGATGCTTGCTGGATGTGGGCTCTGTGCTCTCCTGCTGGACTCCAGCACTGACTCTTTACATTCCCAAGGTCTTCTCCTAGCAGGGAATAAGGTTGGACTCAGGCAAACCTTACTTTGCTCTTGCTCAGGGGAGAGCAGCCAATCCTCCCAGCTTCTGGGAAGATGAGCAGCTGAGGGATGGAGAACTTGAATGGAAAGAGGTGGAGTGAGGACAGGGAAGCAACCTGCCATGGAGTCATCTTCTCCCATGGCTTGAGCAGAGTGTGAGGAGACAACCTAGCAAGGATGAGGAACCAACCTGCCATGGAGTCATCTTCTCCCATGGCTTCAGCAGAGTGTGAGGAGACAACCTAGCAAGGATGAGGAACCAACCTGCCATGGAGTCACCTTCTCCCATGGCTTGAGCAGAGTGTGAGGAGACAACCTAGCAAGGATGAGGAACCAACCTGCCATGGAATCATCTTCTCCCATGGCTTGAGCAGACTGTGAGGAACCAAAGAGAAGCTGAGCAAGGATGAGGAACCAACCTGCCATGGCCTCACCTTCTCCCATGGCTTGAGCAGAGTGTGAGGAGCCAAAGAGAAGCTCAACAAGGATGAGGAACCAACCTGCCATGGAGTCATCTTCTCCCATGGCTTCAACAGAGTGGGATTTGAAGGTTGTTTGGAGACAGACAGGACTGTCCTGGGCACAGAAAGGACACTGTGTGACTGCAGGAGCATCAAGGACTCCTCTGTTTCTTTTCCCTCTGTGTATTTAAGAATAAAGTTGATCAAATTTACTCATCACTTGGTTCCTTCTCAGTGTTTTTAGCTCCCCCAAAAATAATCCCAACCTGGCAAGGAGAAGATGGTAGAAGCTTCATTCCAAGGAGGATTTCAGCTCTGGCTGGAGAGTTTTCCCCACCCTGAACTCCATTCTAGATCCTTGGCAGCTCCTTTGGCACTTGTGTGGTTGAGGCTGAGCTATCCCCAAGGGATCTAGGTGCAGTTTGCTCTAGAATGTGTGCCAGTGCCTTCACTAGCAGCACGGGGACACTGCCCACCCCTCACTTGCATGGTAGTGATGCTAAGGAGCAGTGTGGCCCAGGGAGGTTCTGCATGCCACCAATGCCTTGGCACTCCCTGCAAGAGGCCAAGCTCTTCCCAAACTCTTGCTAACGTGATGTTCCTCCCTTCCTTGGCCAGAAAAGTCTTCCATGAGCTGCATGAACAGAGATCTAGGATTGTTTGTCCTCATTGCCCAAGTGGAGAGGCTCCAGGGGTGTCCTCAAAGCCCCAAGGGAAAGCAAGGAGAGGGAAAGGGAAGCCACACTTGTTATCTTCTCCCAGAAAACCACAACCATTTGTTGTAATTCTTCCATCCCAGCTTCAGCTCCAGAAATCCCTCGTTTCATTAGCTCTTTTCCACCCTCTGAAAGCATTCCCAGGTCCCAATCCCAGTCTGGTGCCCAAAGGGATGACTCGGAGCTTACAGACCAAGGGTCACCTGAGCCTCCTCAGGTCACAACTTCCAGCTTAGCTTTGATCCAGCTTTTCCTTGGAGCTCTTTTAATCCAACCATCTCAGCCCACATCCCATTCTCTAGCAGGATGCTGCTCCAGCATGTCCATGTCCCATTCTCCAGCAGGAATGCTGCTCCAGCATGTCCATGTCCCATTCTCCAGCAGGACCACTTCTCCATCATGTCCACATCCCATTCTCCAGCAGGAGCACTTCCCCAGCATGTCCATGTCCCATTCTCCAGCAGGACCACTTCTCCATCACATCCACATCCCATTCTCCAGCAGGACCACTTCTCCATCACATCCACATCCCATTCTCCAGCAGGACCACTGCTCCAGCATGTCCATGTCCCATTCTCCACCAGGAATGCTGCTCCATAATGTCCATGTCCCATTCTCCAGCAGGACCACTTCTCCAGCATGTCCATGTCCCATTCTCCAGCAGGACCACTTCTCCATCATGTCCACTTCTCCATCACATCCACATCCCATTCTCCAGCAGGACCACTTCTCCATCACATCCACNATTATCCAGAGCATCCATGAAGATGTCACCCAGCTTTTTCCACTTCCCCCCCCCCCATGGAGCCCCACCTCCCCATCCAGCTCTCCCCCAGCTCAACCACATGGGATACTGTGCCAAAAGCCTTGCCCAAAGCTGAGCTAGCAGCTCCATCCCTGGCTTTCCATCAGCCCCAGAGCCAACCCAAATCCATCATCCCAATTTGCTTTTGGTGACTCTGAGCTGGCTTTATCCTTGTCACCTGTGCCTGAAGCACCTGGCCATGGGCTGGCAGAAGGGGAAGGCCAGGAGATGAGCACTGGGAATATGATGGCTCCTGACTCATGGATCACCAGCCAAGCTCCAGTCAGTGTCCTGGTCCTCTGCAGATGGTGAATAATTCCTTTATTACCTGCCTCACGGAGCCAGTGAGTGGCTTAAAGGATTTGAGTCCTTCATGTGCACCACGTGGCAACTCCATCATCATTAGGAGATGCTTATCAAGGACCATGACTCAAGGAGCAGATGTCAAGCTCTGGGAACAGCATCCAAAGGAAGGAGATGTTTGGCCAATAAATGATTTAATCCTCATGCCTGCAGCGTGTTTCATTTGCAAGGAGAAGACTTGGAATCATATAAAAGGTCTCCAGCCCTTGGCTTCTCACAAGCTTCTCCCCTGGTCAGCATCTGCCTTCCCCTCTGAGTTGGGTAAGAGATATCCCAGAGCAGCTGGGGTTCATTTTGGGCTTTATCCTTCATTGTTTGGGTGTTTGGATTCAGGAGGTCACAGACCTGTCCTTCAGACCATGGGCTACACAGGATGAGAGGCTAAGCCAATATCCACTCCAAGAAGGATACTGAGGTGCTGGAGTGTGGCCAGAGAAGGAAAAGGAAGATGGGGAAGGCTCTAGAGGAGCAGCTGAGGGCACTGGAGAAGAGGATGCTCAGGGGAGAGCTTCTGGCTCTCTGCAACTCCCTGCAAGGAGCTTGCAGCCAGTGGGGCTTGGGATCCTGGGACAAGGAACAGTTGATGGCACAAGAGGAAAAGGCTTCAAGTTGTTCCACAGGAGGTTGAGATGAGATATTAGGGATAATTTCATCCCCAAGAGGGTTCTCAGGCTGCCCAGGGTAGTGTTGGAGCATTCCAGACACTTGTAGATGTGATGCTTGGGGCTGTGCTGAGGCCTCCACTGCAGGTGAGGTCTCTCCAGAGTGGAGCACAATTTCCTCCTTTGACCTGCTGGCCACACAGGACAGATAGAACAAATAGGAGAGCTGAGGACATGCTTGGACTCCCTGATCTCAGAGATCTTGAATTCCATGAGAAGCTTGCCCTGTGCACCTCTCCCTTAGAGGAGCGCGCTGGGCAAACCCAGGAGCTGGCAAAGCAAACCTTCCCTCACCATGCTTTTTTCCAGGTGTTTTTTCCACCTCATCCTCCACCTCAAGCATGATCTACTCTTCTGGAAGAGAATCCTTCTTTAACCTCAACTCCACGTGGTATGACCCCGCGGGTTCATGGCTGGATACTCGGCGTACTCCGTTCCGTTACGGATACAGCCGCTGCTGCTCCTCGGGATGTGAGGCTGAGGGAGTGCAAGGAATGTGTGGCCATGACTATCGCCACTATGGCTACAGGCAGGCAGGCTGCTCAGACACGTGCCAACCCTCCTCAGCTTCCTGCCATGGAGATGGAGGTGCCAGCTGTGTCAGGAGGCCAACATACAGCTATGGATGCCAAGGTTACGGGAGGTCTGTGTGCTCCGAGAGGTGTCAGGGCTCCTCGGGTTCATGCCATGGAGGAGGAGGTGGCTCGAGCTGTGTCAGGAGGCCTACCTACAGCTATGGATCTTCAGGAGGATGTCATGGCTATGGGAGGTCTGTCTGCTCAGAGACATGCCATGGAGCAAGCTACCAAGGTGGGAAACCATCCTATGGGAAGGCAACACAAAGCACCTCTCAGTGTTGCCCAGTGCAGACCTCAGGAGGATGCCAGAGTTATGGCAGATCTGTCTGCTCAGAGACATGCCATGGAGCAGCTTATCAAGGTGGGAAGGCAACACAAATCATCTCTCAGGGCATCCCAGTGCAGACCTCAGGAGGATGCCAGAGTTATGGGAGATCTGTCTGCTCAGAGACATGCCATGGAGCAGCTCATCAAGGTGGGAAGGCAACACAAATCATCTCTCAGGGCATCCCAGTGCAGACCTCAGGAGGATGCCAGAGTTATGGCAGGTCTGTCTGCTCAGAGACATGCCATGGAGCAGCTTATCAAGGTGGGAAGACATCCTATGGCAAGTCAAGGCAGAGCATCTCTCAGTGCTGTCCAGTACAGACTTGTGCCCCNGGGCATCCCAGTGCAGACCTCAGGAGGATGCCAGAGTTATGGCAGATCTGTCTGCTCGGAGACATGCCATGGAGCAGCTTATCAAGGTGGGAAGACATCCTATGGCAAGTCAAGGCAGAGCATCTCTCAGTGCTGTCCAGTACAGACTTGTGCCCCTCCAGTGCAGGTCTGTGCCCCTCCAGTGAAGACTTGTGCCCCTCCAATGAAGACTTGTGCCCCTCCAGTGCAGATCTGTGCCCCTCCAGTGAAGACTTGTGCCCCTCCAATGAAGACCTGTGCTCATCCAGTGAAGACTTGTGCCCCTCCAGTGCAGTCCTGTGCCCCTCCAGTGCAGATCTGTGCCCCTCCAGTGCAGATCTGTGCCCCTCCAGTGCAGTCCTGTACCCCTCCAGTGCAGTCCTGTGCCCCTCCAGTGCAGATCTCTGCCCCTCCAATGCATCAAGGCCACATTCCCATGACCAAGTGCATCCCAAGGCAGCAACCCCAGCAAGTCTGCAAAGTGCCAGCCAGGAAGATCAAGTAAGAGGCCATGGGATGAGGAGTTGTGCTGTTGCCCTGATGGGTGACATGTCCTGTGGGGCTCAGGGATCTCCTTGTCTTGCTGTGCCTTTGTTTGTAACGTGCTTGCAAGGTGTACCCCATGATCTCTGTGGAATGGCAAGTGCTCTTCTCCTTGTTTCACAGCAGACATGGAGGCAATAAAAGCTCCTGGTTCATAACCTTCTTGTGTCAAGTGTCTTGCCACTTCATCCCTTCAAGGTGCTCCTGGTCCTTCTGGTGGCCAAGGGTAGTGATTGCAGCATCCTCATTCCAAGCTTCCTGCTTGACTCCACCTGATGTCTTTATTAGTCCTCATTCCAGACCAACTTACTGGTTCAGAACATGGGTTAGATAGGTTTATCCTTCACTGGGTAAGGAAGTGGCTGGAGAGCTGAGCACAGACAGCAGTGCTCAGTGGGGTTGAGTCTAGCTGGGGGCACAGCCCCAGGGCTCAGCTCTCTTCAATGTCTCCATCAATGCTGTGGCTGAGGGCACTGAGTGCTCCCTCAGGAAGCTTGCAGGTGGCACCAAGACAGGAGGGAGACTTGATGTGCTGGAGGGGAGGGAAGCTCTGCAGAGGGACCTGGCCAGGCTGGAGCCATGGGCTGAGCTTGCCCAGGTGCTCCCCTTGGGGCACAATAAGCTCCTGAAGAGCCCAGGCTTGGGGCAGAAGGAGCTGTGGGTGCTGGGGCAGAGTGCACTGAGCAGCAGGCAGCACAGTGCCCAGGTGGCCAAGCAAGCTAAGAGCATCTTGGCCTGGCTCAGCCCTAGTGTGAGCAGCAGGAGCAGAGCAGGGATCCTCCTCGTGGCCTCAGCACTGGGGAGGCCACCCCGAGAGTGCTGGGCTCAGCTTTGGGCCCCTCAGGCCAAGCAGGAGCCAGAGGCATTGCAGTGTGTGCAGAGAAGGCCAAGGAGGCTGGGGAGGGCTCTGCAGAACAAGTGTGGGGAGGAGCAGCTGAGGGCCCTGGGCTGGCTTAGTGTGGACAAGAGGAGGCTCAGGGCAGAGCTTAGCTCTCTCTGCAGCTCCCTGCCAGGAGCTTGCAGGGAGCTGGGGGTAGGTCTCTTGTGCAGGGTTAGCAGGGACAGGCCATGAGCTAACAGCCTCACATTATCCCAGGGGAGCTTTAGCTTGGCTATCAGGAGGAATTTGTTCCCTGCAAGGCTTGTTGAGTGTTGGCCCAGGCTGCCCAGGGAGGTGCTGGAGTGCCCAGCCCTGGAGGGGTTGCAGAGACATGGAGCTGCTCTCCTTAGGGCCAGGGCTTAGTGGGGATAGGGATGGATGGATTGAGGAGCTTAGAGCTCTCTGCCAACCTCTGTGCTCCTGAGAGCAGCCCAGGCCTGAGCTCCTGCAGGACTCTAGATGCTATCAGGAATGACCTAGATGGGATTGAAATCAAACCAATAGCCAAGGAAGACCTATTGCTCACTAATGGAGCTGAGTCATTTGGGTGAATTGATCCCTGAAGGAATCTGAACAGCTCTGAGGGTTATCTCCCAAGCATCAGAAGAATGAGGGTTCTTATGAAACTAATTATTCACTGTGCACTAATTACAGCCCAGGGTCACGTGGATGATGTTGACAGAGCTGTTGATCACTTCTCTCAGTGATGGAGACATCCAGCTGAGCCTGAGCTGCTGGACAAGATGCTCACCCAGCTGGAGACCTCAACCTAGGGACAAGACAGGACCTTATGGACCTTTCCAGCTGGTCTGGGAACTCCATGGATCTCCTGCAAAGCTTTGGGAGAGGTTTCCCTGCATGCCTTGATCCCATTTTGAGCTTCTCCATGGTCATGCTTCTTCCAGACCTCAGGGATTGGCTTTCTAGTTAAGGAGCAGGTAAATGAAGCACAGCAAAGCCCCAAAGATCTCCAAAGGATCTGGAGGACACCCCAGGTCCAAGTTCAAACCTCCAAAGCCTTGAGAGGTGATTTAAACACAAAGAGCATCTCTCCCTCTCTCTCTCTCTCCCATTCCACACAGGGATTGCTCCTAGGAAATTCCTCTCTGTAGAGGTTAGGCAAATCCATGTCCAAGTAGCTTCAGCAGATCAACTCCTGCCTTGGGCTGAGGGAAGCAGGAGCTCCCTTCCTCAGCTCTCCTCCATCTCTCTCTCCCACAGCCCAGCAAGCTCCAGAAGGCATTTGGAAGTGGATTTGGATGTCTTTGCCATCCCTTTGGGTGCTGACATCCCAGCCAAGCAGAGCTTGGGATGGGCACTTTGTGCCCTTTGGCATCAGCCTCTGGGAAGCAGGAGGAAGAGGTTGGGGAGGAAGATTTCCTTCAGTGCTGGGTTAGGGCATGTCAACATCTCCCCATCTTGTGTCCATCTCAGGAAGGTTCACTCTGGAGAAATCTCCAGCATTCCTGTTGCAAAGCTTCTGATTCTGGGATGTGTCACATCCTGCAGGTTGGGCCAGGCAGGACACTGGCAGATGGAGAGGATGGAGAGGATGGAGAGGGTGAGGTTGTGAGCAGCTACTGGGGACATGATACTGTGAGTCACTGGCTCCAGATCCCAGCTCTGCTGCAACAGTGCTCCCAGCTCATTCCTCTCCTAACCCTCCCAGCCCATATCCTACAAGGAGTTTGGGACCTTTCACCTTGCTAGAGAGGTTGGGCCCTTGAATGTCTACAAACCTGTTGCTAATTCCCTGGTTGTAGAAACACAGAATCCAAGACTTGGCAAGGCTGGAAGAGATCTCCAAGCCTCCTCTAGTGTAGGGATTGCAGAGAGAGCTAAGGTCTGCCCTGAGCCTCCTCTTTTCCAGACTAAGCTATCCCAGCTCCCCCAGCTGCTTCTTCCCAGCATGAGGCAGGAGAAGGAGCTGAATGCTCAAGGCACAGGCAGCAGGAGCATCCTGAGGCTTCCTCCCCAGCATGAAGCAGGAGAAGGAGCTGAATGCTCAAGGCACAGGCAGCAGGAGCATCCTGAGGCTTCCTCCCCAGCATGAGGCAGGAGAAGGTGCTGAATGCTCAAGGCAGAGGCAGCAGGAGCATCCTGAGGCTTCCTCCCTAGCATGAAGCAGGAGAAGGAGCTGAATGCTCAAGGCACAGGCAGCAGGAGCATCCTGAGGCTTCCTCCCCAGCATGAAGCAGGAGAAGGTGCTGAATGCTCAAGGCAGAGGCAGCAGGAGCATCCTGAGGCTTCCTCCCTAGCATGAAGCAGGAGAAGGAGCTGAATGCTCAAGGCACAGGCAGCAGGAGCATCCTGAGGCCTCCTCCTGCTTGCATGTGGAGCATCCCAGGCGTGGAGGGCAATTAGCATTTCTGCTGGAGTAAGGAGAAGAGCAATGATCCCAAAGGCAGGATATTGATCTGCTCCTAACTCCGTGAGTCAAAAAGAGCAGTGGGAAAACGTCTCTAATTAGCCACGTGCTGGAGGAGGTGAAGCATCCCGTCGCTCCGGTGGGAGCTCCTCTGGCTTCCGGAGGGTTAAAGCACACAGCTCCCTATAAAAGAGCTCATTCCTGGTGCTTCCTCATCAGCTCAGCTTCACTGCTTCTCCTCTCCACTTCCAGCAGGATAGGGTAAGCTCAGCTTGATGGAACTTGTGCTGCACTTGGCATTCTCAGCACCTTGGAGCTCCTGAGCTCTTCTCTCCTGGTGCCTGTTGCTCTCTGCTTGTCTTCTCCATCCATGTGTCTCCATGAATAATGAGACAGCAACTTGGAAAACTTAGGATTTAGTGGTTCAGATGGACTTTGAGGTCCAGATCTGGCCAACAATTCTCACCTTGAGCTTCTATCTTCCCTGCTTGCTAACTATGGAAAAGCCAGGCAAGGCTTGCCCAGAGCCTTCAGCTCAGCTCCAGGATTCCCATGGATATGTGTCCATGGCTCATTTTCCTCTCTCCTTGGCTTATAAGGACAATTTGTTCTTCATACCCAATTCCCCCTCAGTAGACATCTCTTAGTGCTACCTGACAGAGCTCCAAGGGTTTCCTGCCCTTGCTCCCACTCCAAGGTGACAATCTCTCCAGCAGGTTTGCCAAGATGTGCTCCCAGCAGGATAAAGAGCAGTGCCAGCAGCAGGAATCAGCCTCGTGTCATGGCAGCAGTGGCTCTGGATGCCATGGGAGCAGTGGCTCTGGATGCCATGGGAGCAGTGGAGCTGGATGCCATGGGAGCAGTGGAGCTGGATGCCATGGGAGTGGTGGAGCTGGATGCCATGGGAGTGGTCGTGGATCTGGATGCCATGGGAGCAGTGGATCTGGATGCCATGGGAG
>VWZO01021243.1:0-23281 GCA_013396975.1 Bucco capensis
GTGTTGAGGGCTCCAGAACTGGACACAGATCCCACTGCTTCATTGGCCTGTGCTAGTTTTTGGCCATCCTCCCCATGAAGAGGGGTTTTTTTGACATCAAACCTGAATTTCTTTCATTGAAGCTGTGCTGTTGCCTCTGATCCTTTCACTCTGCATCTCTGAGAAAGAGTTTGGCTCTCTCCCCTCTGTAATACCCATTAAGTGGCTGCAGACAGCCACATGGTCTTCCCTGACCTATCTCCTCCAGCCTGAAGAAGCTCATTTCCCTCTGATGTCCTCCAGCTCCCCCCTATCCTGGTGGCCTCCACTGGACTTGTTCCAGTTCGTTGACTCCTTTCCTATTGGGATGGTCAGCTGAGGACACAGGACTAACCTGCAGTTTCACAGCATCCTCCCTTGACCTCCAAGGAGACTCTGTCCCTCAGTAGCTCTGGGTGGGCTCTGACATGGAGAATTGTGCCCATGTTCCTACACAGCCTCCATCTCTGGTGGCCTTTTCTTGATGGAGCCACACAGGTGGCTGTCCCCTTGTGGCAGGAAGGGTGATGGCCCTCAGCACCAGGCACACTGATATCCCTTCCTCTCTCTCTCCCCAGATTACACCTTCACAGCGCCCAGCACTGGGATCTCACAGACCACCTTTGTGGGGATCATCATCTCCCGGGGCTCAGCTGCCTGCATCTCCTTCCTGTACTCCTACATCCTGCTCACCATGTGCCGCAACCTCATCACTGTCCTGCGGGAGACTTTCCTCAACCACTACATCCCCTTCGATGCCGCCGTGGACTTCCACCGCTGGGTTGCCATGGCAGCCCTCATTTTCTCAGGTAGGTGGGCTGCTGAGGGGTAGGATCAACCCATCATGGCCCAGACAGAAGCTTGAAGACCCTGCAGAGACATAGACACCTTGGAGCAGTGGAGAGGAGGAACCTCCAGGTCCCTGGCCCATCAGCAGGGTCTGCCATATGCCCATCCAGAGCAACAACGATGTGTTTCTCTCCTGGTTTCTGTCTCTCTCAGTGCTCCACACTGCAGGTCACATAGTGAATGTCTACATCTTCTCAGTCACTCCTCTCAGTGTGCTGTCCTGCCTCTTTGCCAATGTCTTCATCAATGATGGGTAGGTGAAATTTAAACCATGGTCCAGACACTGTGTCCTGGACCTGGACAGGAGTGAAAGTGGGAACCAGGAGCTTGCTCTGGCTACTCCATGGTGTAATCTCTTACCCCTTTCCAGCTCACAGCTCCCACAGAAGTATTACTGGTGGTTCTTCCAGACTATTCCAGGTGAGATCTCCTAGCAGGTAGACCCACATGCCTGTGCCCAGGTTGGGCAGCCCTCTGCTCAGTCTAGGTGAAGCTTCTGTTGGGCTGCCCTGATCTCCTGTGGGACCTCCCAACCCCTCCTTTCACAGGCATGACAGGAGTGCTGCTGCTCGTGGTTCTGGCCGTGATGTATGTGTTTGCCACCCACCACTTCCGACGTGTCAGCTTCCAAGGCTTCTGGATCACCCACCACCTCTACGTGCTGCTCTACATCCTGGTAAAGCCTTTGGGCTGGGAAGGAAGGAGAGGTGGTGCCCCCCATCCCAGCCCCTTGCTGCTGCTGATCTGCTACTGGATCAGCCAAGGAGCGAAGGCTCACTGTGCTGAGCACCGTGCTGATGGGGGCTGCTCCCTGGCCAGGTCATCATCCATGGCAGCTATGCACTGATCCAACAGCCTCGCTTCTACATCTACTTCATCATCCCAGCTCTCATCTACAGCGCAGACAAGCTGCTCAGCTTGAGCAGGAAGAAGGTGGAGATCAGCGTGGTGAAAGCTGAGCTCCTGCCCTCAGGTACCACAGTGTCCCTGGCCACAGGGCACCAGCTCGAGCCCAGGCTCTTCACAGGAGCATTGGGGGCAGCAGTGATGGAGGAACCTGCACCACTTAGTGCCTACACCTGAACACAGTCCCCATCCCTGTCTACCCCAGGCGTCACCCACCTCCGGTTCCAGCGGCCACAGGACTTTGAGTACAAGTCTGGGCAGTGGGTGCGCATCGCCTGCCTGGACCTGGGCACCACTGAGTACCACCCCTTCACCCTCACCTCGGCCCCGCACGAGGACACGCTGAGCCTGCACATCCGGGCTGTGGGGCCATGGACCACCCGCCTGCGGGAGCTCTACTCCCCAGAGAGCCTGGCCCTCATCGGCAAGCTGCCCAAGGTGAGCCCCACGCTGCTTCCCCAGGGACAACTGAGCCCCAGAGCATCTCAGTAATGGGTTCTGCCCTGCCCAAGGTACCTCTCCAGTCTTGGAGGCAGCCAAGACCTGGGCAAGCAGATGCAGGAGATGCTCTGCTGATGGCTGGCTTCCTTCCAGCTTTATCTGGATGGGCCCTTTGGGGAGGGCCACCAGGAGTGGAACAAGTTTGAGGTGTCAGTGCTGGTGGGAGGAGGTATCGGGGTGACACCCTTCGCATCCATCCTCAAGGACCTAGTCTTCAAGTCATCCATAAGCTCCAAGCTGCTGTGTAAGAAGGTAGGAGGAAGCATATGAAAGACAAGAGCTCTCCTTAGCTGCTTCCTGATGTTGCTCACCTCTTTGGGGGCTAAAATCCTCCATGATCCATTTGGGATGGAGCCCTGCAGACGTATAAAGGTGCTGGCCCCACTCTGAGCCTCATGCCCATGTGCCACAGATCTACTTCATCTGGGTGACCCGCACCCAGCGGCAGTTTGAGTGGCTGGCAGACATCATCCGCGAGGTCGAGGAGACAGACAGGAACGACCTGGTCTCTGTGCACATCTACATCACCCAGCTGGCTGAGAAGTTCGACCTGCGCACTACCATGCTGGTGAGCCTGGCCACCCCCCTGCAGAGGCTGCCACGCTGTGCAGCTCCATCCTGGGCCAGCTGATGGGCACTGGTCTCTCTCTTGCAGTACATCTGCGAGCGGCACTTCCAGAAGGTGCTGAACAAGAGCCTGTTCACGGGGCTGCGCTCCATCACCCATTTTGGGCGCCCTCCCTTCTTACCCTTCTTCAGCTCGCTGCAGGAGCTGCACCCTGAGGTCAGTGCCCAGCTGGGGACAGTGGGAGGGGCACCCATCAGCCTGTCCCTAAGGCCCTGGAACCCTTGGTGGCATCTGCACCAATGGCAGAAGGAGCACAAACCCCACTTTTCCTCCAGAGGCAGGATGAGCTGCCAGAGTCAGCAGGGCCACACACCAACAACCCAAGCATCCCCTGCTAGGGCTGCAGCAACTGCCCAGAGCAGGCAGAAACCTTGAGGAATCTCATCCTTCCTCCATAGCCCCAAGCAGCACCATGGGGAGGTGACAACCTCCCAAAAGCCTCCTCAGGCTGGAACACACTGTTGCCAGAGGGCAAAGAGGAGAGCTGGTGCTGCTGGGTTTGACCCCTCTGGTTCCCTCCTTCCCCAGGTGCAGAAGATTGGGGTGTTCAGCTGTGGCCCACCTGGGATGACGAAGAGTGTGGAAAAGGCTTGTCAACAGCTGAACAAGAAGGACCAGACCTACTTTGCACATCACTATGAGAACTTTTGACCCTGCCCCATGCTGTTTCACCCCTAGGCTGCTGTCTCCATGGGAAATGTGTGTGCACCAGAGAAGCATTTCCATCCCAGCACTGCCCCAGAAGGAACCCCTGACCCTAGGGCATCCTTTTACCACCCACTCCCTCCTGCAGCCAGGCTTGGGCTGGTGTGTCTCACCCTAACCAACCAAGTGCTTGGGTTAAGCCCAGCTCTACCCCCTGGATCCTGCAGGACACCCTGAGCAGTACTTTGAGCACTTCTTCTGGCTATGAGAAGTCACCTCGTTGCCCTGTAAACACAGCACGGACTCGCAGGCTTCTGCCTTTGCTAAGGTTAATTAGCCACCTCTGCAATAAATACCAGCTTTGATTTGCAAGCAGTTGAGTTGTTTAGAGTTTCAAAGTCCTGACAGCACTGAGCTCACCCACAGCCTGGTGAACCCCAACAGTGAGTGCCCCAGCCCAGGGCTCTGCACAGGCTTCAAGGTCCCAGACCCCTTTAGAGCACCCACACAAACCTTTCATGGACACAACCACAGCAGGTAGGTAGCATTTATTGAGGAAAGTTCAGTACCGGCCCAGGAAAGGGACTGAGCTCTCAGGACTCCAATTAAAATGACTAATCATTCATCAGATTTTGTTATCTGCAACCTGCTACCTGATTAGTACCTTGTTCATGGCTCACAAACTCAGCAGGAAGGCCTGATATCCCTGAAAAGTTAGGATTCTGTTGCAGTGGTAAAACCTCTGAGTGATGCTGTCCCCTGACTTCTCACCTGTGCTCCTCTCCGTGCTAACAGCAAGCTGTGGCCCCTGACAGCAGCCCCTCCTTGGGAGCCACAAAAGGACAAGGTCTCTGTGGTCCCAGCCAGAGACATGACACTTTCCCTGCAAACACACAGCAGCCTGCTGTGCAGTGCTCCCTCTGTCCTGCTGGAGCTGCTGGGTGGGGGAATGACAGAGCAGGTATGGACCCAGCTGGCCCCCAGATCAGTGTCTTCGAAAACAACCACCCAGGTTCTGAGCTTTGGACCTGCACTTTGCAAAGAGCATGGAGAGAAGGACCTGACTGTGCAGATGCTTCCCAGAGAGGTGGGCTGGCCAGCCTTTGTTCCACAGGCTGCTACAGTCCCCAAGCATCACTGAGGGAAGCTGTTACTGCAAGGTGGAGGGCTATCCCACACCCAGGGAATTGCTATGTGGGAAGAGCTGTGGCAAACAGCCCCAGAGCAGTGCTGAGGTGGGAAGGTGGAGCACCAGCACCTCCAACATCTCCACCCTCACTTTACCCACGCGGCTGATGACACCCTCCCACAGCATGTCCACTTGGACAAACCTTGTGGCCATGCAGCTCCACACAGAGACACCCAGGAGCTATTCTGGGGTAGGGTCTGCTGGAGAGGAGCCAACTGTGTGAACCATCACCCAACCAAACAAACAGCAGCATTTCGATTCAAACTATTCCCTATTGGTTCCCCATGGGTAGTTAACCTGTTAATACTCAAATGGTGTATCCCCCAGTGCCATTCACCCTCATCATTCTTTGATTTTCTAGCTCTATTTCAAGACAGTGCCTGCATAAGGTGACTGTCAACATAGCACAGCCATACCATCAGCCTCCCGTGGCCTCATCCTTCACGTCTCAGGCAGGCATTGTTACGGGCAGGGGAGGGCCGGGCACTGCCACAGCTCAGGGGCTCTGGTCAGTGGGGTCACACTTCAGCATGACTTTGACTCCCTCGCCCCTCCTGGTGGTCTCAAATGCCTCCAGAGCCTTTTCCAGGGGGAAGCGGTGTGTAACCAAGGGCTTGACGTTGATCCGCTTGGATGAGAGCAGCGCGATGGCCACAGGCCACCTGCAAGGGGAATGCAGAGCAGGAGATCATAGAATGCCAGCAGGGTGGGGGCTGGGAGGGACCTCTGGGCATCATCTAGTCCAATCCCCCTGTTAAAGCAGGGTCACCCACAGCAGCTTGCCCAGGATCACCCTCCAGCTGGGTTTGGAATCTCCCCACAGAAGGCAACTCCACAAGCTCTCTGGGCAGCCTGGGCCAGGGCTCTGGCACCCTCACACCAAAGAAGTTTCTTCTCCTGTTCAGGTGGAACCTCCTGGGTTACAGTTTGTGCCCATTGGCCCCTGGCCTGTCCCTGGGCACCACTGAGAAGAGTCTGGTCCTATCCTCTTGCCTCACTTGGCCCTCTAGCTCTTGCTCAGCATTGGGCATAGAATCATAGAATCCTAGAACAGTTCCAGCTGGAAGAGACCGTGGAGATCATCAGTGCAGCCTTTGTCCTAACCCTAGCAAATTACTAAATGATGCCTCCCAATGCAACATCTACCTGTCTCTTAAACACCTCCAGGGATGGGGACTCNAACATCTCCAGGGATGGGGACTCAAGCACCTCCCTGGGCAGCCTGTGCCAATGGCTGACAACCCTTGCAGCAAACAAATTCCTCCTAATGTCTAGCCTGAACCTCCCCTGGGGCAATTTCCATCCATTTCCCCTTGTCCTATCAGTCTCCACTAGGGAGAACAGACCAGTCCCTGCCTCTCTACAACCTCCCTTCAGGTAGTTAATAGAATCATAGAATCATAGAATAGAATCATAGAATCATAGAACAGTTACAGCTGGAAGAGACCTTGGAGATCATAAAGTCCAGCCTTGTCCTAGCCCTAGTAACTTACTAAATGATCCCCTCTGGCTCTGCCCTTCTCCAGGCTAAGCAGCCCCAGGGCTCTCAGCCTTTCCTCACAGCAGAGATGCTCCAGTTTCCTCAGCAGTCCGTAAGAGCACAGAGAAACCTGGTTTGATTACAGTCATGTCATTAGCCCAGGCAACCAAGGAGAGCTTTGCTCACAAACAATCTTCTGGAAGGGGAACCTCAAGCACCAGGCATGGGAGGTGAGACAAGCCAACTGCTTTGGGCTGTCAAGCACCGCGACTGCAGGCACTGCTACACACACAGCGTTGGCTGTGCCAAGAGGCTGAGCATTTCAGAGTGCCATGAGGTTTAACCAGCGGTAAGGAAACCCAGCCCTTTCCACATCCTCTCTCCTGGTGGAGAGCAAGAATTTCTTAAGGACAGATTTGGAGACTCCTCAGCCCTCCGTGGCCCAGACTCACGTGTTGCAGTAGCGGAATATCCCGCGGATGTCCACCTCCCGCACGGCAGCGTTCACAATGGGCACAGTGACCATCTCAGGCCCCAGCCCCACCAGCACCAAGGTCCCACCAGAACGAGTGGCCTGGAGAACAAACACACCAGTATGTTAGATATTTTGCAAAACACACTTACCATAGTCTGTGCAGCAGGCTGGGATAAAATATACAGCCACGCTCTGAGGCTGTGAGGCATGGCAGAGAAGCTCAGGGACAGGCAGCATGGTGTCAGGAGCCTGGAAGTGGGAAACATGTAATAAACAAGGCTTGGAAAGCAATCTTCCCAAAATCTCTGAAGCATTTTGGTATCTAAATGTCATTCTGAGAAATGACTGGCACCGAGGAGTAGTACAAAAGGTACTTTTGGATTTCAAAGGGAGGGATTTAAAACTAAGAGCCTGGTGCTCTACTGGAATTTCTCTTTGTGGAGCTTGTGCCATTTCTCTCCTGTCCTTTCACTGTGAAACTCTGTACTACCTTCTCCACATCCTCCTGCTAGGCAGCTGATGACAGCAAAACATCCTTCACTGCTCTCTGCACCTGCTGGAATCCATTTTCTTCATTATTCTTCTTATTTGGACATAACTTCAACTTAATGGAAGATGTGTCCTGCTTGTACCAGCTCCTTGCATGGCCATGCTGGGGTTTTGGGCTCTTACTCTAGACTCTTTGGGAAGTGGTCAAGCACTCAAGCATCAAATCAGCCAGTTAATAACTCTTTAATTGTCTCTCTTAGGTTGTTGTCTTAACCTGCACCTTCTCTCCCTCACACCAAGGCCACTGGGAGCAAAGTAACTGTCATTCACTGTGGCATCCCAGAAAAGGAGAAGCCAGTGAGGACAAGTGGTACTCACATAAATGCCAGCCTGGATGCAGGCTTGCACTCCTGTACACTCCACTGTTATCTCAGGCATGCAGCCAAGCAGGCTTTCCACTTTGGAGGCCACCTCCTGTGGGGTCTCATTCTTCACCTGAATGGTGAAATCTGCCCCAATCTCCTTGGCTTTTTGCAGGCGAGAGGCAGATAAATCTGGGGAAAGACAAAGGAAGTCAAGAACTGGAGCAGTGTGTGAAGCAGAAGGGGAGAAAGAAGCTGAGCCTGCAATCTTCATCCTAGCCCCTAGGAGGTCACCACCTTGCTTGGTGACCAGCTGTCAGCTCTCTCAGGACAGGACACAGCATTTGTTCTGTGGTGGGACAAGATTTCCTAGACCCACAGCTAAGGAGTGAGCAATGTCTCCTGCCAGAGGTTTGAGTACTTAGCAAGTGATGCCTTTGCCAAGGGCATGCTCCTCTCTAAGACACAAAGCACATGCACCCACCACAAAGAGGACAATTCCCCTCTCACCAGGGCACAGTCTCCAGATGGGGGGTAGAGGAAAACATAATCAAAGGAAAATAGAAGGAGGATGAGGCCTCTGCTCCTACAAGAACCACTCTGACAGCTGGGAGGAAGCCAGGCCAGAGGATCTGCCCTGCCCCACAGCTGTCATGGCCACAGTGATGTTCCTGGACATGCCCCTAGCAGCAGTAGAGAACTCAGGATGTTGGGTGCAGGCACATCCAGCAGAATAAGCACCTAGCAGACCTGGGGAAGGAGTTTCTAGAAGGGCTATAAAAGGGCAATAAAATGCAGACAAAGGAGGAAAAGCCAAGGCTGAAAAGTAAGGGCAGCATCACCCTGGAAGCCTCAACGTAGTTGCTGTGGCTGTAGGAGGCATTAGTCACATCTGTCCCACCCAAGTGCTGAGCACTGGGCCTCAGGCTGTGTGTATGACTATGACTGATGATTTATAGTATCTGCCCAGTCACTAGTACCTTTTCTACATCACAGAATCATTCTGGTTGGAATTCTGAGATCCTTGAGGCCAAGCATCCACCCAACACCAGCATGCTCGCCACTAAACCCTGGCCCCAGGCATCACATCATTGCCTGGCACAACAGGCCCTACCAGCCAGTGCAGTTCAGCAGTGCCCACAAAAGTCACTCTCAGGCAGCAAAAAACCCCCCACACCTTTCCTACAGTTGGCCTCTGTTTTGCTGAGCTGCTTGGGAAGGAAGTCCTGGTGTCAGAGAGGCACACAGGATGCAGCAGCAATGCTGTCAGATCTGGTCAGGGCTGTGAGAACATCCTGGTAGAGTGGCCTAAGTGACTCAGCCAGCACTAAGCACTTAGTGAAGCTGACAGGTCTGCAGGGTATCAAATGAGAAGGTAATCAACATTGTTCAGAGCTCCAGGCACTTGTGAGTCTTGAGAAGGACCAAGAGCTTTGGATTTTAAACCTCACTGTGGCTGAACCTCACACAGCTCTTGGGAAACTGGTCATATACACAATTCAAGGCTTGCATCTTGCCTCTAGTCAGGAATGTGTTGACTCTTCTGGGCCACTGGAGCTAATGAAAAGCTTTGGCTGCCAGCTTCTGTATCTTTGCTTCCACAGAAGTTACCAAATGACACTCAAGCTCCTCAAGATGGTTCATGAGCCAACTTAGCAGGAAAATATTATCAAAGCTGTTGTGATTTCTATGTTGATCTTCTTTCACAAAGGAGCTGAACCCTGCCCAAGCTGTTCACCTTCCCTGACCTTGACTTCTAGGCTCTCTGGAGGCACCAGTGCCTAGGCCTCCAGACTGAGATAGCACATGGGGAGAAGTTTCCCTGAAGCAGGAATTACTAAGTGTACCTTTAGTGACAGAGTAAGGCAAGAGGGCCCAACACTGCCACACAGATACCCAAGGAATAAGGCTGCTCTTTTACATGCCTCTAAGGAGAAAAGGAGCTTTCTGGAGCAACACCAATGTCCCCAGCAAGGCAGAAGGACAGGAGAATGTCACCCAGAGATATCAATCACAGCCCCTCAGCAGTGGAGGGCAGAAAGCTACAGAGAAGAGCAGAGGAGAACTCATCAGACAAAACCATTCTGCACCCAACTGTAGTCCATGAAACAGATCAAATCCTCCCCAAAAGGGAGAGCACCACGAAAGAGTATTCCTACTCTGGCAGGAATAAAGCACTTCCAGGAGAAGGGCAGAGGTTATCAGAAACAGGCAAGTTGCTGCATCTGAGAGGAAAGGCAAGCTTTGGTGCACACAAGCCTTTGGAAAGGTAGGGCTGAGCATCAGCCTCTAGCTATGGTGCCAGCCACTGCCCAGGAGTCCCAGGGAATGCACCTGAGACCTTGGCAGACAAGTAACTTTCCATAACTCCTTGACTCCAAAGCCTCTCCTCACAGAAGCTGCAGCAGGTGAGCTCTCCCCAGGTCAGGAAAAAGCTCTTCTAGGTGTTTCTGTGTTTGTATGGAGCTTGTCAAAGCAAACACAAACACTGAAAGCCTTAACTGCTCTACAGACAAAGCTCCTCATGGACAAACACAGGATCAAAAGCCTGGGCAGTGAACTGAAAGGATGTTGCAGCAATGCACAAGAGGCCTTTGTGGGCAGAGTCACCTCACACATGCTGGCTCCTGAAGCCAAAGCAAAAAGCAGTTTCTTGAGAACAGCAGCAAAATCCCCAGTGGCAAGGAGCCAAACCAAACCCAATCCTCAGCTCATGTCCCATGCACCTGCAGGGGTGTCTCTGAGCACCTCAGCCAAACAGCTCTCAGGTAGGAGATGGGGCAAGAAAGATGACCCAGGTAACTCTAGGCCAGTCAGCCTCACCTCCAGCCCTGGAAAGGTGATGGAACAGCTTGTTCCTGCCACCATCTCCAAGCATTTGGAGGAGAGGAGACTTATCACAAGTAGTCAAAATGGATTCTGTAAGGGGAAGTCCTGCCTGACTAATCTGATAGCCTTTTATGATGGCATAACTAGGTGGATAGATGAGGGGAAGGCAGTGGATGTGGTTTTTCTTGACATTAGCAAAGCTTTTGATACTGTCTCCCATGGTATCCTCATTGCCAAACTTCAGAAGTAAGGATTGAGAGACTGTGCTGTGAGATGGATTGAGAATTGGCTGAAGGACAGAGCCCAGAGAGTTGTGGTCAGTGGAGCAGAATCTAACTGGAGGCCTGTGACTAGTGGTGTGCCCCAGGGGTCAGTGCTGGGGCCAGGACTGTTCAATATATTCATCAGTGATCTGGATGAAGGGGGAGAGTGTTCCCTCAGCAAGTTTGCAGATGATCCCAAGCTTGGAGCAGTGGCTGGCACACCAGGAGCTGTGCTGCCATCCAGAGTGACCTGGACAGGCTAGAGACATGGGCAGGGAGAAACTTAATGAAATTTAACAAGGGGAAGTGTAAAGTACTGCATCTGGGAAAGAACAAGCCCATGGATCAGTACAGACTGGGAACTGATCTGTTGGAGAACAGCCCTGGGGAAAAAGCTCTAGGAGTGCTGGTGGCTAGGAGGATGCCCATGAGGCAGCAATGTGCCCTTGTGGCCAAGAGGCCAATGGCATCCTAGGATGCATGAAGAGGAGCGTGGCCAGCAGAGCCAGAGAGGTTCTTCTCCCCTCTCCTGTGCCCTGGGGAGGCCTCCCCTGGAATCCTGTGTCCAGTTGTGGGCCCCTCAGCTCCAGAAGGATAGGGAGCTGCTGGAGAGAGTCCAGCACAGGGCCAGCAAGATCCTGAAAGGAGTGGAGCATGTGCCCTAGGAGGACAGGCTGAGAGAGCTGGGTCTCTTCAGCCTGGACAAGAGGAGACTGAGAGGAGACCTCAGCAATGCTTAGAAATATGTTAAGGGTGAGTGTGAGGAGGAGAGAGCCAGGCTCTGCTCAATGGCATCCAATGTTAGGACAAGAGGGAATGGGAGCAAGCTGGATCACAGGAGGTTTAGTATTAACATGATTAGGAACTTCTTTGCAGTGAGGGTGCCAGAGCACTGGCCCAGGCTGCCCAGGAGCCTGTGGAGTCTCCTTGTCTGGAGCCATTGCAGAGCTGCCTGGACACATTGCTGTGTGAGCTGGTCTAGGTGATCCTGCTCTGGCAGGGGGGTTGCACTAGATGATCTTTCTAGGGCCCTTCTAACCCCTGACATTCTATGATTCTCTGATTCTATGTCTACAAGTCATGGTCATTGCCCATTCAAGGTAGAAAGACAAGGAGGAGTTAATTCCATGTAGACAAGTTTGCTGACCCTACAAACCATGTACCAAGATCTTCCTGTGGCCACCTGAAGCCCTATGGCTTGGCTAGCCAGACCTGCTTGCCAAAGGCCCCAGGAGCAGCCTCCAGGCAGAGGCAACTGCAGGGAAGCAAAGAGCCAGGCAGAACTAGGGCTGGGGCAGCAAGCTGAGCCAGCTGCCTCAGCCCCAGCAAGCCCTGCCAGCTCATCCTTCCCCACCCAAGGACTAGGTCACCCAGCAGCCCCTGCACCAGCTCAGCACAGCAGCAAGGTTCCTCAGACCTGATTCAAGAGGCAGGGCTGCTTTTCCTGCTGTAGCAAGCCAGCAGCCTCAAATGAGAACACTTCACAAAACCTGAGGCCTGGACTGATGGCATCCACCAAGCAAATGCCTCCAGGCTGGGGCCAGCAGAGAAAAACATACCTTGGACTCAGCAGCAAGAGGACTTAGGGTGGAGAAGGCAACAATCTGCCTTAGGTTTTGAGGTGAGCTACCACAGAAGGATGCTTCCACAAAGGCAAAAGGGAGAGGGTAGGACCTGAATTTTGCCTCTCAACCCAAAGATGGAAACAGAGAAATGGAGAGGTCAAACCCACAGCTGGTCTCAAGGGTGGCAGCTGCAGTAACAGCCTTCTGAAAGGTCCAGACTGGGGCTCTGGCCCCAAACCACTGCAGCAATCTATGCACCAGGAGCAAGCAGAGCTCCTGTCATTCAGGAGCTTTGGCCCTTTCCCAAAAGACCTGCTCAAAGTGTGATAAAGGCTTGATCCAAGGAGCACTCATTAGCCTCTGGTTTATCCTCCTGGAAGCACTGGAGCTCTTCCACCCACACAACTAGGAAGAAGTCATTACCCTGGTCTGCTAAGCTAGCAGAGCAGCATCAGTTGCAAGCTGCATCTTCTTACAGATTCCAGTTAGTGCAGAGATTAGTCTTGTCCTGGGGCAGGAAGGGTTTGTTAGGATTCCCTGCAGACAGGAGCACACTACTGCTCCATTCAGAAACACTTGCCACTGCGCAACAAGTTCAGCACAGGTGTAGGGTCCTGCACCTGGGGAGGAATAATCTCACCCACCAGCACAGCTTAGGGCTTCACCTAAGCTTCTCCTCCCCCTCTACTCTGCCCTGCTGAGCTCACAGCTGAGTATTGTGTTCAGTTCTGGGCTACCAAGTTCAAGAGAGACAAGGAACTACTGGAGAGAGTCCAGTGGAGGCTACGAGGGGACTGGAGCATCTCTGGCAGGAGGAAAGGCTGAGAGCTCCTTTCCTAGAAGGGTGCCAGAGCCCTAGCCCAGGCTGCCCAGAGAAGTTGTGGAGTCTCCTTCTCTGGAGAGATTCCAAGCGCAGCTGGAGGTGATGCTGGGCAAGCTGCTCTGGGTGACCCTCTCGAGCAGAGGGGTTGGACTAGATGATCCCCAGAGGTCCCTTCCAACCCCCAACCTTCTAGGATTCTGTTAAGTGCTCAAGCTTCCTTCCCCAGAATTTACCTTGAAGGAACAATTTGGAACCAGCTCAAGTGTTGTATTGTGGAAAAAAGGCACACTCTGAAGAGTTAAAAGGACTTACCTGTGATTACCACAGCTGCTGCACCCATCATCTTAGCAACAAGCACATTCACAAGGCCAATTGGTCCTGGGCACAAATGGGAGAAAGAGAACATATATAACTGCCAGACAGCAGCAGCCCCAGGCTCTGAGTGAGCCTCCAGCTTGGCATGGTCCTAGGCTAAAAAGGTTCCAGCTGTGGAAGCACAGCATCAGGGTAGTGAGATCAGCTTCTGGGAGAGCAGCTACTGCTGTGAGAGGGGCTCTGCAGGGACAATGCCACCCACTGCCCTGCTCCCTTGAGCTGGGAGGCTCAGCATGCCCACACACTGCACCCTGCATCTGGGCAGCATGGCCAAAGAGAGCTTCAAGGCTCCCCTCAGCATGCTGTGCCAAGAGCCATGCTTAGAGCAGAGCCTGGAAGCACAGCTTGCCCCCGGCCATCCCCCTCCAGCCCATGGCAGGCACACAATCCAAGCACTGAATATGTTCACTGTACCAGAGCCAGCAGGCACAGTCTGACAATCCCTTGTGGTCTCCTGCGGCCTCTGGTGCCATAACTGTGCCCACAGCAGAGGGAGCATTAAACTCATTGCCCACGGGAAAGTGTGGGGAGTGATACCCATGTTCCTAGAATCCTTGGATGGGTAGGATGAGCTCATTAGCCTTCTGGCAGTCATCCTAGGAGAAGGACAACTCTGATTCCAAACCTGGGCAGATGGAGCTCGTTTAGCCCTGGAAGGCCTTCCAGCTAAGAGGTTAAACCTCTATCCTAAGGNAGCCAGGAGGTCTCCCCTCAATCTCCTCTTTTCCAGGCTAAACAGGCCCAGATCCCTCAGTCTTTCCTCTTAAGGCTTATGTTCTAAGCTCTTTAGCAGCTTGGGAGCCTCTGTCCCCTCTCCAGCACCTCCATGTCCCTCTTGGAGTGAGGGGCCCAAAACTGGCTGCAGTACTGGAGGTGAGACCTCCCCAAAGCTGAGGAAAGGGGCATGATCACCTCCCTGCTCCTGCTGCCAACACTGTTCCTGCTCCAGGCCAGGATGCCCTTGGCCTTCTCGGCCCCCTGGGCGCACTGCTGGCTCCTGTTCAGCTGTCAATCAGCACCCCTAGGTCCCTCTGTGCCTGGCAGCTCTCCAGGCACTCCTCCCCAGGTCAGGTTGTCTGGGGCTCTGAGCAACCTCATCCAGTTGAAGATGTCCCTGCTAACTGCAGGGACATTGGGCTAGATGACCTTTGAAAGGTCTCTTTCAACTCAAACCATTCTGTGACTCTGTACAGAAAGGCAGCCAGATCCAGATCTCCCCATCACACCCTAGATGTTCTCCCCAAGGGTGGTCCCAGCACACCCCCTCCCATCAGTGAGGGAGAGTGGGTACAGTGGGTATCAAACACCTTCTGGACAGAAACAGCACTGTAATGCAGCTAATACAGGTGATGGAAAAAGCAGAGAGAGGTGAAACCCTTCTGAACTGCTGACAGAAATAATCTCAGCCCCACAAGGCAGCCCTCCAGAAAGCCACCAGTATGGGCTGTGTCTGCCAGGAAGGTCCTTCTGACAGCTCTGGGAAGCTCAAGCTCAGCTCTCAGCCAGTCTGAGACACAAAGTCAGAGGAACAGCAGTGACAGTTGTGGGAAGACAGCTGGAAGGGATCTGTATGCCCCTTATCTCCAGAAGGCACTAAAGGGCTGACTCCAAGAGTTCAGCTGTCTCAGAGACATTTGCTGCTCCTGGGTCTGGGCAGTGCCCCTCTGATGGTGAGGGGAGCTCTGCAGCATGATCCCGACTCCATCAAATGATCCAGAGCATCCAACTCTGCCAGATCTGAACCTGGCAGCACAAGATCCAGGCTCTGCCTTTCAAAGCTCAACAAAAAAAAGAAATGAAGCAAAGGAATATTTACTCAAACTGCAGCAAACAGCAAGAGCCTGCAAGAGGAGAGCTACGAAGCAGCCACTTCCTCCCAGGCAAAAACTTGTGATGCCAGCAGAAAATGTGATTTTACCAACGCTCAGGAAATGAGTGACAGCAGGTCTGGACAGTGAGAAATTAGTCCCATCCAGACCAGCATCTCATCCTGACAGCAGCTCTTGGGATCTGCTTTGAAAGAAGTCTTCTTCCTGCCTGAGGACTCTCATGAGAAGAGCATTCAAGTGCCTCCTTCCGACTGATGAGATCCTGAATGTTTCCTCTGCAGACACCAAAGCTCAATCCCAAGGTATTTCCTACCCATGGATGCACCAGCTCCATACAGACTGGGAAAGAACAAGCTCCACAGGTAGAGCAGTATCAGGGTAGCAACCTTAAACTGTTTTTAACCCCTTGTGTAAATGCACTTATACAGATAGAACACTGCAGGGGTTTAGCTGGGTTCCTGGAGTATTTGACTTGCCTTTGAGAAAATTCATCAGTCCTGCTACAATTAAGAGCATACTCAGGTCTGCTGAGCTATGTGTGAAAACAGATGGGTAATGCTGGCAGCTTAGAGGGGCCACTCAACACCAGGCCAAAAAGCAGCCTAGCAGGGACCTGCTTCCTCCTCCTGTTCTGCTCTAAGCAGGGTGAGCTTGTTTCCAACGACAGAGCAGGGTGTTTCCTGACAGGAACACTAAAGCTAGCTGAGAGCAAAGAGCCACAGCATCCTAAGAAGGCAAGGATATAAAAAGGCAGCAGCAAAGAAGCCAAGAGCAGGGAGCAAATAGGAAAACATTCAAGGCCAATGGCCAGCAGATCCAGAGAGGTGATTCTGCCACTGCACTCTGCTCTGCTCACACCTCCTCTGGAATACTGGGTCTAGCTCTGGAGCCCTCAATACAGAAAGGACATAGAGCTGATGGAGCAGGTGCAGAGGAGGCCACGAGAATGCTCAGGGGCTGGAACACCTCTGCTCTGAGGACAGGCTGAGGGAGCTGGCATTGTTCAGCCTGGAGAAGAGAAGGCTTCAGGGGACCTACTAGTGACCTTCCAGTACCTAAAGGGAACTTCCAAGAAGGCTGCAGAGGGCCTGTTTGCAAAGGCCTGCAGTGAAAGGACAAGGGGCAATGGTTTTAAATTGGACAAGAGTAGATTTAAACTGGACATTAGAAAGAAGTTCCTCCCCACGAGGGTGGTGGAACACTGGCACATGTTGCCCAGGCAGGTGGTTGAGTTCCCATCCCTGAAGGTATTGGAGGTGAGGCTTGCCAGGGCTCTGGACAAGCTGCTCTAGTTGGGGATGTCCCTGCCCACTGCAGGGGGGTTGGACTAGATGAGCTCCAGAGGTCCCTTCCAACCCAAACCATTCTAGGATTCAAGTGGTGACATCCCATCAGACCTGCAAGAAATGTTCATGTCTAGCACCAGAGGGGATCAATGACACTTGTCTGAAAGGTCTTGGCAAAGTGGCTGCTGCTCAAGCCTCAAACCTGTTCTTTCTGGCTCAGAAAGCACTAAAGCCTGTTGTGTTCAAGCAGAGGGCATTCAGTGCAGTACTCAGAAGGGCCAAGAGGTGCTTGCTGCACTAATCCCCCCAAGCAGCAGAGCAGGGATCTCTCCCCAGAGGGAACACTGACTGACTTGTAGCAGTAGCTGGCGCTGTGCTTGTAGAAGCGACACAAGTTGCCATCGTCAGGAGGTGTGGCACAGAAGAAGATGCTTGGGGACAGGTTGTAGCGGCCAGCCTTGCAGAACTCATCCACCTCCCTGGGGACACCAGGCTCGATGGCCACTCGGTCACCTGCCAGGGGGGAAAGCAGACTCTGTTAGTCAGGCAGAAGGTGGGAATGTAGGTATGAGTAGCACCAATCAAGCCCAGCATGACAGCCTGGCACAGGAGTAGCACGAGGGACATCTGCTGAGAACAAGCATGCTGCACACACCAGGCAGGCTCCTCATGCTTCCTTCGCGGTGGCCTCATCCCCAAGATGTCACCTGAAAAGAGACAGAGTTTCGGAGACACAGAGAGCAGATGGAAGCTCAGTCACACACAGTATCCCAGTATGTCAGGGGTTGGAAGGGACCTAGAAAGATCATCTAGTGCAACCCCCCTGCCAGAGCAGGATCACCTAGACCAGCTCACACAGCAATGTGTCCAGGCAGCTCTGCAATGGCTCCAGACAAGGAGACTCCACAGCCTCCTGGGCAGCCTGGGCCAGTGCTCTGGCACCCTCACTGCAAAGAAGTTCTTCCTCGTGTTAATACTAAACCTCCTGTGGTCCAACTTGCTCCCATTCCCTCTTGTCCTACCATTGGATGCCATTGAGCAGAGCCTGGCTCTCTCCTCCTGACATGCACCCTTAACATATTTGTAGACACAAACCTCTCTCCAGCTGCCTTGCCCTCAGTTTTAGCAGATGACAAGGCAGCCCTCACCCCAGGCAACCACACACTGACCACACTGTTTTTCAGAATCTGTAGTAATCAAGAGAGAAAATAATGAGAAAGCTCTGCTGGCCACCACCCTGCCAACTGGAAAAGGCTGCTCCTTGGGAAGGAAGCTTATGGTGCAGAAGAAATTAGAGTAGATTTAGACTGGATATTAGAAAGAAGTTCCTCCCCATGAGGAACACTGGCCCAGGTTGCCCAGGGAGGTGGTTGAGTTCCCATCCCTGGAGGCATTGCAGGTGAGGCTTGCCAGGGCTCTGGGCAAGCTGCTCTAGTTGGGGATGTCCCTGCCCACTGCAGGGGGGTTGGACTAGATGAGCTCCAGAGNCTGTATGATTCTAAGCAGACCCAGGAGTCATGCAGGACTGAGAGGGGAACAGAGCCATTGTGATGCTGTGATGGAGTTGCTTGGACTGCTGGAAGGACACACGCTGCAGGATTAAGAGTCATTATTTAATTGCAGCCACGAGCAGAAGGGACTAAAGAAAACAGCTGTGTGACTGCAGTACAACTTGTCTGTTTTATTTGGCAGGAGAAGCCAAACAAAGCCCACTGTCTCAGCCAAGCTCTGCACCAACAGGCTTTCAGTCAGACATGGTGACAAGCAGGAGGATGGATGGAAGGAAGGAGCCATCTAGCCCACCACCCCACCTCTGATGTGCCCAAACAGGGGATAGCTGGGCTGAGAGAAGCGCAAGAACAAACACTGACTGTTCTCCCAGCCCCCCACTCCACTCAGCTCTGGGGCCTCCCAGGCTGTGTGTGGTTGCTTTGTAATTAGTAATCCTCAACATTATCTCCTCCACCTTCCACCATGCACATTTCTGGTGTCCACATCACCCCTTGCCAAGGAGACCTGCAGGTCTGGGACATCTTCAGAGAATGCTGCACCTGGCTCCCACTGTCCCTTGCTCTTGTACTGCAGGAAGCAGGCAATAGGTGAGCTTTATGTGCCCTCTCCTTGCCCTCCATGACCCTTCAGACCTGTGTCACACGTCCTTGACCTGTCACTCTAGCTCAAGTCTCTCACTTAGCCATTTGCCAAAGAGATGCTGCTCCACATCTCATCATCTCCTTGTTCTCCTGCAAAACAATTTCCACATCTTTTGTATTCCTCTGGAAAGGAGACTAGAACTGCATGCAGAGCTCCAGATATGCAATAATGTCCTCTGGCTGAGTTTCTGTCTCTTTCCTAACACTGATTTGCATTTTTCACCTTTACTGAGTTAACATTTCCACACACTGTGTCAGAGCCAAAGGTCTCACTCTTCTGTCACAGACACCACTTTATCTTGATCAGCATTGAGTTTCACCTGCATCTTGCTGCCCAAGCACCCTAAAGTCTCTCTGTAACTCTTGTTAGCTCTCCTGTGTCCTCTCCACTCTGCCTAATTTGCTATCATCAGCAAACTTTGCAAAATTGACTGCTCAGCCCTACTGTCTGGGACACTCATGAGCACAGTGAACTGTAGAGATCACACCATGGGGCCTGGTACAGTTGCTCCAGTGACCTCTCTCCACTGCAGGAGGCCATTTGCTCCTTCAAGAACACACATAGTGAAGACACATGAACAGCAGGCTGTTGGCAAGAGCACTGCACATCATTTCTGAAGCTCCATCTAGCTTCTTCAAAAGGCACCTTGGACCAACCTACACTCTGCACTGCATGAATCACAGTATCACAGAATGTCAGGGGTTGGAAGGGCCCTAGAAAGATCATCTAGTGCAACCCCCCTGCCAGAGCAGGATCACCTAGACCAGCTCACACAGCAATGTGTCCAGGCAGCTCTGCAATGGCTCCAGAAAAGGAGACTCCACAGCCTCCTGGGCAGCCTGGGCCAGTGCTCTGGCACCCTCACTGCAAACAAGTTCTTCCTCGTGTTAATACTAAACCTCCTGTAGTCCAACTTGCTCCCATTCCCTCTTGTCCTAACACTGGATGCCATTGAGCAGAGCCTGGCTCTCTCCTCCTCACACTCACCCTTAACATATTTCTAAGCATTGCTGAGGTCTCCTCTCAGTCTCCTCTTGTCCAGGCTGAAGAGACCCAGCTCTCTCAGCCTGTCCTCCTAGGGCACATGCTCCACTCCTTTCAGGATCTTGCTGGCCCTGTGCTGGACTCTCTCCAGCAGCTCCCTATCCTTCTGGAGCTGAGGGGCCCACAACTGGACACAGGATTCCAGGGGAGGCCTCCCCAGGGCAGAGGAGAGGGGAGAAGAACCTCTCTGGCTCTGCTGGCCACGCTCCTCTTAATGCATCCTAGGATGCCATTAGCCTCTTGGCCACAAGGGCACATTGCTGCCTCATGGGCATCCTCCTAGCCACCAGCACTCCTAGAGCTTTTTCCCCAGGGCTGTTCTCCAACAGATCAGTTCCCAGTCTGTACTGATCCATGGGGTTGTTCTTTCCCAGATGTACCTTACACTTCCCCTTGTTAAATTGCATTAAGTTTCTCCCTGCCTAACTCTCAATTCAGACCAACTCAAGGCATCCCAGGATAAAGCACACCTAAGAAACTACCATGCCCAAGCTGGGTCATTATCAGCAGGACAGTGACCCTCCTTGAAGGAGAAGGTCACATTGTGACCTTCACAGCTCAGAGCAGATAAATTTACCTAACCAAAAAAGCACTCCCTCTTACCACCAAATTCTCAGGAACTCATTAGCTGGAAAACAAAGAGCAAGAGGGTTTTGCTTGCAGGTACCTGGTTTCAGATGAGTCACTCCTGAGCCCACTTTGATGACAGTGCCAGAAGCTTCATGGCCCAGCACCATGGGCTCCTTCACCACAAAGTCCCCGATGCGCCCGTGCTGCCAGTAGTGAACGTCAGAGCCGCAGATCCCAACAGAGTGCATCCTCAGCAGGACCTCTGCCAGACAGGGAAGGTTCCTTCTAGAAACACTTACCTCCTCAGGCACTGGGAGAGCAACACATGTGCTGTCCCTGTGTCCCACAGTCTTTCAGGACTGAAAGAGCTGGGTTTACTAGCATTAAACAAACGGACTGGAACTGCAGGTGCACACATGCTAGGGTGGGTGGAATATTCACCAGGCATCTCCTGAAATACTGAACTACACAAGGAGTTACAAATCTGGGAAGTTTAAACCCCTCTCACCAAAAGCCAATGCAATCTAAGAGAGGCAATGACAATTACTAGGGCAAGAATAAAAAAAAAACCCAAGTCCATTTAATTTCTCCTCCTCCCTGAGGTACAATTCCAGCCCTGGTGAGTTTGTGAATCAAATTTCTATCAGCCCATATGCCTACTAATATTCAGTCCTGCAATAAGATCATCTGACATGTCCCAAGAGCTGTTTGATGTGAAATACATGAGCTGATGAAACAGGAAGCCAAAGGAGCCAGCTAAAGGGGTGTATCTGTGACTGCTCCAACTCTCAGTTCAAGTGGAAATGCAGCATGACATGCTTCAGCCACACATTCTTTCTTGAATTATTTTACACTTTCTCCAAAATGTTTCCTCTCTTTAGAATATCAAGGAGTGACGGAAAAGAATGAGAAAATAAAGCAATGAGTAAAGGAAGCAGAGAGCAGCAGGCATCTTTAGACCTACCATTGGGACCTGGCTCCGGAACTGGACGGTTCTCCTACAGACAAAGAAAAGAGACAGAGACAAAACAAAGCCTTCAGCTGCTTGTGCAGAGCCATGGGAATGCCTCCTGGAAAGGCAGTCCTACTTATCTCAGTCAAATCCACAAGCACACAAGGTTTTTGGTTCTGGATGTTCAATAGGACATTGCTGTGCAGTGAGGAGGGATATGAATGCACAGCCCACACTTCCTCCTGAAGCTCACCTCCTTTTGCTGGCACAGGGGACTAACATGGGCACCATCACGAGTGAGCACACAGCCAGCTTGGAAAGCCACTCTCCAAATCATTTTGCAGTAATTTCCCCTTCCCTACCTGGACAAGAGCCACATACTAAACTCTCCTGCCCTGGAACAGCCTCAAGCTTCAGCTGAACCCTTCATCCCACTAGCTGACAAAAAAAATTAACCTTCTAAGCAGGGAGATCCTGAACCATCTATTTCTATAAAGCACTAACACTGCAGTGTTTATTAGCAAATATTTTTACTACATGCTGGGTTCAGTTTTGGGCTCCTCACTCCAAGAAGGACATTGAGGTGCTGGAGTGTGCCAGAGAAGGGCAATGAAGCTGGTGAAGGATCTAGAGCACAAGTGTTGTGAGGAGCAGCTGAGGGAACTGAGGTTGGTTAGTCTGGAGAAGGCTCAGGGGAGACCTTACCTCTCTCTAACACTCCCTGAGAGGAGGCTGGAGTGAGCTGGTCGTTGGTCTCTTCTCCCAGGTAACAAGTGATAGGACAAGAAGAAATGGCTTCAGTCACCAGGGGAGGTTGAGATGGGATATTAGGAAGAACTTCTTCCCCAGGAGGGTTATCAGGCAATACAATGAGTGCCATTCACAGGGTGACAAAGAAAATTTAAAGAAGCCCACAGGGGCTGCCAGTAAGGCCAGAGGAGCACTGGTGACCACTCTCAATATCTCCAGCAGCACGAGCATCCCAAGGAAAACTCATCCATCTGGATATAAGCCAGTTCAGAGACCAGCAACATAGACAGAATGAAGCCAGCATCCACCCTCACAAATCCCACACACCTTTCTAAATCACAGTGTTATGTAAATGCTTTCTTGAACTACAGAGACCACCTCAATCGTCATTGATTGCCTTTTATGTCTATCAAGTCAGGCTGCACGTGCTTCAAGGGAAACTGCAGTTATTCAAAGGTGGTTTAGAGCCACACAGGAATTATCCACCCCAACATCCCTTAGCCTTTGGCACGTGTTGCTTGAGCTAAGCATGAATGGCAAAAAGTCAACTGCATCCCTGACAATCAGCTGCTGCAGGTATCCAAAGTCTGTGTGTTCCTAAGAACTGCTTGCACAGAACACTGCCTGTCAGGGTTTGTCCATGCAAAACTTCCTTGTCTGATCTGGCACTTGCCAAACGCACACCTCCAGCAGCAACGCAGTGATTCAGCAGCCAGGAACATCCAAGCATTCACAGTCAGAGATGCAGAACCAGTCTGAGCACACAGGCTCCTCTCTCCACCAAAGAACTGCAGCTCAGGCGTGACCATGTGGCTGCAACCTTTGAACCTTCCCTCTAGCTTCTCACTTGGGCTCTCACAAAGCTGCAACACCTCACCTTCGAGTTCTGCTTTCGGGGAACAAACACCTTGTTCACTGAACCATCTCCCAAACAGCAAGTGCTCCCTGACCCTGCAGTCTCTGTCCCCTCCTCCCCCCCGCCAGGCCCAAAAAGGGGCTCGAGAGGCCCTTTGCCATGGGGCAGCCCCGAGCTCTGGGCTACCCGCTTGCCGCACGGGTCAGCCTCCCAAGCATGGGGGCAGCCGTTGCCCTTCCCCGCTCCCAGCCCGGGGCCAGTTTAGCTCACTGACCCGGCTCACCGGTGGGGCAGACGAGCGCCCCAGCTCTCGGTGCCGGGGGCTCTGCCCCAGCATACTCCCAGCCCGCCACGGCTGCTCCCCAGCCCGGCCCGGGCCGCCCCGCGGGGCTGCCTCCGCCGCTCCCCGGGGCTGCCTCCGCCGCTCTCCGGCCCAGCCCCCA
>VWZO01021243.1:23471-85578 GCA_013396975.1 Bucco capensis
AAGGGCCGGCGGCGGGGCCTCCCACGGTGGGGCCGCCCCTTTGCCCCCGGCCGCCCTCCGCGCCAGACCCGGCGCCGCCCCCACGGCACGGAGAGAGTGGGCAGGCCTAGACCCAGGCCCTCAGCCCAGGCCCCGATCCGCAAACCAGTCTCCGGCACCAAGCCGCGGTCCCCTTTCCGGTGCCAGGCTCAGGCTCGGGCCTGGGTTCAGTCCCCAGCCCTCGGCTCAGGCGCAGGCCCCAGGCCCAGGTCCTGGCGTTAGGCCCAGGCCCAAGCCCCAGCTCCACGTACCAGGCCCTGGCCCAGCTAAGCCTCTAACACAGGGCACCCAGAGCCCAGCAGGCAGCAGCATCAGCCCCCTCATCCCCACAGCCTCTGCCTAGCACCTAGGGAGCAGCTTCAGCTGGGAGCTCACTGGCTGCCTTCCCTGCACCCCTGCCCAGATGCCAGTGATTCAAAGGTGTATTTCCTGCAGGAACCTTTAGCACTAGCAGCACCAGGCTGGAGGCAGTTTTTGGCTTTGTTTTGTAGCTGTAGCTAAACCATGCCTGTACCACTTACCACTAAGTTCAATGCCAGAAGGAGGAAGGAATTCTTAAAAAAAATACCCAAAACCCACAAACAAACAAACAAAAAAAACCCCACACACCTTTACACACATCTCAAATAACTAAGCAAAGGAGAATGAATCACGAGCCACACACCCTCAACAGATGAGGAAACACAGGGAAACAAAAACATCAAGTGCAGCAGGGAAACTAGGCACCACTTTATTGCCCTGTCCCTCAAGGTTTGTTTGGGATTAAAAAAATTGTGTTGATCTTCCTTGTTGTTAAACAAGGTGACTTGTTTACAATAAATTCAACCACCCAGGGCTAAAAGTGAATGCTAGATCTCACAGGGGACTGAGTAACTTCCTTTTCTCGAGAGAGTAAGGGGGTAAAGCTCTTGTGTCTACTGTGGTATGCCCCCCATTTCTGAGCTAGGTATGAGCAGGAGGGCAAATGTTGGCCCCAGTGGGATCTTAGCCCTTGGATAGCATCAGTAGCCCATGCAGGCAAAAGAGGTTGAGACTTTTACCAAAAACAATTTAGGATACCTGGGTAAATGTCTGCCCAGGGGGAAGATGATGGGAGAAGAAACAAGCTCTGCACCGTGAGCAAGCGAGATGAGTGCAAGTGGTCCATGCTGTGAACATCCCCAGAAGCAGGGGCTTGATAACGTAGGAGGACAGGCTCCTGAAAGGCCCTGGGTTCCAGGGGAGATTGGTGGGGTAGGATGCCACCGACATGAAGATACACCTAGGGAGCAGGAACGTTGCTTGGAGAGTAAAGCCCAAAGACAGACAGAGAATGTGTTGTGTCTTGACATGAGGGGATCGAGTGTCCCCTCAGTAAGTTTGCAGACAACACCAAGTTAGGAAGAAATGTTGGTCTGCTTGAGAGTAGGAAGGCTCTGCAGCAGATGAAGCCCCCCAGGAGGAGTCCAGCAGATGAAGCCCACCAGATGAAACATACTCAGTCTGCCATGCCTAGAGAAGATGGCAAATGGAGGCAAGGGGAGAGCTGTGGATTCCCCTAGCAGGGCAAACCTCCTGCAGACTCCAATCCATCAGCACCACAGAGGAAAAGCTGAGATCTCTCCTGTTTCACATGCCCCCAACCAAGGGAGCAGGACATGGAGACTCTTCTAGGTTTTTGTCAGGGGCTGGTGTTTGCCTGCTCTCCCTGTTCCTGGGACCTGGGTTGCTCCAGCAGTTTCTTTCCTTTTGGTCTAACTGGAGGCCTGTGACTAGTGGTGTGCCCCAGGGCTCAGTGCTGGGGCCAGGACTGTTCAATATATTCATCAATGATCTGGATGAAGGGGGAGAGTGTTCCCTCAGCAAGTTTGCAGATGATCCCAAGCTTGGAGCAGTGGCTGGCACACCAGGAGCTGTGCTGCCATCCAGAGTGACCTGGACAGGCTAGAGACATGGGCAGGGAGAAACTTAATGCAATTTAACAAGGGGAAGTGTAAGGTACTGCACCTGGGAAAGAACAACCCCATGGATCAGTACAGACTGGGAATTGATCTGTTGGAAAACAGCCTGGGGGAAAAGCTCTAGGAGTGCTGGTGGCTAGGAGGATGCCCATGAGGCAGCAATGTGCCCTTGTGGCCAAGAGGCCAATGGCATCCTAGGATGCATTAAGAGGAGCGTGGCCAGCAGAGCCAGAGAGGTTCTTCTCCCCTCTCCTCTGCCCTGGGGAGGCCTCCCCTGGAATCCTGTGTCCAGTTGTGGGCCCCTCAGCTCCAGAAGGATAGGGAGCTGCTGGAGAGAGTCCAGCCCAGGGCCAGCAAGATCCTGAAAGGAGTGGAGCATGTGCCCTAGGAGGACAGGCTGAGAGAGCTGGGTCTCTGCAGCCTGGACAAGAGGAGACTGAGAGGAGACCTCAGCAATGCTTAGAAATATGTGAAGGGTGAGTGTGAGGAGGAGAGAGAAAGGCTCTGCTCAATGGGATCCAATGGTAGGACAAGAGGGAATGGGAGCAAGCTGGACCACGGGAGGTTTAGTATTAACATGAGGAAGAACTTCTTTGCAGTGAGGGTGCCAGAGCACTGGCCCAGGCTGCCCAGGAGCCTGTGGAGTCTCCTTGTCTGGAGCCATTGCAGAGCTGCCTGGATGCATTGCTGTGTGAGCTGGTCTAGGTGATCCTGCTCTGGCAGGGGGGTTGCACTAGATGATCTTTCTAGGGCCCTTCCAACCCCTAACATTCTGTGATTCTGTGATTGTCTCCTGTCCAGCAGCCACACCACCTGTGCTGAGCTGAGTTCTGCCAATCCAGGAGTGGCCTCAGCTCCTTCCAGGCATCCTAACTGAATCAGTCTTTCCTGAGATAATCTCCTAGTGCCATCTGCTGTCTGACCCAGCACCATCCTAGGGTGGTGGTGATGCTCCTGGCCACCTTCATCCTCAACCTCACTCGCAAGAAGAGCTGGAGCAGGTAGCCCACTGCCAAGATCAGGGGGTCCCCAAAGCCCCGTGCCTAGTAAGGGGCTGGATGTGTCATCACAAAAGACTGTTACATTTTCTTCCTTTTTATAGTTAAATGAGTAATACCAGAAGCCATGCACTGGGAGAGACACCCAGAAGAGGGAGATCTCCAGCTTTAGAGGTTTCCCAGGCTCAGCTAGGCCAAGCCACAGCTTGCTTAAATCAGTGCTGGTCCCAGCACAGCCAGGTTGGGCTATGGACACCTCCCCCAGCAAGTTCCCTGAGATTCACTAAGTTTTGGTAACTATGCTATAACTGATCAGAAAAGTAAAAAAAACTTTTCTCCTTTTTGAACTTAATACAGAGATTCTTTGTCTAGAAAATCTGCAGGACTCTTCATATATCAAAGTGGAGAGAAAGGTTCAGGACAAAATCCATGCATCTTTTCTCCACTGTCCCTAGCTGCAGCCTCCTGTCAACTCTTCCTTGGCACTGTCCTGGTTTGCTCTGCTCAGGTCTCGATTGCCACCTCCTGGCTTTCCTTCTGTACTGTGCATCTTGGTACCTCACTGTGACCTTTCCCATCCTGCTGTCAGAGGTAACAGAGTCTTACTGCCTCAGAGAAGCTTTTATTCTCTGCAGGTCTGACCTCCATCCCATGTATTATTGAATCAGGATGAAAGTGTCCTGGTTTGAGATGAAGCAGAACCAATTCTGTTCAGGGATTCGACTTCTCAGCTTAGTCTCTTAGTGCTGCACTGTCTGCAGTTCACAGCATGCTCTCACAGACAGTTTCTGCTGCTAGCAGTGATAGGCCCTAATGTTTAGAGTTACTACCAGGAGTTGGTGTGCAGTCCAAGGTCACTGCTAGACTTGCTGTCCCACACTGGGGCTGCAGAGTGAAAGGCTGCTCCTGCAGGGAGGAGCAGACAGCACAGGTCACCCTAAACTCACCAACAAGGAACTGGATTCCATCCCATATTCAACACGTGATACAAAGCTGAGGGATCACAAGGGACAAACTCTTCTTCAGTGACCAGTGGCCAAGGTGGACTGTGTCCATTCTACCTTCAATCTCAGTTAATGAGTTCCCAAACCCAGTTCCAGCATCCAGCTCCTGACTCTGGTTCCTGTCTGCTACTGAGTCAACTTTGGGACTCCTGCTGCAGCTCTGGCATGAGAGCATGTCCAGAGCAGGGCAATGAGGCTGTTGAAGAGTCTGGAGAGTAGAATCATAGAATCATAGAACAGTTCCAGCTGGAAGAGACCTTGGAGATCATCAGTCCAGCCTTTGTCCTAACCCTAGCAACTTGCTAAATGATGCCTCCCAATGCAACATCTACCTGTCTCTTAAACACCTCCAGGGATGGGGACTCAAGCACCTCCCTGGGCAGCCTGTTCCAATGGCTCACAACCCTTGCAGCAAACAAATTCCTCCTAATGTCTAGCCTGAACCTCCCCTGGTGCAATTTCCATCCATTTCCCCTTGTCCTATCACTCTCCACTAGGGAGAACAGACCAGTCCCTGCCTCTCTACAACCTCCCTTCAGGTAGTTGTAGAGAGTGATGAGGTCTCCCCTCAACCTTCTCTTTTCCAGTAATTCTTGTGAGGAGCCGGTGAGGGAACTGGGGTTGGAGAAGAGGAGGCTCAAGGGGGGGCCTTATCTCTCTCGACAGCTCCCTGGAAGGAGTTGGTCGTCCCTGCCAGGTTACCAGACGGTAAGAGGTTCTTCTGCCTGCACTGCCGGTGCAGACCAGCAGATGGAAGTAGCTGGGGTTTGCAGGAGCCATTCTGATCCCTTGCAGGAGCTCTTTGAATCACTCTTCATCACCTTTGCTGAAGAAATGGGCTGAAAGCATCAGATCATGCAACTCGCATGACTGAACTGAGAGGTCTTTTTGGATCAGAAGAGCTGGATTTTCTGTTTCCAAAGCGCTCCTTGCTGCAGTGCCTGGACCACACGCCCTGGCAGAGCATAGTGCTTTTTGGGAGAAGATGGTCTGAAAGCTCCCAGATCAGTTTATATTTTGTCCCATCATCAAAACTAAGAGGAGAAAGGAAGAGTTTCCAGTAACACATGCAATGAAAGTGTCCCCAAACCAGCCTTTTCCCCTATTCCTTCTTCTTCCAGCCCCAAATATCATCTCTTCTCTGGCTGCTTCCTCCTGCAGCCACTGTCTGCCAAGGAACAAGTGATAGACCCAGAGGAAATGGCAAAGTTGTGCCAGGGGAGGTTCAGATTAGATATTAGGAAGAATCTCTTCCCCATGAAGGTTATCAGGCATTGGCACAGGCTGCCCAGGGAGGTGGTGGAATCGCCATCCCTGGAAGTGTTCAATAAGTGTGGAGATGTGGTGCTTGGGAGACATGGTTTGGTGGTGAGCATGGCAGTGTTGGGTAGATGGTTGGACTCAATGAGCTCAGAGAGCTTTTCCAACCAGAATGAATCTATGACTCTACAAGGACCAAAGGACCTGGCTGCCACCAACCTGCATCCCTTTTCCTGACGATGTCCCCAAATCCCTGCCTGGAGAGCATCCCATTGAGCAGGACACTAGTGGGAGCAGGATTGGAGGGGCAGTGAGCTCAGAGGGACCACTCATGTGTGCAGACCCTGCACTGTGCCCAGGGAGGGGATGCATGGGGACCTCTGGAGCAGACGTGACCTACTTTCCATTGGAGGCAAGCAGCGTTGTGTCGGTCCTGGAGTAAGAGCTTAATTGAGGCAAGTGTCAATTATTGATGTCCAGGGCATGGCAATGCCTCTGCTAAAGGCTTTTCTGGGGGAAAAAAAAAAGGAGATCTCCTCCATAATTTAAACCTTGCAGACACCATCAGCAAGGACCTGGCTGCTCGCTGGGGAGCAGAGCTGTGGGGTAAGGGAGGGACCCAGCCATAGCTGGGAGGAGAGCACCAGGTGGGATGGAGGTAGGGGCTGGGATGTGAGCAGGAACTGGGACTCAGTTAGCGGCTGGAATGCAGTCAGGAGATGGGATGCAGGCAGGAGCTGGGATGTGGGCAGGAGCCGAGATGCAGGCAGGAGCCAGGATTTGGGCAGGAGCTGGGATGTAGGCAGGAAGTGAGATGTGGGCAGGAGCTGGGACTCAAGCAGGAGCTAGGATTTAGGCAGGATCTGCGATGTGGGCAGGAAGTGGGCTGCAGAAGCTGGAATGCAGGCAGGAGTTGTGACTCAGGCAGGAGCTTGAATTGGGGTGGGAGATGGGATTTAAGTAGGAGCTCAGCTTTGGGCAGGAGCTGGGATGCAGGCAGGCAGGCAGGGGGATCCCCTGGGGAAGGGGCTGGCAGTGCTGCTCTGGCTCAGGCAGCCCACAGCCCTGCAGCGAGTCACTTCCCGGAGCAGGGAGCTCAGCTGAGCCCGTTCCCAGGCCCAGTAGCCAGCAGGGCTATTTTTAGACTTGCCTTTTGCTTTTCCTTATGTTGGGGGGTTTTTTTGTTTGTTTTTTTTTCTTTCCCTGCTCTGTGCCTTCACTCAGCACTGCCCTCAGAGCCCTAGGGAGAGAGGAAAACACTGATCTGGGGGCTGGGACACTGCACAGGAAGGCTTTAGGAGCATCTCATGGCAGGGACTCGTTGAGCCAAGACCCCTTTGGCACAGCAAGGAGACCCCTCCCCAGGCCATCCCAGCTGCCACTGGTGATCCCACCCTAAGATCCAACCTTATCAGCCCTCCAGGCCACCCATCATCCTCCCCAGGGCTGCAGTTCCCACAGCTGCTTTTGGAGGTATAGATAAGGGCCACAGAAAGGTGTGGGCAGCCCTGGAGGAGGAGAAGGAGGAGGGCAGGCCAAGGGCAATGCTGCTGAAGATGTTTGCCTTCTATGGACATCTCTCCTTGCTGCACCACAGGCAGGGAGGAACAGCACTGGCACAGAGGAGAGGCCCTGAGCTGCTGCAGCAAGGGGGAAGCAGGGCAATGAAAACTGCCCAAAAAAACACCTCAGGGTTGCCCCTTTTGGGGGTTTCCAGAAGAGCTCAGCATCCCACTATGCCTCTGCAGGCAAGGCCTTGCCCTTCTATGGGGAAGAAGAGGTCCCAAAACCCAGTGGTTATGCTCAGCAGCATCCATGCAGGGAGGGCTAGGGAAGCAGAAGAGGTGCAGGGAACTCCCAACCCTACAGCAACCCACCCTCAACCCCAGAAGAAAACACAACAGACCACAGCAAAGAGTCACAGCAGCCTCTGGGTATATATTTTTTTTCTCCTTTTTTTTTTTTGGTTGCATTTCATATATTATCCAGTTTCACATTCTCAGAGGATCAGCAATTATAGAGCAACTTAATCTCAACTCTTTTAGTACAAGCGAGACAGCCATGGTCATAGAATACTGAGAGCACTTCAATACCAAGCAAGAAGATGCTAAAACAAAAAAAAAACCAAACCAGAATTGCACAAAATGTCTTGTTCACTATTTGCCTGACTGATTCATCGCTACAGAAGACAAACCCTTCTCCTTCAAGCTTTTAACTAAACATTAACTTATCTTACAGGGTTACAATTTCTCTTTTCATCATCAGAATAATAATAATAATAATTAATTGCACACAAACACACGAGAAATTCTTTATGATGCATAAATATTTCCTTATTACACATGGTACAAAAATACTCAGGTTTTTTTTTCTTTTTTTTTTTTTCCTCTTTTTTTGTTGTTGTTTGGGTATTCCCCTAAGGATGGCTGATTATTGGGCAGGAGTGGATGCTCTCCAATCAGAAGGATGTGGAAAAAAAGAAAAATAGAGATTAGATTTTTACAGCTGTTCTATATATAGAAGGCTGACCAAAGAAAACAAAACTAATAGAACAAACCCTGACTTTAAAACCAGAGGAGGATGGATGAGAACAGAAACCCAGTGCATTGTACTTGGCAAAAAAATAATAATAAAGATAAAAAGAAACATTTTTCAAATTGTTCTGGTCGTCCTGGGAAGGGGAGGGCAGAGGTGGGAGAAGGGGTGAGACAAGGACAGTTAGGATTTCTATCTCAACGCCAAGTCTTCACCGAAGCAAGATGAGAAACCTTGATGGGTCGATCGGTTGGGCCAAGCCCTGTTGCTAAGGGTTACACAAACGCTAGAACAAACAAACTTTACACTCACACATACACAAGTTAAGTGTTTTAATTCATGCCAGAAAACATGCAAAACCCATTTGCCTTGCCTTTCCTTTCCTTCAGCTGAGCTGCCGCAGCAGAGCCAACCCAGGGAAGCCCAGGACCTGAGCCCCACCTTGGCTGGATGGCAAAGCTCAGCCAGGGCTGAGGAGATCCTGGGGATGGAGGGAGGGATGCTTGGATGAAGGGATGGAGGCAGCACACAGCCCACAGCAGGGGCCACGGCAGCTCCACAGTCCAGGGAGGGGGATGCTGCCCAGGGGCTGGGCACCTTGTCCGTTGGCCACAAACTGAACCGAGAGGAGTCTGAGCGATCGTCCCTGGCACATCCCTCCGTGGAGAGGCAAGGGAGGAGGAACACAAGCCGAGGAGAGACGCTGCAGAGAGGAGTGGGTGGTGAGCAGGGCTGGCTGGATCTGCTCCCCAAGGGGTACTGGCAGACCTTTCCCCACCCTGGGGTTCAGTGGGCTTCCTGCTCCCACCAGAGTGGATTTGGCCACATCAACATAACCCAACCACATCCTTGGGTGCATGTTTGAGGAGGCTGAGCCCCAGCTCCCATCCCTCCTCCCCACAACAGCCCAAGGAGCCCAGGGACAAGCAAGACAAGGACTCAGCTCCTAGAGTAATGAATTACTTACTAACAAACTAACAAAACTGACGAGACTTCCATCCTTGCTGGGTGGCTTCAGAGGGAGGATACCAACGCATCTGGAAAAGAAAGCCAGGCCAGAGGTCCATGATCCAGGATCATCTCAACCACAGCCCAGACCTTCAGCTCCTCCAGGCCATGTATGAGGTTCCACTGAGTAAAGAAGTCTCCAGCATGGGAGAGGAGGCTCCAGGGTGAGCCCCAACTACTACTTGAGTAGCATCCCAACCTGGGGCTGCACCATACTGACATTACTCAGTGTGCCAGCCCCACGCTGGCTGGCTCTGGTGGCTCATGCAAGGACAGGCTTAGGCTCACCAGGTACTAAGACCCAACCAGGTCCTCTTTTAAGTAGCATGGCAGGATCCTCCATTTTTAAGAAGAAAGCTAGCACCCCATCTCAGTGCTTACCTCAACATCTCAGGTACTTTCTGCCTATTGGTATACCCAGAAGACAGTCCCAAAATTCACACCTGTGCCTGGCCCCAGCTCACTACAACACACTGAACACCACTCAACCCAGGAAAGCTCCTCACCACCAAGCTATCTATGAAGTTTAGCACTGGAGAAGTGTGCACAAGGACAATACTGGCTGTTCTCCCCCAGCATCATCCCACTTCCCTCACACACACCAAGTTTACATCTCTCCCCCCTACTCAGGCAGGGCAAAGGAGGCTCATGTTGGGCATGCAGCACCCCAAGGGGGGGGGGCTGCTGTGCCCTCAGCCAGCAGCAGGAGGCTTCTCATGACCACACACTTAAACCAGACAACCTCTACATGACACATATAGGGTAAGAATTGGCTCATTCACCAGAGGAGAGGTTCATCAAATTTTCTAAGCCACGATGCAGCCATCAGAAGAGGCTCCAGGCAGACCACATCATGGGAAGAAGGTGGTAGAGCTGCAAACCAGCAAGACTTGGAGGCTTTCCTGGCAGGTGGTTGCTGCCACATCTACTCCTCAGGCCTGCTCCTTACAGAGGCAGGACTGCTGGATGGAGACTCAAGGAGCAGACATGGGAATGGCAACTGAACAGACACTTGCCAGCCTGTCAAGTAAATGCAGCAAGCTGGCAACATCCAGTAGACTAGCATCAGACATCCAGCTGCTCTGGGCTGGTCTGCAGGACAGGTACAATCAGGCTGGGCTCAGTTAGCAGCTTCATGCCTCAGAGAGTGTCTGTGCCTCTTGGCTGAGCACAGATACAGCAGCAGGAGCAATAGTGGAGCTCAGTCCTGCTGCTGTGTGCCAAGGGAAGGGAAACCCAGCAGCCATCCCCACAATCCTCCCTTCCCCAGCTGATGGGAGGAGAGCACAGGCATCTAGAGCAGCAGGTACCTTCAGGGCTCTAGGGACCAGCAGAACAATGGACTTGGGTCTAAGATAGGTAGAAAAAGAATCAGAAAACACTCTCTGGCACCCCACACAAAGTGTTCCCCTTGCCAGACCATCCTGGCAAGGCTGTCCCCTTGCCTGGACAAATCTGAACAAAGTTACCCAGGAGAGGAGATGCAGACCTGTGTCCTCACCCCCAGCTGCATGGGGCCTGCAGAAGCTGCACACAGCTCTTCAGAAGAGACAGAACTGAAGAGCAGGACACCCAGAGACTCAGTGACAGCCCCTGGATTACTCTCCAAGTTAGGCACATATTCAGTGGGTCCCTTCAAATCTTTCTCCCTTTACCCCTGCAAGCAGCAGAGGTCTGATGCTCAGGGGCTTTGCATTCATTCCTTCCTGGAGGAACAGGCAGCAATCTGCCAAGAGCTTGACACTGCAGCCTCCTTGGAGAAGCTGGATGGGACAACCAAAGCAGATATCTGCCAGCAAGCACAGCTGCCTGCCTGCTGTCCTCCCCCCACCAGCACAAGGGCTCTGACACCACAAACTGAACAGCCCCAAGCTGAGGGACCTCAAGCCCCATTTCTTATGATGGCTTCTACAGGGAGGAAGGCTGCAGGGGCTCTGTCCTAACAGAAGCCTCTCATTAGGTTAGATCTGGTGGATGCCAGGCTCCTGGTCAGGCACCAGCACCACAACTGAGGTAACTGTCTGTAGCCAGGCTCACTGGGCTGGCTGGACTCCTTCCTTGACCACGTACCACCCAGGCATGGCCCCAGAGCTTGCTCCATGGTACAGCAGCCAGGTGCATCCTAGTCAGTCCAGCCTTGAGTATAAATGATCAAGAATGTGGACATTACCACGACTTCCCTCCCCAAAGGGTCCCATCTAATGCCATGACCAAAGTGCTCTCTTGGTGCCATGCACACAATGTCTTCTCCCTTCACCTGCCAGAGGGACCCAAGCTCAGCTGCACCCTTGCTCCCCAGCCTACTGCTCTGGTGCATGGTTATCTCCTTGCACTGACACAGGCCAGGAAAGCTCACAGCCCACAGCAGCATCACTTACACCTTCTGGGGCCACCACAGCAGCTGCCAGCACAGAAATGGGGGTTACTTGTTCCACAGAGTCACATCTCCCCAGCAACCAGGCATCCTCCTCCTCCTGCCTGGCCAGTATCTCCCACTCCAGCACTCCTCCTCTCCACAGCTGGAAGCAGTTTCCTCCTGCCCAGCAGCAACAGGAACCTCCCCCTGCGTTCCCAAGGCTTCCAGTGCTTAACCCCAGGAGCTGCCCCCATCCCACAGCATCCTTGGCCCCAGCTGCACACATGGATACAGCCCCCCCACCCCAGCCTGCTCCCCAGGCCTGCTGGCTCTTCAGCCCCTCCTCAGGGTAGGACTCAGCCACCTGCACACCCTAAGCCTGGCCAGAGCCTCCAGCACCTCCAGTTTCACCAAAACCCCTGCTTTTCTCCTCAAACACATACTGTACATAGCTCAGGCACTAAATAAACCACCAGCTCTGCTGGACCACCTTCTCCTTGCCTTCCTCCTGCAGGCAGAGGGGCTCAGCCTGGAGGCTGGCAGGAGCTCCTGCCTGTGTGATGATCCTGGGTACAAGCCAAGGCTCTGACATGCTGGCAGGGGGAGGGAATGACCTGCCAGGTCTTTCAGCCCACAGAAAGATTAAGAGCCTGATGGGATAAGGCAGGAACACTAGGAGGGATGTTTCTGAAACCAGCAGAAAGCACTGAAGGAACCAGATTGGAGGCAGCAGCTAGCCAAGAGGACATGCTCTTCAGGGCAGGAGCACCTGCCAAAGCAGCTCTCTTCACATCCCTCCAAGTGTCCCAGGCACCTTCCTTTTGCCAGGGAGAAGAGAAGCCCTGCAAATGGGGGTGGGCTGCAGAAGGAGATGAGCACCACAAGACACTCTGCAGGGCTGTCCCAAGAGGATTGCAAGCCAGCTGGATGAGCCAGAGCACTTAGATTTCTCTGAGGGCTTTCAGAAGATCTGTTCTCTCCCAAAGTACTGTGTCTGCAAAGGAGGGAGCTGAGGAAGAGTGACTGCAGCCATCCAGCACTGGGTGAGGGAGGCTTTTACTGGAAGAGGTGCAGATGTTTCTGGAGCTGCATTAGCTCACAGCTGGAAAAGAGTCTGGCCACAGCACCACAAGCATCTCCTGCTGCCCTGCCCATAGGGATGAGACACACACCAGCAGCTGACTGGGGCCAGTCTTGTGCTGCCACATTCAACATCTGCCCCAGAAAACAGCTAGAAAAGAGAAACCTGTGCCTCTGGCTTGCTACTTGCCAAAGGCCAGGTGAAGGACCCAGAGGTGAAGAGCCTCTCCCTTGCTGCAGCACAAGATCAGCACTACCTAAACACCAGGAGCAGGTGCTAGAGGTGGCAGAGAAACACCCCACCAGCACTTCATTCTGCTTCTCAAGTCCTCCCCTGTCTCTCTCAATTGCTCTCAGAATTTGCATTTCCTCTCTTGCACAACAGCCTTCTGGAGTCACTCCTTTGGCAGGAAAAAGGGAGAGGGGAAAGGAGCACTGAATCCACAGCTCCATCCTCAAGCCACCCTGAGCTTGGATGACCTGCCTCTCCTCCTTTAGTTACTCCTAGGTCTGCTTATCTTTGGTCAGCCTCAGCACCTTGTGGAGCTCAGAGTTACTCCTAAACTGGACCCAGCCATGTCCCCAGGTACCAGAAAGGCTCCCTGTGTGGGCAGGGACAAAGCACTCCATTATGCTCCTGGGAGATGGTAGGACCCCAACCAGCACATCCAAGAGCTGCTTCTAGTTACCAGCTGCTGACATGCAGAGTGACATCTTCAGTTGCTCTGCTGGGACAGCCTCAGCCCAGCAAAGCTTCAGAGTCATCACTTCCCCCAGGCTTGAGGTCACTGGGTATAAACCTCAGGCAGATTGGTGGCCAGCAAGAGCTGCTCTGCTCCAGCTGCAAACAGCTGATGGGAACATGACCCAGGGAACACCAGGACAGCCTACAAAAGTGCACCCACAAGGCACTAACATCATCCATTAGTGCTCTGGACACAGACTTCCAGCAGCAGAAACTTCACCCAAACCATCAATAAAAAAANTAGATTTAGACTTGTTACTAGGAAAAAGTTCCTCTCCACGAGGGTGGTGGAACACTGCCCAGGTTGCCCAGGGAGGTGGTTGAGTTGCCATCCCTGGAGGCATTCCAGGTGAGGCTTGCCAGGGCTCTGGGCAAGCTGCTCTAGTTGGGGATGTCCCTGGCCACTGCAGGGGGGTTGCACTAGATGAGCTCCAGAGGTCCCTTCCAACCCAAACCATTCTAGGATTCTATGCTCAACCTCCAGGATCCTTCACAGAGCTAGGTTGAGAAGACAACCATCCAAATGCTTGCATGCTGTGTGAGACCCAAGCACCTCAGCCACCACCAGGAAAGCCTTGCTGCTGTTGGACTGAGCACACACATCTCCCCAGGCAGTAGTGGGAGGGAGGGAGGACTGGAGGAGCAGCACATCATCTCACAGCATGTGGAGAAGCCTGCAAAAGACAGGCACTGATCCAGTGTTGCTTAGGAGGAGTATTCCAGCAGGCATCTGTCCTGTGCTCATGTTGCAGCTCCTGGAGACAAACCCAACCTCACGGACAACAGCAGACAAGCATCTCTCCTTTTCCCAGAGTGGGAGGCAGTTGTGCTGCTTTCCTTTTGGTTGAGCTAGCCAGGGAGAGCTAGTGCTGGCCACAGGTCAGGAAGTCACTTCTGAGGGCATCTGGGTCCAGATTGAGCAAGAATAGCTGCTCAGAGGAGGAGCCAAGGGCATCTTCCTGCCTGTGTTCCAGTAGAGCTTGGCCAGCTATGCCAGCACTGTCACTGGAGTTTAGGAAGACATCATAACCATGGAAGTCTTGGGGAGTCCTGCACAACAGCTCCAGCAAACAGGCAACAAGTTCCCAGGCACAGAAAATCCATTGCTGTCTCCAGTCTCCCATTCCAGGGAGGGTCTGGGCATCCACAGCAGCAGCCACTGCTCAGGAGATCCAGCTTAGGCAGCAAAAGAGGAGGATTTTTGGAGCACTGACCTCTCCTTCAATAGGCTCTGCCTCAACTCAGTGCTGGGAAGCCTCAGGGACCTGCTGGGTCCTTGCATCACCACACAGCCATAATCCAGCACTGCTCCTTCCACCCACTACTCACTTGGACAGGTCCTTGCTTCAGAAGCTCACCTCCACCATCTCCTTGAAGCCTCCAGACAAGGCTGCTGCCAGCAGCAGCAACGTGGATGCTCTGAGGGCACCTTGGGCAGTCCATCCCCAAAAGGATCAGCACCTGGGAGCTTTCAGTTCATGACCTGCTCCCTACCTCAGAAGCATCTACCACAAATAGTGTCCTGGGCTCTGAACAGCCAACATTTCAGCCTAGTCTCCTACACACACTATGTGGTACCACCACCATCATCACTCATGTTCTTATGATGCAGCTCCTGCACCCAGCTCCTGCTTCCCAGGGCAAGTCCTGCCCACAGCAGAGTCCTCCCCTCAGCAGTGCTGCTCCAGCTGGAAGCATCTCTTTGCAGAAGAGCTCCAGGAGCACTGAGAGCCCCTGGTGTCTCCTACTGCCCACTCAGAGCCTGGCTTGCAGGCGCTCCAAAACAAGTGGTTTCACAGTTGAGAGAGACAATACAGCCCAACTCCATCACAAAGGCAGCAGATGGAATGGTTCACCAGGTCTGAGCAGAACAAGACAAGCTGTATCATTGTCTCTATACTTGGGTCAAGCTCTCCCATCTTGCCAGGTGACCAACTCTGCACACCTTTGCACCTCACTCTTCCAAGGGCAAAGGCAGACCTGGGACACCCCAATCTTTGAAGACTTCTTTCCCCAGCATCACTATCACAAGGAGGAAAAAAAGCCTACCCAGAACCATTGCAAGCAGTGAGCCAGGACCCAGTTCCTTCAGTTGGGGCTGATCACACCAACCATCCTCCCTGCCAACCAGCCCCAGGCCAGCTCACCTGCCCTCTCCCCAAGCTCCCACCTCTCCCAGGCTACCAATTCCCTTCGTTATGGCTCCCAAGACCTGTATCCTGCCTGTGATTTCAGCTTGAAAGAGAGAAGCCAAGCTCCAGGTCAGAACCTGCTCCATTCCCAGTAACTGGAGAGGAAAGAGGTGAGATTAGCCCCAGGCTGAAGGGCAGGCTCTGTCCCGCTAGGCAATCCTGGAAAGAGGTGACTGGGAAGTGCTGTTGTCTAAGGTGCCCACTAGAATTTAGTCGTGTGCTGTCGCTACCACGTCACTCACCTCCCCCACCGTGTGCCAGGAGTGAGCTCAAAGGTGTCTTTCTGCTTGCCCTCCAAAGGTCGTGGCTGGGGAGGACCCAGGTTTGCTTCAGGCCGAGCGGCAGGTTGGCCTCGGCCCCGGCTCAGCCAGCCTGCTCCCCTGCCCAGCAGGGCCTGCCTGAGCCTGGCTCAGCTGGGAGCAGTTGCTGTAAGATGGTGCCATGCTGTGTGTGCCATGTCATGTGCTGCCAAGTTGGAGATGTGGGTTAGAAAGAAGGCCTGGTATTCTCATTCCCCAGGCTCTGGTGGGTGGGGTAGCGTGAGGCCCATGCACTGGGTTGCCAAGGAGATACGGGCTACAGAGATGGGCAGAAGCTTGCAAATCCCATGGTGCACCTTGGAGGAGAGATGGTTACCTTACCAGTCTTTCCAGACGTGGCTGCCATCATGCTTAACACTTCTAGGAATGGAGCTGTAGTACAGCCACTCCACTAGCTGCAATAAGGCATCACTAGGGTGTCCCATCTCCAGGGACAGTTCTGAGCTTCAGGGCTAGCCTGCGCTGGCATCATGGCTGGAGTTCACTAGGGACATCAAAGGAGGGATTTGAGAGAGGGTGGGAGGGAAGGCAGATGGGACAATCTTCAAGTCAGCCGAGTCCCCACAGGTAGAGGCTCTCAGCAGTGCAGAGTCAGGCCACAGTCACATCTAGAGCAGCCTGGTGCCTGCCAGGAGCAGCAGCCATCAGCCTCATCTGTGAGCAGCTTACCAACAGCTCCCAGTGCATGAGCAGAGGCCACAGCAGCCTCATGCCATCTCCTGCCAGCCCTCTGGGCAGCTCTTCAAGAGGTGGCACAAGTGCAGGGCAACCACCTCCTCTCCCCCTCGCTACCAGACTTGGACACAGAGCTGTGAGAGGATGAGCACTTCAGGTTCAAATCTTCCGTGGCACACTCTCAGTCTGCCTATAGCACCCTGCTTCAGGACTGATTGCTATGGAGCTGCTGCAGCTTTGGCCATCCCCATGAACATCCTCCAGCCAACACTAGTCTCAGATAGAACAACTCCAGCTGTCCTGGAGAGAAACCCACGTGCCCACCACCTCACCAGCAAGGCAAACCAGCCCCTACCAGCAAGGGCAGAAGGCTCAGCACACCAGGACTAAGGTTACAGCTTTTAGCCCAGTCTGTGAGCAAAAGTCATCTCACTGACTCACTCCACCCTGCAAGGGACAAGGCTCCAGCCTGGAGACCAAGCAGCTGAAAGCTGCCAGCCTGAATAATGTTTAACCCCATAAAACTTTATGGGTAACATATACTGCACCAGAATGCTTCCCTGTGAGGTCAGCACCAGCTCAAGCACAGCTCAGCAAGGAGCAGCTGGAACTGCTTGGCCAGCAAAGCTGCTTTTCAGGAGAGCGCTGGCTCTACCTGTGGCCATGGGCCTGGAGGGGCTACACTAGCTCCCCTGAGGCTGAGGAGCATATCCAACACCTATGGACCTCTTTGGACAGGGAGCTCCCTGAACCTCAGGCTCATTTCCAGGCTAGAAGACCTCTTTGAACATCAGTAGCTTGCTAACTGGAGGACAGGAACTAAGACCCCAGAGGGAAAACACCTAGCTGAAGACCTCCTTGATAGCCTCCACTTTAGGAGGGCAGAGTTTTTCTGACCTACTATGCACCATTTTGGTGTCTAACTCTTATACTCAGGGTCCCCACACAGTCACTGATGACCATCCTTGAAGGAGCTGCTGTCATGGCTTCTCCTCTCTCAACCACCTCAGCCAGGCCAGAGGGTTTTTTGAACTCCTCCTCCCTACCAGGGACAATTCAACCAGCAACAGCCCTTGGCTCCACCACCCAACATACAAGGGGCAGGGAAAGGAAGACATCTGCCCTCTTGGGCTACCCAGGAGCAAGGCACACTCCTGCAGCTGTAGGCACCATCAGTATCTTGTGGAGAACATCAACAAGCACAGTTCTCCCAGGGAAGGACCAGACTGGCTCTGAAGGCCCTGGGAAGAACAAGCCAGTGTCTGGTTCTGCCCTGGGCCTCACATACTTGTTGCCTACCTTACAGGAGCTTCAGCCCAACACTAGCTCACCAGGACAAGGGCAAAAGCAGGTGTGTGAGGAGCAGGACAGACAGGCCAGGAGCTTCATCTCCTCCACTGCCTCCATGCTGCCTTCGGGCAACAAGCCTGGGTTGAAGCTGGGCAGTTGCAGTCAAGCTGCTTACAGGGAGCAAGAGGATGCCAAAGGGCCAACCAAGCTGGCCAGTAGCCAAGTGGACAAGGTGATGGGACACAGCTCTTCTCCCTCTCCATTTAAGGAGGGAAGAGTGGAGCTGAAGACCCTGCTTGGCAGGGCAGAGAGCAGAGGTTAAGCCCCAATGCTCTGAGGTCCAAGCCCAGAGCCCCACTGCCCCATGGTCCCCCCATGGCACCACTACAGGAGCAGAGGCTGAAGCAGGCAGAGCACAGCTGGTTGGTAACACCAAGCAGGGCAAGGACAGGCACTCCAGGTTCTCCTGTACATGTGTTCCAAACCAAGCACCTTGACCTGGAATTAGGACACTCCTTCCCTGTTTTGGCTTCCCTTTGTGTTTCCATGGGTTCAGGGACTTCATACTCAAGCAGGGCTGTTGGTCTCAGTAGATGAAAGCATTCCAGTTTCAAACCAGTACAGGCATCCCTACACCTCCAGTTATCACCAAGCCTACCCTGGGACACCAGGCAGCTGGTTGGACCACCACTAACCTTTCCAGAGGCTCACACACAATGTGACCCTCTCTAGCCTGCACCCAGAGTAGCTAACACCACTGTCCCATCAGAACTCCTTGCTGTGGCAAGGCTCTGATTGCTCATCCCCTGCAAGACATCCTCCTCCAGCTTCAAAAGTGTTTGAGTCACTTGGCCCAAGAGAGTCCCAACTGAGTCCCTCAGCTTCAGCATCAAGCCAAACCTGTTACCTTCACTGTGACTTTGAGGAGGACATTTTGTAGCTATTACACTTGCTGGCAGGTAGTGTTTCCTCCCAGCAGTCAGACCCACAAACATGGCCATGTAGACCAGCAAAGCCAGCCAGAAACAGAGCCCTGACTTCCTCCCATCTGCCTGCATCTCCCAGGGAAGCAGGGTCAGAGATCCCCCAGCTCTGACTGCCCTCAGCCACGCAGACCTCTCCCCTGCCACCTGCTCAGGGCTGGTGGCCCTCCAGGAACCTCAGCCAGGAGGAGGCTTTGCCCAGGAGCCAAGGTGCAGAGGCCAGGGTCAAACCAGCCAAGCAGAGACCCAGGGGAGTGAGCAGCAGGGTAGGGGAGAGAGGAGAGGCCAGTTTCTGGCCAAGGATGCATGGAGAGACTGACCTGAGCGTGAAGAGCAGCAGCCGCAGCGGCAGCTGCCGGGTACGTGAAGGCAGCATGGGGGATGGCAGGGGTCAGCTCCGTGGTGTACAGGGGGTAGGGAGCCCATGCTTCTGGGGACGCTGGAATCAGAGCTGCTCCAGTCAGGTCATCTGGACAGGAGGAGGCAAGGAGACAGCATCTCACTAGCTGGCTCCCAAGAGCCTGCTTCAGGGACAGGCTCTGGATTCGCCCAGCCCCAAACTGCATGGCCACATAGCATCTTTGGAACCAGCTGCCCCTTTGGCCTCCCAGCCCTGCCAAGAGAGGCCAGGAATGTGTTCCACCACTGCTCAGCACCCTGGACATGCTTTGGGCAGACTGGTTCACACTCACAGGATGGCAGGACTCTCAGCACCCCGTCACAGTCTGCCCAACAAGCCTCAGCAGGGCTGCTTGCCCCACCAGGCTACACTGAGGGTGCATGGCACAGGACTCCTCTTTTCTGCTTCACACCTAGGGATGATTTGAAGGACTTGTGGTATCACTTGAGCTACCAAAACCAACTTTGCCCTCCCAACCCTTCCAGTGCTGACTGGAAGCCTTACCAGATGCCTGTTATTCTCCTGCACCAGGAAGATGCCCATGAGGCAGCAATGTGCCCTTGTGGCCAAGAGGCCAATGGCATCCTAGGATGCATTAAGAGGAGCATGGCCAGCAGAGCCAGAGAGGTTCTTCTCCCCTCTCCTCTGCCCTGGGGAGGCCTCCCCTGGAATCCTGTGTCCAGTTGTGGGCCCCTCAGCTCCAGAAGGATAGGGAGCTGCTGGAGAGTCCAGCACAGGGCCAGCAAGATCCTGAATGGAGTGGAGCATGTGCCCTAGGAGGACAGGCTGAGAGAGCTGGGTCTCTTCAGCCTGGACAAGAGGAGACTGAGAGGAGACCTCAGTAATGTTTACAGATATGTTAAGGGTGAGTGTTGGGAGGAGGGAGCCAGGCTCTTCTCAATGGCATCCAAGAGGGATGACATAGGACAAGAGGGAATGGGAGCAAGCTGGATCACAGGAGGTTTAGTATTAACATGAGGAGGAACTTCTTTGCAGTGCAGGTGCCAGAGCACTGGACCAGGCTGCCCAGGAGGCTGTGGAGTCTCCTTGTCTGGAGCCATTGCAGAGCTGCCTGGACACATTGCTGTGTGAGCTGGTCTAGGTGATCCTGCTCTGGCAGGGGAGTTGCACTAGATGATCTTTCTAGGGCCCTTCCAACCCCTGATATTGTGTGATTCTGTGATTCCAGCCAGAGCACACAGGGGTATGGTCTCCTTTCTACCCTGGCAGCATTCCCAGGGTTGGGCATCTCACAGGTTGGACCAGCCATGATGCCAAAGTCCCTCCAAGCATACTCACAGGGGTCCCGTGCGATGAAGTGTGCGCCCAAGGCAGGGTGGACGTTGGTGGGGTTTGGTGTGGCCATCAGCTTGCTCTTGGCCATCTTTGTGTTGGCTTTAGCAAACTCTAGCCGCAAAGTCTGGGGGTTCTCTGGGTCAAAGCGGATGCCCTGCCACAGAAAAAAGCACAGGAACCTCTCAGAGTGCTTTCAGTCCAAGCACAGGCTTTGTCTATTCATGAAGCAAAGCCCAAGTGGGGAACCAAGGCCATCACACTACAGTCACATCCCCAAATGTTCGTCACCTCGCTGCCATACTCTTGTATTTCTATGCTTAGTTCATCTAGGACCACAGCTTCCAACAAGAGGGACACAATTTGGCTCCTTATGTGCAGCTCACCAACCCACCTAGCAGTGATGGCTACCAGCACTGGTCACTGGTGGAGCTAGGATAACCCCATCCATACTGGAGCTCCTATCTGTGGTGCTGCTACATCTACTGCCAGTCTGGGCAGAGGCTCTAGGACATGCTCCAGTGCCCAAGGCAAGGTCTCCAGAAAGAGACCTGTCCCTATGGGACAGCTGCATGTTTCCTGGAAAACAGGAGGCTCAGGGGAGACCTTCTCTCTCTCTACAACTCCCTGAAAGGAGCTTGGACCCAGGGGAGGAGTTGGTCTCTTCTCCCAGGTGACTAGCAGTAGGACAAGAGGAAATAGTCTCAAGTTTCACCAAGGGAGATTCAGGTTGGACATGAGGAAAAATATCTTCCCTGAAAGAGTGGTTAGACATTGACACAAGCTGCCCATGGCAGTGCAGTCACCATCCCTGGAGGGGTGCAAAACACATGTAGACATGACACTTCTTGGCATGGTATTGAGTCAACAGTTGGACTTGATGATGTTAAAGGTCTTTTCCAACCCCAATGGTTCTATGACTCTGACAGACCAACTTAGCAATGAGCCTGCTCCACTCCCTGTGTACCCTGGTGAGCTTGACCTAGAGCCTCAAAAACCAGATGCTAGATGGAAGTTGAGCTCCACATGCCTCATTAAAGCATTACAGGGTGTCAACTGGCTATCACCCTACACCTGGGAACCACCTATGCCCCCAAAACCTCTCCATCTCTGTTTGCTAAGGGTCGGTTCCCCAGAGAAGATCTGCCTGCTTCAGGTGCTCCAAGGCAAGCCAGGAGGAGCCTCCAGCTCAGTGCAGACAGCAGGAGGAAAAGCTCCTTGAAGAGAAGCACATCACCACACATGGGTAATCCACACTTATCTGAGCAAGGAAGGTCTCTCAGTGCACAGCTCTTCCCTACACAGCAGGGAGCACTTAATGGATAAGGAACAGGAGCCACAGCCTGGATCCTGCTGTCAGAGGCCAACTGTTGAGTAAGGAGGTGCAAGCCAACTCGAGAGAAGAAGCAGCTGTTCTTTCTCCACACCCTCAGAGGCCCTGGAGCACCCTTGCAGTGGTCAGATACCACACTTAGGCAAAGCATGAGACTGTCTGCATCCATTTGTTCAGGCTGATGTCAGCTCTCCTGCTTCCCTGCTGGGAATGCTGCAGGACCATTTAGCTTTGGTACTCAAGGGCACAGCTGAGACACCCTGACCCTTCCCATAATCACAGAATCACAAAGACTGGAAAAGACCCCCAGGATCATCAAGTCCAGCCTATGACCCTATACACCCAACATCTAAACCATGCCACTCAGTGCCACATCCAATCTTTTTTTAAACACCTCCAGGGATGGTGACTCCATCCTATGATAGCTATGGACAAGCTAAACATCACTCTAGCCCACAGCTCCAGCAGAGTCTAGGGTTCCCCAGCCCCTCAGGTACTCACATTCAAGGCGTTCTTTGCTGCTTCAGCACCAGCTCGGCTGTCAAAGGTCACAAAGCCAACCGGCTACAAGAAATAATGCTGATTTCAGTTTGGAAGCCTCCTCCAGCTCCTCAGACTGCCCTGCCACCCACCCTGCCCCAGGCATCTTACTGAAGATACCATCTAAAGCTGCAGAAGAGCCTTCAAGCAGAGCTTGAAGTCTTGGGTCATCAGCCCAAGATTCCTGCTCTGTGTCCTCTCCCACCACACTGAAATGCTTTGGTATTCTACACATGGGAGCACTGCTCACCCTGGTAGCCCTCAGCAAGGGTAAGCTTTGCCCACCGGAGGAACTCCTCCCTTGATTAGGATGGGACTGGAGAAGGCTTGTAGCAGCACAGGGTGAGAGGCTGAAGCATCAGGTCTCACCCAGCCCATATGGCCCTGGGAAGCAATAGGAGATATGGAGCCATTCAGGCTACACTGAGAGCTTGGGACTGCCAGGCCAGGGTGGGGTGAGGAGAACCCAGTGCTGAACACAATGTTATCCATCCCCCTTCCCCTCCTGCCATGTCTGCTGCTCTAGCAAAAGCCAAATATAGCCACGGTGGAAGAAGGAGGTACCTGCTTTGAAGTTAGCTTGATCAGTGACCCTTCATAACCCTGCAGAAGAGGAGAAAGCAAGTCAGTGTCAGGTTCCTGAAGGAGCCAAGCTACAACTGAGACATGGTGTGACAGCTCCAGGAGCTCCTGCAGCACCAAACCCTTCATCAGGCAGGGTCTGCAGCAGCAATAGGTACATTAACACTTCCTTCCCACCAAAAGGGAAAACTGGGATTAGACTAAGGGCAGAGCAGGTATCTTGGCTAGACCATTCTGGCCCTTTAGGAAGAAATCCCATGTTCTTGCTCTTCATCAAGCTACTGAGATGAGCACTGTGCCTGTGCTAGAAGAGTGCAAACAAAGGAACCCCACCTTCCCCAGGGACAAGCTGTGTGGTGATCTTGGGAAGGATGGACAGTTAGGGGCTCAGCACACATCCTCAAGGAAGGTAGGCAAGCAGCCTTCACTAAGCAAGGTTCCCCAAGCTTTCCCACAAGGCCTACCTTCCCACTTTATCCCTGCTTCCCTCTGCTGCAAGGCTGGCCACAAGACATCATCTTTCCCACCAAAGACCTTCTTACCTTGAATGGTCGGAAGAGTAGGTAGAGCTCTCTGGGCTTGATATCCACAGGAAGGCCACTGACAAACAGTGTCCGTACCTAGGAGAGAGGGCAACAAGGGCCACTGAAAGCAGGTCCCTGGTAGCAAAGCAGGAGGACAGAGCACACTTGAGAAGCTAGGTGCAAGGAGGTGTTAGAGGAGCACACACACCAAGTCCTGGCCTCTCTGCCACAAAGGACTCACACCTTTACAAAGAGTCAGTCTCTAGCACTGGATGGACATCAGCCCACTGTCTGACTGGACCTTGATTACTAAAGCTTGAAAAGGCTGCTAGAAGACCACACACTGCCAAAAGCACCACCACAGAGTTAGACAGCTATCAAAGGTCCAGAGGAGACCACTACAAACCTCAGTGGTCTCTCTAGCAGTTTCTACAGCTCACACATTAGATGTCCTCTCCTTAGCCTATCCTGGCTCTTTACCCCAACCACCAATTCAAGGGCAGCTCTCAATTCTGACTACCTCACTGCTATACTTGTGCCTTTTGACTTCTGCAAGAGCCCTAGAAGATCACTGGGAGGACGATTTGGGATCTGTCCCACCTCCTTCACCAACACAGGGCAGAGCCTTCAGAAGTTGCTCCCAACGTAGCCCTTGCAGGGTTTGTTCTGCTGGGCCCAGCTGTGCTACACCAAAGCCATGCAGGCTGCTGCTCCTTCCAAGCTCTAGAGGTGATCTGCCAAGTCCAAATGACCTCAAGCAAGAATACAACACCAGAGGAAGATTTCAACTGGCAGCCTGCTGAAAATTACAGCAGTTCACATGAACAGCCATGAAGAAGAAAGTGTTGAAGGCTCATAGGCCTGGGAGAACTCTGCTCAACAACCAGACCATTTGTTAGGACAAGTCCCCGTCCTGGGAAATGCTGGCCTGCAGCCTGTCTCCATAGGAAGCAGTAGGAAGCTGCCAAGACTTCTTGTAAATCAGCACAGAGCTGGAAAGAGATGTTGCACACAGAGGTCACCAAGACTAGTCATCATTAACAAGGAGCAGGAGACCACAAGCACAGCTCAGCCAGCACTGGCACATAGGAGATGGAGCTTGGTGTTCCTCACTTTCCATTGTGTGCAGATGCCACACATCAAGCAGTCCTGAACAAGCCACAAGAAGCTCATGGGACAGCTCTGATGCCCAAGGGCTCAGAAAGGCACCAAGCTGCAGAACATGCAGCAGGACAAGGAGCCCTGAGCCAGAGCCCATCTCCTGTCATCCAGTGTTAGGACAAGAGGGAATGGGAGCAAGTTGGATCACAGGAGGTTTAGTATTAACATGAGGAAGAACTTGTTTGCAGTGAGGGTGCCAGAGCACTGGACCAGGCTGCCCAGGAGGCTGTGGAGTCTCCTTGTCTGGAGCCATTGCAGAGCTGCCTGGACACATTGCTGTGTGAGCTGGTCTAGGTGATCCTGCTCTGGCAGGGGGGTTGCACTAGATGATCTTTCTAGGGCCCTTCCAAGCCCTAACATTCTGTGATTCTGTGCTCTGTTTCCAGCCTGGAGTGATCTCATTTCCCCTTCCCCAGACAAAGTGAGTTGTAGCTAACACCTTGTTACACCTCTTTTGCCACCAAAGTGAGCAGCACCTGCTTTCCCTGCTCCTGGGCTGGAGACAGTGGCCACCTGAAAACAGAGGAGCAGGCAGAGAGCCTCTGCACCCTGCAACTCTTGGGGACAGCCAGATTCAGACTCTTCCAAGCAGGCAAACCTCTCCTCCTTACAAGAGGAAAACACCTCCTTGATCTCCTGTGCCCAAGACAGTCCTGCCAGGGTAGAAATCCCCTTCACATCAACTCATAGAGCAGCTGAAGCCCTCCAGGATGGCAATGATCATAAAAAGGTCTTGGAGTCCTCTGCTCCTCTTGCTCTCCATCCATGCTGAGCTAAGGGTTGCCACTGCTCAGTGGGCTGCTACCACCCTCTAAGCCTATCTCTAACCTGGCATCTCTCCAGAATTCAACCACTAAGCATCCTTCCCACATCCCTCAGCATTGGTGGCCCTACCACCCCCCCCACAGCTCCTGCTTTGCCCTGTCCAGGGAAGCAGGATGCTTATCTGGAGCACTCCAGAAACATTTTCAATGTCCAGCCCAGCCTGTCCATGGCCACCTTGTGCCCAGGCAGAGCAGGCAATGGCTCTGTGTCCAGGCTTTGCTGGCTGCCTCAAAGGTTTTGGAGCTTGCTTTTCAGTGTGAGCTAGCTGGAGTGCCTGCAGGGCATTCCCACAGGACATGCAGCCATCTCTTGCAGGGGAGGGCTGTGCAGAACATGGTGCCACACATGTGCCTCAGCCATGTGAAAGCTCCATCATTCCCTTTTCAATATTTCAGGATCTGAGCGTGCTCAGGCCCTAGAATGGATGTTTCTTCCAAGCAGAGAGCAATCTGCACCCGTGTTGGGTCTCTAAATGGTCCCATGATGTGTCTCTGGGTAAGTCCTTGCGACAGGCGTGACAGAACAGAGCATGTGTGCTTGCTCAGGGAAGGGGAAGGCAGAGCCCTTACAACAGCCTCAACAGGGTGCCTGGGAAAGCTCTTGGTCAGAGGCAAGAAGCTCCTAATATCAGCCCCATAAGTTGCTGCCAAGGATGGGAGCAAGAGACCTCCTCTCAGGCCGAAAGCTTCCCTAGGCCTCCAGGTTGAGTATGTCACTGTACACAGCACTGGAAAGGGGATCCAAGGTAACCCACTGCACCCACTGAGGGCTGACATCACCCCAAAGGAAGCCTGGGCAATCCCAAATCCTGCCAGCTAACATCTTCAAGCCCCCAGAGTCTCAAGGCAGACTGAGGAAAGTCCAAGCTCAGAAGAGTTTGTTGGAAGCAGTGCAAGCAACTGGTTGCTTTTCTGAGATCTCTGCAGTTGAGCACATCCAGAAGTGATCTAGGAAAGGGCATGGGGAAAGGGAGATCAAGTTGTGCTTTTGCAGGATAGAGTTAGGTAAGGCAGATGGAGATCACTCCCGAGATCAGCAGCAATCAGAAAAGCCAAGGAGACCTGGGTTCTCTTCCAGGAGAAGAGCAGGAGGTAACTTGACAGTCTGAGCATCTCAGGCTCTGTAGACATCCCTGGTCCAGCCTCCTCCCCCTGCTCCCAAGAAGAGGAACTGTAGATAAGGGCAACAATGTCTGGACAAGCATCTGCCAGTGGATTAACCAAACTGGGACTCTCCAGTCAAGCCTTTGCAGTCCAAGTCCTGCAGGTTTTGAGAGACCACCAGGACCACCCAGGGCTGGTGAATCCAGGCTTCCAGCCCTTGCACTCAACATGCCAAGAGCAGGGAGGCTTTTGCTGAAATATATTTGCCCTGCTTCCCTCCTTGCCACCAAACACCTGATCCATGTAGATATTTAGCCTCCTCACAGAGCACCTGAAACAGCCACAGAACAAAAACACGTCCATTTAGGGCTACATCAGGAACTGCCCAGGCCAACTGCATGTTCAGCAGGAGCTCAGAGAACATAACAGCAGAAGCAGATCTCCAGGAATATCTTGTTCTTATGCTCACTCTTAGACTCTGCCACCAGCCACCTGAGATAAGCTACCAAGGGAGAACAAGCTCATCCCACCCAGGAGGACTAATCCCAACTGGACATCCATGCACAGGGAGAAGCAGGTAGCAGGGCAGGGAGCAGCTCCCATCCAGGACAGCCCTGCAGGGTCACACTGCTAGAGACCCTGCAGGAAAAAAACACCTTCCCTTCCCCATCCCTGCCCCCTCTGGGGATGTCCCCAGTCCAAACAGCCAGCAGAGATGGAGGAGAGCCATGGAAAACAGGATTTGTGCCAGGAGGGACAAGACCATCTAGGCCATGTCTTACAGAGGGAGGATCCCAGCATAGCTTCCCACGCAGAAGGAGAGAGAGGGGCAAGGACAAACCCATTTAGTGCTCAAGTCCTCTGTGGCTCTAAAAGCAGCACTTGCACAGCTACACATACTTAGCATCAAGGCTTTAAAGCAGCCAAGCACCACCAGCTGCCACCTCCTACCACAGCTCCAGCACTGCCAGGAGGTCAGCATGGGTCCTACAACAGCCACATCTCCTGGCCACATCTGCTTTGGAATAAAAGCTCTTGCAAGTGAGTCCTGAGCAGAGCCAGACCCTGCCCTGCAGCCCAGCAAGGGTCAAGCTATGCCATAAATGTTAGATGCAAAGCCACAAGTATCCACCTCCAGCAAAGCTGCTTCTGGTAGGTCTCCAGCACTGGGCTCTTGTTGCTCTGAACCCTCCCAGAAGCTGATGAGGTTGACCCTTCCCATCCACAAGATCAGCCCTTCAGCTGCATGACCCACAGCCCTGGTTTTGCACAGCTGTGGCCACTCCACACTCCAAGGACTGGCCAGGCCCTGTGGCCATGCTCCCAGCACCTGGAGCACACAAGTCTTTACCACCAGCAGTTAGCAGACATCCAAGGGCAGCCACAGCAGGAACATGCTCTAATACCTCATCCCCACTGTGCCCCTGCCCATCCTCCCTGCCTAGGAAGCCACCCCCAGCTGCAAGCCATATTCCCTGAAGACAAGCCATCTCCCACTTGTTCACACCAATACATCCACCAAGCCTTCTGCTGTGCCACCAGCACAGCACCAGCCTGCCAAGGACAGGGACAAGCTCTGCCACAACAGCCCAAAGGCAGTGCCCACTCCAGGCACCCTGAGGGCACAGCAGCTCAGGCATGTGGGCTACAGCTCTTCCCATGGGACACCAGGCCAGTGGGAAGCCTCTCAGGCAGCCAGGGCCAGCAGCAGGGACACAGAGCCTGGGCCACCAGGGCCAGCAGCAGGGACATAGAGCCTGGGCCACCAGCCATGCAGCTATGGCCACTCGACTCAAGCAGGCTGGGGAACAGAGCAGGGCTGCAAGGAGGGACACACTCAGGAGCTCAAGAACAGGCCAGCAGCTCTCATCCCTCTGCCCCATGTGGGATGTGGGGCTGCAGGGCTCCTGCCCGTGCCAGATAAAGCCAGCCCTGGGCAGCTTGGCTTCTTGAGCACATCAAACTCCCAGGAGACACAAGGAAGGGGAAAGCTGGGCAAGAGAGATGGCTTGGGAGGAAAGCAGGACAGCCTCAACATGCCTTCTGAGGGCAAGGGGCTTGCTAACAAGCTCCTGTGCCTCAGTTTCCCCATCACCAGCAGGGCTCAACAGCAGAGAGGCTGCAGGAGCTGGCTTGCTGCCTGCCTGCAGTTCCAGCCCTGGCAGAGCTCTGATGTCCTCAGGCAGGGTAGCACTGAGCCTCAATGCATGATCTGACCAGGAGCTGCTCCAAGCAGCCATAGCCCAGGGGCATCCCCTCAACACTGGAGAGATGTTCACCCATCCCCAGCAATGAAAGAAGGCCTTGAACCTCCCCAAGTACTTGAAGGGAGGAGAGCTTTAGGCATTTCCCTCTGAAATCAGCCTCTTAGACAAAAGGCATCCAGAGACCAGCATCCTGCTGGCCCGGAGAGGGGGGAGACAGCCTGACCACAAGGAAGCCAAAGTGCACAAGAGTTTTGTCCCCAAGGCTAGAGCATTTCAAACGTGACACTGCTCACAGCTGGGTCAGCCCCTGGCCAGCACTGCTCCTCCTCCTCCATGGCAGGCAAGGGCATGTCAGCAGGGCTCAGCCACCCCTGCGGTCAGGACAGGAAGGGAAGCCAAGAGAGGCACCAGCCCCTGCCCTGGGGAGCAGGAAGCACATGGGAGGTGATAAGTCCAGGCACGATGGCACAGCACCCAAGAATAGCCCATGGCCCCCACAGAGGAAGTGCTGCTGCTATGGCTCAGCAAAGGAGACCCTCCCGACCACCGAGCCCCAGCCCCTGTGCTTCTGCAGGACCTCATGGGAAGGATGGCACCCAGCAGGGGACTTGGGTGACAGCAGGGGTTCAGAACTATTGAAATATCTGGGGAGGCCAGCCCCACAACTCCCGAGAAATTACTGCCCTGATGGGGAAGCTCCCCAGCTCAGGGAGATGCTGGTTGAGCATCCTTAGGATGCCATTGCAGCCTTTCACGTTGCCAAGAGGTCTGCTGAGCTAGAGGACACATGCACAAGCATCCCAGCCAATACACTCACATCCATGCTTGCACTGCCCAGCTCCAGACTAAGCCCCTGGCTCCAGCTGCTACCCTCTGATGTCTGGGGACCTACAGACACCTTTGACCATCAGCTGCAGCCATGGACTTTACTTACAGGGACAGCTCTCTCACCAGGTAAACCTGCTGCAGACCAGATGCTCCTGCCTGCACCCAGGCATTTGTTCTCCTGGCAGGAGACACAGAAGTGAGACAAGTTCCTGCCAGACTCTGCCCCGTGCAGAAGACATTGGTCTGGAGGCAGGACTCTCACTAGGTCTGTTCTCACCTCAGGTCCTTAAGCATCTGCTTCACCCCACCAGAAGGTGATTCCTGGGCACAGGAGAGCCAGGGCACATCCAGAAGGGCACATGAATCTCTCCTCAAATCAACCCAACTTGGGGCAGCACACTAGTGGTCATACTGCAGCCTCATGGAGCATCCCTGCTATCTCTACAGCCCAACAGCAAGCAACTCTTCCACAAAACCCAAACAGTGGTGAGCTGAAAGCTTGCAGCAGCTCTCCACTGTTGACAGTACTTATTGGGGTGTCACCCCAATCACACAGGGAGGCCTCTGGGGACACCAGGAGGATGACAAGCACCCACAGGACCAAGCCACCATTGCATCAGTCCAGCTCTTGGCAAGAGAGGGTCACACTGGTAGTGTGGAGGAGGTGCACTACCAAAAAATGGACCAGAAATGCCAACCCTAACCAGTATCATGCCCTGATACCTTGGGATCACAGCCAGGCTGCCACAGCTCAGTATGGCCCAGGTTCAGCAGCTCTAACACTGGGGCTGCACCACTGCCCTGCTCCCTCACCAGCTCCCACTTCAGAGTGCTGGGCATGCAGGAGGAATTCCAGTTTATCCATCCCACAGGGCACACAGGTCTTCTCAAGCCCAAATGAATTCTTCCCACTTACAGCCTGTGCCACATGAGCTGTGCTCATGTCACAACAGCTACTGATGCAGAAGGTACCTTCCTGCTCCAGGCATGGCCCATGATGTGCAGGCATCCCTGGGAACACAATTTTAAGACTGATCACCTCCAGAGCTGAGAAGGCTATCAAATCCCAACTAGTGCCTAGTATTCCTGGAAAGAAGGTGCTGACCACCTCCCTTCCTTCCACACTCATGCCCTGCTGAGGCTTCAAGCTGAAGCCTTTACTCCAGGCTCTTGGAGGTCCAGGACAGGCAGAAACACTGCTGCATGATCCAAGCAGCAAACTCTTCATGACTTAGCATGCCCAAAGGATCTTGCAGCTCCAAAAAGCCCTCCACAGCAGTTCCAGCAAGAGTCATTCTCCACTTCCCACAGTGCCAGTTCCTCTAGCACAGGCATGAGGAAGGACAGCAAAGCCTGAACCACTCCTAGCTACCTTCCAGACATCTCCAAAGGCATCCTTCCTACTTTGGCCTGGGGAAAGCAGAGTCCCTTGCTAGCAAGTAGCCCCTGGGTTTGGCCCTTCATAACTTCTGCAGACACCACCAGAAAGCCCTTGATTGGGGAATCAAGTACTCAGCAATTCCTCAGCTGAGTCAAGGAGAAAGAAAGACTCCTTTCTGCAGCTGGGTCTAGCAGCCAGGTAGCAGGAGGAAGAGCAGTTACCCTACCATGGGGACTAGTTGCTCAAAGCAACTCAGACTCATGTCTAAGAAACATAGATTTGGAAGAGCAAGAAAGGAGAACAAAGCTCCTTTGCAGGGTATTTACAGAGGCACCAGGACACAAGGAGATAACAGGGAGATTCCCACATCCCTCTCTCAGTAAGAGCAACTCACTGATAGACCAGGAGGAGGTCTGGGAACACACCAGTTCCCAGAACCTCCGCATGCATGGTGACTTCAGGGTATTTGCTCAGCCAACAATCTGTCACCAACAGAAAGCTGCATCTCACACTGAGGAAACTTTTATGATGCACAAAGACAGCTCTGAAGCACCATCCTGGTTCAGCCAGACTGAGTAGAGGAAGATAAGCAAGTGGTGACCATAACCACTATACCCTCATGTCCTCTGTAGCAAAGAGCAGCAGAGTCATTTGACTTCAGAAATATTAACCTTATTTGTTTGAAGTCAGAAATCCAGAATTCATGCATGCAAGAGTGTCTAGGTCCACTCAAGCAGAGATTACAGGAATCAAGAGATGCCTGGCACCAGTCCATGAAGTGCTACAGACATCCAGCAGCATTCCTGGGTGGTTCTGCCAGCCCCAGCATGCTGCAGATAAGGCAGGCCAGAGATGAAGCACCCACTACCAAGGAGGCTGTCTGAGATTTGAGAGCCTCCTGCCTGCCCTAACTCTAGTGGGTAACACCACAGCCTTGCCATGGACCTACAGGGAAGATGATCCTCTTCTAGTCAAGCTTAGCCAAGTAACTTCTCCTGGTCCTCACCTGGGCTCTGCCCACCCAGTATAACCTCATGTTTGATGTTTGCCATCTTCTGCAGCCCATGCTGTCCAAGCTCTACCATCACCACAGCAGCCACCACTCCTGGACATGCAAGCAGGCCCTTCAGACTGGCAAAAGGAAGGGGGCCAAAAGGACATGTGTGGGATAACCACAGACTTCAGCTGCCTGCTTTGGGCACCTAGACACCAACTCCAGATTTCCCCTGGACCTACAACTTTCCAGTAACCTCTCCTAGGAGAGCAAGGTTTAACTTCAGATATTATAGAACCATTACAGTTGGAAAAGACCTCTGAGATCTTTGAGAACAACCATCCACCCACACTACCATCACTAAATCATGTCCCCAGGCACACTGACAGGTTTTTGGCATGCTACCAGGAACGGTGATTCCACTACCTCCCTAGGCAGCCTGTTCCAATGCCTGATAACCCTCTTGGGGAAGAAATTCTTCCTAATATCCAACATGAACCTCTCCTGGCACAACTAAAAGCCATTTCCTCTTGTCCTATCCTATCACTTGTTACCTGGGAGAAGAGACCAACCACCACCTTGATCTAAACTCCTTGGCAGAGAGCTATAGAGTGAGAAGGTCTCCCTGAACCTCCTCCAGACTAGACAACCCCAGTTCCCTCAGCTGCTCCTCACAGCACTTGTGCTCTAGACCCTTCCCCAGCTTCCTTGCCCTTGTCTGGATACACTCCAGCACCTCAATGTCCTTCTTGGAGTGAGGGACCCAAACATCCACCCATCCATCTATAATACTCGAGTAGAAGCAACCCTTCTGCACCAGATAGGGTGAATACACAGGCTCCTTACTGCAACATGGCCACGAGCACACCGTGCAGTGCCCATGGCAAGCAAGGAAGCTCCTCCAACTGTTGGAGGAAGCTCTGCCTGCACAGGGGATGTGCAGCACCTAGTCAGCTGCCGGTCTCACAGCACCCCTGGGGAGCAGCAGGCCATCTGCTGTCACACAGATCGAGGGCTGCCTGGAAAACTAAACAGAAGATAGCAGCGAGCGGGGAGGGATGGAGTTTGGGGAGGTGTCTGGTGAGGAACAGCAGGGACTGACATTAGGCCCTGTTTGTTTAACATTCCCGTTAACGACCTCGAGAGGAGCGAGAGGCATTCCTGTCCTCCACACGCATGTCACCGGCCAGGAAGCGGCTGCCGAGAGATCCAGGGGCTCACTGATAAGATAAAGGGAAAGGCTGAATTTGGGAGCTTTGCCCCACGGTATCTGGGGCACACGGAACCCTTCTGCCAGGGCTTGGGGAGGAGGCTCATGGAAGGGGAAGAATGGAGGAGTGTCCTCAATGCCAGGAGCCGGCAGCGATGGCCACACGGTGTGGGAAGACATTCCAGCACAACCTCCTGCGCGTGCTGGGACCAGAGGAGTCCACTCTGCACTGGTGTATTTATTGCTCAGCAAGCAATTGTGGGAAAGAATTCGAGTGGGATGTGAGATTAAGCCCCTCAGAGCATGCCAGGACCCTGAATGCAAGGTCACTCCTTGAGCCACCATTAGCTGCTTCTGCAGTGAGGAATGGCTCCTGGTCAGCCAGGAGGACACACAGGAAAGAAACACAAACCCTTCAGAAGGCTCCCACAGGCCAAGTTGTCACCACAGACCCCAGTCAGCAGCTCATCATGCCCAGCATTATCTGTGATGGACCCTGGCTGAGTGGACTTTCCAATAGCAATCCCACCAGGGATGAGGGCAGCCCCAGCACCACTAGTCCCAGCACACCACCTCTCAAGCATCCTCAGCCACCTCCAGAATGCTCAGTCCTTTGCTGCACCCCTGGGTGCAGGGTGACAAATGCACCCAGCAAGGCTGTAGACATCTAGCAGGTGGACTGAGCTGTCTCTCTCCCTGCACACACCCAGAGATGGGATGCTGGAAAGTGTGTCGTTCCCTAGGGATGCAGTACTTAACATGGTTTTCTAGCCACCAAGCATCACTCCGAGGAGGACCAGCCCCTCCAAAGGGCTGGGATTTCTAGGTTCCCCCAATGCAACAGCTTCCAGCACCCACTTTGCCAAACCTCCACCCAGCAGCAGGGAGCAGGCCAGCTCTGCCCCAGCACCAAGAGCTCACCCAAGCCACCATCCACAAGGCACCAGCCCAGCCAGAGCAATATCACTGGGATGCATCAAGCGGCAGCAAGCTCGGGGAGCTTTGCAGGCCAGTGAATAATGGGATCAAGGAACTGCATTGAGTCTTCTGCGCACGCGTGCACAGCCCACGAAAGCCCTTGGTGCTGAGCCTCTCCGCACCAGGGGAGGTGACACAGAGCCCCAGGTGCTCTGTCCCTCAGCCCACCCACACCAGTGCCTCCCAGGGAGGCTGGGAGGTGTTACCAGCAGCATCGCATCCGCATCCCATCGCATCACCTAAGCCCTGCTCTGCGCTGGGGAGAGAAACGCTACGGCCACCACCTGCCAATCCATTCCACCCCATTACCCAGGTCCACCACCCTAGAGCTGAAGACCAGTGGGTGTAATGGCCCCAGGACAGCTGGTGCATGGGGACCGCGTGGCCCCAGTGGGTGGTGGATGGAGGCGGGCGCCATGTTGCAGCAGAGCGAGCGCACGGCGCGCTGGAGGAGCGCGAGGGGAGGGGGCAGAGCACCTCCCTGGTCGCCAGGGCTGGCCACGGAGGGAAGACTGCAGCAAACCACTCCCGAGGCCGGGCGTTTTCCAGAGCCCTCTCCAAGATGGAGGGCAGCCAGTGACCCACTGCACCAACACCTGCTCGAGGAGCGCGACGAGAGAGGTTCTGCGCTAGTGGCGATACCACCACCCAGCCAGCAGCTCTGACTGCCAGAGGACAACTGTGCTGGGCTGCAAGCTTGGCTTCGGCATGTGGCTACCGACAAGCAACCCTTGGGAGTCCACCCAGCAGAGCCCTATAGCACCTAGGCTCTGCTTTGCAATGGCCATCCAGGGGATGGGGACTGCTGGCTAGGCAGCTCACAGTCCTCCATCCCAACCAGGCTGGTCTCCACCACTGTGTTTCCCAGTGTGTCCTCAGCAGCCTACGTGGGCAGAGCAGTGCCTGGATGCAGGAGCCTGGTGTCCTCCAGCCACACGGGCTTAAGGACAGGACACCGTGCCCATGGGCACTGCCTGGACTGGAGAAAGCAGGGACCTGCCTGTCCCCTGCTCCGTGGAGCTACACTAGGCAGAGAATAGAGCTTCCAGCCGGTACCTGGGGCTCGCCCTGCCTGGCCCCTAGCCCCATCCCAAGGACAGCCCGTGGGGCCCCCGCTCCCAGCGCCTCCACACTCCGACTCCCGCGGCCCTCCAGCTCGGGCATTCCATCTCCGGTCCCCTAACAATGCTGAGGTCCAGCTCCGACGCCTTGCCCTCTGTTCCCCGACCACGGCGCTGCACTCCAGGCCCGGTTCCCCGATACTCTAGAGCTGCATCCCCATCACCCATCCCACGTTCCCCGACGCCGCGGGGCCACACCTCCGCTTCCTCGACGTCCTAGAGCCGCATCCCCTCTGCTCATTCCCGGTACCCCGACGCCGCGGGGCCGCATCCCCACCACCCCGTTCCCGGTTCCCCGACGCCGTCGTGCTCCAGCCCTCGTTCCCCCGACTCCTCGGTGCTCCATCCCCGACGCCCCACCGCCGCCGTCGCTCTCCGTCCCCGGTTCCCCAGCCCAGCCCCGCCGCCGGTTCCCCGTCCAGTTTTCCACCTCCTCCTCNGGGGCTTTTTTTTGTTGTTGTTGTTGGGTTCGAGTTATTTTAATTATCTTTGCTTTTTTTGTCCTTTTCCTTTCCACGAAAAAAACCCAAAAACTTTTCTCAACTTCGATGAACTTTTCTGTTTCGACACTCTGAAAGGGCCCGCGGGGCTCTGCGCTCGCCGCCGGACCGGGCTGCGCCCTCACGGGCATCCCCCGGCTCGGGGGGGGGTGAGGCTGAGCCCCCGCGGGATCCAACGCCCTGGGACAGCAGAGCTCCGTGACCCCCCGATGGAAGCTCCGAGCCCCAGGAATAGCAGCTCCAGGAGCTCGGGATGTGAATTCCATAACACCAGGACCGCAGCTCCATATCCCCCAGGAGAGCAGCTCCACATATCCCTGGAGAGCGGTCCCACATCTCCCAGGACACTGGCCCTGAGACCCAAGGACAGCAGCCCCATATCCCACAGTAACATCAGATCCCTGGCTCCCGCTGTGCCCAGGGAGCAACCTGCCTCATTCCCATCTTCACTGTGGCAGTTCGAGAGGATGAAGAGGGTCCTGCCTTCTTCCAGGCCTTCATGCAAAGGGGCAGCCTGTGCTTGGGAACACGCAGAAAATGGGGTAGGTGTCTTGTTCCTGCACGCTGCATCCCATAGCTTGCTCCTTGTGTGAGGCAGATATGTAAAACTCCAAGGGTTTGGGGTCAACCTGTCAAGTGTTTCAGATCCCTTGAGGGGATCTGAGCTACGTTAGTCTAACCAGCGNGTGCTCGGTGTCCTTGTTGAGGTTGCTCATGGTGAGGTGCCGGTGCGGGGCCGGTGCGCGGGGGGCAGTGCGGGGCGGTGCGGGGTAGCGTTGCCCTCCCGGTTCTCACATGCGGCGTCCCGGGACCGTGCCGCTGTTAAGNTCCAACGCCCTGGGACAGCAGAGCTCCGTGACCCCCCGATGGAAGCTCCGAGCCCCAGGAATAGCAGCTCCAGGAGCTCGGGATGTGAATTCCATAACACCAGGACCGCAGCTCCATATCCCCCAGGAGAGCAGCTCCACATATCCCTGGAGAGCGGTCCCACATCTCCCAGGACACTGGCCCTGAGACCCAAGGACAGCAGCCCCATATCCCACAGTAACATCAGATCCCTGGCTCCCGCTGTGCCCAGGGAGCAACCTGCCTCATTCCCATCTTCACTGTGGCAGTTCGAGAGGATGAAGAGGGTCCTGCCTTCTTCCAGGCCTTCATGCAAAGGGGCAGCCTGTGCTTGGGAACACGCAGAAAATGGGGTAGGTGTCTTGTTCCTGCACGCTGCATCCCATAGCTTGCTCCTTGTGTGAGGCAGATATGTAAAACTCCAAGGGTTTGGGGTCAACCTGTCAAGTGTTTCAGATCCCTTGAGGGGATCTGAGCTACGTTAGTCTAACCAGCGTTGCTTGTACCCAGTCCCTGCTGCTTTGTCAGAGCCAAGGCTAGGTGAGAGTGAGGGGTAACATCAGCAATGGTGGCCCCATAGCTCTCCTGAGCTGTGAAAGCAGCTTGTGCTCCCAGTCCTCAGGAGAAGAGACGCTGTAATGCACCCATGGCCTCTGCAGTCCCAGCTGCACTGAATGTCACTCCAAAACCAAAGTGAGTCCACAACTGGCTCCCAGTGACCATCTGCTTTCAGCAGTAGCTCAGGGATAAGGTTTTGCTCATGTGCATGTGGTTGTGAAGAGGTGTGAGCCTGGGTGGGGGCAGTCCCAGCTGATTTCTCTGCCAACACCTGGCTTTGCTGCCCTGTTCAAGACCCAACCTCTGACTTGCTCTGCCACCTGGTTGTGCAGAGGCTCCTCATGAAAATTTAACCCTAAACTCAGCCCTCTCCATGCACAAGCATCACTCAGCATAACCCAAGGAGCTCCAAGTCCAACACCAGAGAGGACATGCAGGCAGCACCATGCCTGAGGTGGTTCCCATCACCAAGCAAGAGCCTGTGGGGCCGTGTTGTTCCATCACAGGAGGTGTGTTGGAGGAGAGGAAGTGTCCTCCTGGGAGCAAGCGCTGGCTTTGCGCTTCCTTGCTTTCTAGGTTAGGGCTTTTAGCAGCAGCAGCTGTTGGCAGCATGGATCTGCGCACGGAGTCCAGCGGCAAGGAGGCTATTTCTTTTTCTAAGGAGCTGCTAAGGCAGAGAGCCCAACCCCTGGCAGGTCCTGCAAGAGGAGAGGAAAAACACCCCACTTTTTCATTAAGAAAACCCCAGTTATTCCCAATGTTGTCCTACAGGGTGGATTTTGGGGAGACTCTTCACACAAAGAGTATACCCAGCCCTGCCAAACCGGAGTGAGAGCCCTCAATCCACCCACGGAGCTCGATCCTCAGGGGAGCAAGGGCTTTCTCCAGCCTTCAGTGATGCTGTGCTTCCCCATACCTTCATCCCCAGCATGAGGCTGGGCAGCAGTAACCCCCAGCAAGAGTGTTGCTGCCGAGCTGAGAAGACTTGAAGCAAGCCCACCCCGACAAAGCCCAGGAGTATTTGCTTCCTGTGCTAATGAAGCCAACCCTAGCATAACCTAACAGCTTTCTCAGGGTTAAGGTTTGGAGGTTGGGGGTTTTTTTTCGCTTTCTACAGGCTTTGAGTCAGGGCATATAGAACCTGCAGAGAGCAGAGGAAGACACAAAAGGGTGGAAGTCAGAAGCAGCAGTGGGGTTTTGTCAGACCCCCAGTGAAGCTGCACAGAGCTTCTTCCACAGCAGAGAAACCAGCACCACAAGCAGAAGAGCTGCTGGGCCCACCACCCTGGGATAATGACAGCAGGTCCACCACATCACTGCTAGGCTGCTGGCCTATAACCTGTGGTTTATTCTGTAGGCAAGTCCATCGTGGTGCTGTTGGGCAAGAGAGGAGCATCCTCCTTGCAGGAGCACCCCTCAGAGCTGTATGTAGTGGCAGCATCCCTGCATCTTGTGGCTCCTAAGTCCATTTGATGTCTCCATGAACATCCCACCCAGGCAGCATCACCCCTCACAAAGCACTGCGGCAAAGAAGCTCACAAAGGTGGGCAGAAGGCGAAACAAATGAAGCAGTCACTGCTACCAGCTTNAGCAAAGCAGAATATGCTTCAGCACATGGAGCAACCAACTGTGCAGGGAGATGTTTCCTGACCCCAGAAGCTCACAAAGGTGGGCAGAAGCTGAAACAAATGAAGCAGTCACTGCTACCAGCTTGTGCAGGTGAGCCAGTCCACCAGCACACTCTGATGCCTCTGCAGTGGTTTTGGCTGAGCATCTTTTTCTTTGTGTGGTTCTCCACTTCCACGTGGAGATGCTCAGCTTTAACTGTGTGACCTGAGACCACATCAGCTGAACAAGTGCAGGACCAGGGTGACACTCTGGTTTGGAGCATGCTTATCCAAGTTTTACAGCAATGTATTCTTACACCAACACTTTTCACCCTGAGGCATCTACCACCCAACAGCATCTACCTCTGCAGTGTAGCCAAGGTCTGCAGCAGAGGCCTTGTCCTTGCACTACCATATCCATGGGTTAGAAGAGCAGAGGTGATGCTGTGACCCAGCCTGCACCCACCAACCTCTCCCACATTGGTTCCTGTTTGGGGTAGGCAAGCTGGCAGTGAAGCCAAATCCACACTGATGAAAAGAACTTCAGTGAGACCAAGGCTCCTGCTGTCCTTTGAACATGCCCTTCACTTGCAGTCTTGTGACCTTCTGAGCCTGCATGCAGCAAGTGTGTGGTAACTCAGCAGCAATGCCACCTAAAACCAACCACCCTGCCACAAACACATGGCAGGGCTCAGAAAGCACCTTGCTCCAAGCCACAAGCACCAGCCAGGTTGATGCCAGATGGAGAACAGCAGTTCCATCTCCAGAGCTACTTCCAGGTCTCCTCCATGCTACTTCACACACAGGGGTGGGCAGCACATACAAGGCTGTGCCTGTCCCCACCTTCTCTGCCACGATGCCCCATGCAAGCAGCTCCCGCCATGCTTGTAAATGATGGGAGCTCCAGTGCCTCACCAAGGGGAAGAGCTAAAAGCTGTGAGGTGCTCACCACCAACAGGCAGGTCCCAGCAAGGTGGTTAGTTAAGTACTTGAGAGAGAAACAGGTTGTAATCAACTGCCAGATCAAGGTGGGACTTGAAAGGACAATCACCTGTCAAAACAATCTTGTGTTTTCACCCTTTCTCAGCTTAGATTTTCCAAGGGCTCTTCCTCACTTCCTGCAATAGCTGCAGGACATGTTGCTCCTCATGGATGAAGGGGATGGGCAGTCCTGGAGCATGTGAGGTTAGAGGCTAGTCATCATAAAGATGACCAGAGGATGCCAGAGCAACAGGAGGATGCTTGAAGGCAGAAGAGCAGCAGGTCACCCCATGCAATGGCCAGAGCAACCTCTCAGGACATTTGCTCCATGCCCTGAATCAACCAGCAGGGCACTGCCAGACACTTCCACTCTGAGACATGTCACAGTCCCAGGGCTGATTTAGTGCCACCCCTAAAGGGCAGAGGATAAAAGCCATGGCAGGAAAAATGGCACCAGGGACCAGGCTGCCCAGGGCAGTGGTGGAGTCACCATCCCTGGAGGGCTTTAAAAGCCATGGAGACATGGTACCTAGTGGCACAGTTTAGTGGCATGGTGGTGATAAGTAGATGGTTGCCCTTGACGATCTTAGAGGTCTCTTCCAACCTTCATGATTCTGTGATATTTGGGTACTGAATGATGGAATGTAAACAATGCCATCCTGGAGACTGGGCAGGAATTTAGGTGGCTTGGTGGGTGCTGGGCAGGGATGAGGAGTGAGGGAATGACAGGGCTGCTCCAAGATCACAAACCTGGAGTAGCTGCTCCGAGATCACACGCCTGGAGTAGCTGCTCCGAGGAGGGCGGTGAATGCTTTCAAACTTTAATTCCTTTCTGTACGTCACTGCTCGTCTTCTCCAGCTCTGCCTTCCCCCAGGAGGACAAGCTGAAGCTAACTGAGAAAGACAAGGGCTAGGAGGTGTGCACAAATGTGTGCTCGGATGCATCGGATCGCTGCAGAGCTGCTTTTATGGGCATTTCAGAGCAGCTCCTGGCAGCGCTGCCGGAGCCCAGCTCCGAGGACGCTCGCCGCGCCCCGTGACGTGAGCCCACTGAGGGGGCTTCCAAAAGGGGTGAGGAGAGCTGGGCTTTACAAAATTGCATTACCAAAACATAAAATAGATCTATATGCTGCCAAACAGAAAAGCCTCTTTGGAGCCAGGAGCAGGAACAACAAACCCAAAGGCTTTCCTCTGATGGGTTGCAGATGCAGCACACTGGCAATCTCCCGGTGGAAAAAGCACTGCTGCATGGAGAGCTTTGCCCTTTATTCACCCACGAAAGGAAGACAGGGCTTTAGTCTGCCCCAAAATGCTTTGGTTTCTTTGCCTTGAAGATGAAACATGGAGGGAAAAAAAGGAGGAATGCTCCTCCTTGCTGGTGCAGTGCTTAAACAACGTGCTGTTATTGCTTTAGTTTCATAATTAATGTCTCACTTGCACTATCCAAGCATGTTAACTCTGGGAGAATAAAGCAGTGGGAATCTTCTGTACAGGCATTTGCTAAAGGCTCCAGAGCCAGCCCCAGCCTCCTGCATAGGGTGGTTGCAGGCCTGGCTCCAGCACTCACCCTACCCTCAACCCCTGGCCAAGGGATATCAATAGCTGGCCCTTCAAGGGAGATTTGCTGAATGTGGGGCAAGAGCTGTCTCAGTACTAGGTCCCTGCCATGTTGTCCACACCTTGCATATGTGTTTGAGCATCAGGGCCCCCCTCCATGTGCATCCCCTGCAGTTCCTTCCACCACCATTCAGCCAGAGCAGCTGAAGCCATCATGGTACTCTCAGGAACCAAACTTCTCCCCATATTGCAGGTGGACCTCACTGATAGTATGACCAGTATGATATCTTGTCCACAGAGTTGCTGGGAGCCACACAGGTTGCTGCAGTCCCACACAGGCTATAATAGGGATTTCTGCTGTTGGATCTGTCCCTCCCCATTGGAACCATGACAGAGCTGCTCCACTGGCAGAGGGACAGGCTTCAGTTCTGTGGGGGGAAAAGGCTCCTCCAGCTCCACCATCACTGCCTCCATCAGCAAACACAGCTCTGTTTCAGCACCCAGCACTGACAAAGTGGCACTGATGGTCTCCAGACCTGGCCTGGTGGCAGGGAGGAGGCTTGGTGTAATGTAGCAAGCCCTTGCCAGGTCAGATTCTGCCCCTTCCCACCTCCTGTGGTTGTTTGACTGAGGTTTTGACAGGGTACTCGGTGAGAACAGCAGCTTCAGTGCTCACGTGGGTGGCTGGAACAGCAGCCATAGGACATGATTTGACCTAGAGCATTGAGAGAGGATTGGTGCCACCACTGTCCTGAGCCCTTACGTGTTGTCCTACCCCAAGACCCAGCCCAGGCACCTCTGGGTCTCAACAAAGCCAAGTTGCCCAAGCTAGGATCCCTCAGCCAGCTGCTACCATGTGGAGGAGCCATGTCCCATCCTGCTCAGCAGACCCTACTGTGACCATTAGCATGGCCTCTCCAGACCAGAATCGCTTCATTCTCTGCTGAATTATCTTCATACCTAATAAACAGACATTATGGATCATATGGAGGACAGAAATGCTTCCAAACTTTGCTGTTAATCATCCAGATAGTCAAGAAGGGCCACCCTTGTAACAGAGGAGGTGGACACCTTTGAACCCTGTCATGGGATACCTTCCCTGGTCATCACAGAAAGTGTTGCCCAAACTCTCCCAAGGGAAAAGGAATCCTGTTTTCATGATGGTTAAAAATGTCCAGCCTTTCCACACACTGGAGACCTTGTCAAATAAAACAAAAGGACTTGTTGTGGAGGAATCCTTGGCAACACGACCAACATACACATGACCTCTCGATTTGGAAAACAGACAGCCAAAAGCCAAGCAAGCAATCCCACCGCACACAGCACGGCTCAGCTCCCCTCCTGCCGCTGCCGGCGACAGGCCGGGACGCGCTGCGCTTCCCAAAGCCTGAGGGAGCAAGCCAAGGAGGCAGAGGGGATGTGTGGGATGAGTATTGCTCCAGCCTGGATGTGACACTTTCTCTGTGGCAGCCACAAGGCTAGAAAAGCCTTTCATTAACCCATTTGTCATGTTCTTCCCCAGAGCACTCCCTGGTCCCGTGAGTTCCCCTCAGAAGTCTCTTCGCAGCCTCCTTCCTCCTCCTCACTGTTCTCCAGGCTCTGCTGCACTGAGCACCATATGGAGGGCAGCTGTGGACCCTCCACCTGTGACCTGTGACCCATCTGTGACTCTACCCAACATAGGGGAGATCCCAGCCTACCAACACAGAGGAGATCTCCTGCTGACAGCAGCTTCCCATCTCCTCTGGTCAAGGAGGACCCATGTCCTCCTCCTGGAGGTAACACTTCCTGGCCAAGGGTGCAACCTGCTCTGTATAAGCCATTGCCAGCACTTTGAAGGCTGCTCCTGGATCATGTGGATAATGAGAGGGATTAGCAAGTCAGGGGAGGATGAGAGCTAAATGAAGCGTCACCTTGCCAGAGGCTGCTCAATCCATCCATCCCACTTGTGTTTGGGTGGAGAAGGGAAGGCAGAGGGCAGTGCTGATGGGCAGGCCAGGCATGGCCCCACAGTCATTCCTGCCCTCCTGGAGCTGGGTGTACCAAAGCCAACACACCACAGCAGCACCCTTCCTGTTGCCATCCCCACACAGGGGACACTCAGCTGGGCAAAGCCAAGGAGCCTGCACAACCCATGAGATGTTGGAGACCCCCAAAGCCTGCAGTTCCAAATGGGCATAGTTAGAACTATCATGGTTGGAAAAGACCTCTGAGGTCAAGTCCAACCCTCCACCCAACACTACAGAACTACAGAATCACAGAATGTTAGGGGTTGGAAGGGACTTCTGGAGATCATTTAATCCCCATTCCCAGGGCACCCCAAGTCTCACACCTCAGAGCTTCAAGCCTGGGCAGCAAACCAAAGCAATAGATCTTCCCAGTCCTCAGCCCCAGGAATGCCAGGTTTGTTTAAATTGGACTGTTTAGATGAATTTGTGTCCATTGGGGAGTTGGACACCCAGCATGAAGGACCTCAGCTCACAGTTACAGTTTGGCAAAACCCTAAAACCACAGAAAACAGAGTTTTATCATGGGAAGCACAAGCTATAATGACTTCTGTTGTGCTTTGGCAACAGCACATTAAACACCAAGAGCAGCCAGCAGCAAGGGCTGGTTTTCTGGAGCCAACCGTTGCTGATGGGGTAGGAGAGGTGCAAGGTGCCCATGTCCCTTCAACCAGCACACCTGTGGTCTAGGCATTTCCTCCCAAACCCCTACAAAAATCACTGACCATCCCCAGCGTGAACTTCCCAAGAAAAGTCCACTTGCAGGAAGGGAATATGGCCTGGAAAATTCCAGCCTTGGTGGGGAAGGATGGGCCAGGGGCTGTGATGGAAAGTGCTCTGCAGCCCTCATGATTTTCACCCCAGCAGCGCCTCTCACCCTCTAATCTCATTAGTCTCCTTGGGAACACTGCTCCCCAGGAGCCCCTCTTGCCCTCTTCTCACTCCCCCCAGGCACTGAAAGAGCTCCCCGTGAAGCTCAGGGGTCTGGCGAGCCCCCCGGGTGTGAGCTCTGCCAGGCAATTCCCGGGAATGGCTGATTTATAGCGTTGTGCCTTGCTCTGTTTACGCCAGGCAAGTTATTTAAAACGAGGAGAGCGAGAGGAGCTCGGCTTTTGTTTAAAAGTCCAGCGAGGAGATTTGCCTTAAATAGTCAAGAGCTGAGACTGGAGGGGAGGCAGCCCAGCAGCCTGGACCTCCAGGGTGGGAGCTGGATGGCTGGAGGCTCCTGCGTCACTCCGGGGGAGTTCAAGCAGCCTGCGGGATCACTCACAGGCCTGGCTTGGCCCGTGGCACCAGAGGCACAGGTCACCTCCTTGACATGGAACAGGTGAAACAGCAGTTTCAGGAGTTAGAGCACCGGTCTATGCAAGCCAGCGTTCACTCTGAACCCTAATGATGGCGATCAACAAAGCTGCTCCATGGCCAGAATCAGTGCAGCCACGCCAAAGGAAGCTGTCTGCAGCCTGGCACAGCCCCAGCTGTGAACCCTCCAAGCAGCCCCCTTCCAGTCCTCCAGGCCTCCTCCGTAGGGGCAAGGCTAAACATGAAGCCACGCTGATGTAAGAGCCTCCCCACAGGGGCACGACGTGAGCTTGGCTTGCTCGGTGCTGAGCACAGATCTCATTGCTCTCTATAAATACATCCGGGGTCAACAGCAGGGACGGGGAAGAGCTATTTAAACTCAAGGGGGACGCTGGCAAAAACAAAAGGCTATATTTAAACTTTCCATAAGCAACACCAGGCTGGAGGGAATGTTTCAACTCCCGGAGCAGGGAGGTGGAGAAGGAGCTCTCCAAGGAGTGGGATGAGGCAGTGGGATGGGGGCAGACAATCCTCTGTATCCCCAGGGTGGGAAACCCCAGTTTTCCTCCCATCCCCTATCCCCAAGAGCAGCAGAGGGACCAGCAACCAGCCTTGGCACTGCAGCAACAGCTCTCAACCCCGCCCCAGGCAGGACAGCAAGGGGCAAGAAGCTCTTCAGATGTTTTTCCACTTCCTTGACTTATTTGGTCAAAATTGCTGACGAATTAATCAGAATAATGAGTAACTCGGGTGCCTTGAAGCACTCAGCACACTGAAAGGCAGAGCTGTTGTGCAAAACCTGGCATCCTCTGCTAATCCCTCCATAGCTCCTAGTGCCTGCCCCCAAAATACCTGTTCCTCCTGCTCCTCCCTGCACCCCTGCCGAGTCCTACACCTACTGCCAGCACACACATCCTGATCCCTAATCCTTGCAACCTTGCCCATCCCTGCAGCCTCCCTGATTCCTGCACCCTACCTCTTTACTGATCACTGCACCGCTAGGAGAAACGATGCCTTCACCCCACCACACCCTAACCCATCCTGGGCAGCACCCCGTGTGGAAGGCAGAGCTGCTTCCACCTGCTTCTGCTGTCCCCCTTGGGTCCATCTGTCCTTGAATGCCAATAGTCACTTATGGGAATGACCTGGGCAAGAAATGATGTTTGGGAGGTGTTATGGAGACAGTGGGGAGAAGAGGAGCAGAAGGGGGCTCTGTGGCTATTATCCCCTTTTGGCACAGCCCCAGTAGGACACCAACCTGTCTTTTTTGGTAGCTTCTGTCAGAGGGATCTGGGCCTGGGGATGTCACCAGCTCCAGCAGAACCATTCAGAGTGGAGGATGAAATATTCAGAGAGGTTTAGAGCAATTCAGTGTCTCCCATAAACCACACTGATGAATATTTCAGGGCCAGGAGCTAGCTGTTCACCAAACAGCCACCCTGGAACTATGCTGTCTACAGTGTGGCCTGGCAAGGATGCTGCTGGCCATGAGCAGGGGGCATCAGGCCACACCAGTGGAGATGCCTGACAAAGCAGAGCAGTGACTCAGGAGGACACATCTCCTGGAGGTGTCTGGTGTCTTCCTACTCTGCTCCCAGTGATGTGACAGCAGCAGGGGCTTGCTCCCACACACGTATCCACCCTTCCATCAGCTTTCCTACCTCACTGTAGAGCTGCTTCCCAGCAAACAGCAAGACAGACACCATCTTCCCAGTTCCTTCCAGGTGACCCCTGTCTTGCTCATCCCCTCCAAGCAGCCTGATTGCTCTGCTCATACAGCACCACCTCACATTTTGGGCTCACTGTAGGGGGAAGGTGACACTGTTTGGTAGAGAGGACATGCATGCCATTATGGGAAACCTCTCTGCCAGCAGCAGCCCATAGTGATCTTGTCCTTTCTAGGCTGTAAGAGAAGGAAGCTGACCACAGAGATAGTGAAGTGTGGGCTCTAGCACATTCCATAAACATTTGTGACCATAAATGAAAACAGAGCTGCCCACTGCTGCCACACTCCCAAATCCCCTAAGCCTCAGCATTGATAGCAGCCCCACCAGTGCTGGTCTTGAGTCACAGCCTGGGTGGAAAGCTCAGATCTGAGCTGGAGGAGCCTCTGGGGCAGAGTAAAGGCTGCAGGTTTGAGATGCAACACCCAGGGATGCCCTGGCACCTCACTGTCCCCAGTCTGGCATGGGGCTGCAAACCACCACCAGACACATGCCCTCTTTGTTCCTAAGCAAGCCAGCACAGGGCAGCACCCCAGTGTGCTGGGAAGGGGCTTTAATTCCTGCTACATCCCCTGGCTGTGGAAGTGGTGGGTCTGGGAGCTGGTGGAGCATGGATGTGGCTAGCTGATGGGAAAATTCAGGGTAGCAGGAGGGAAGGCAACACAGCTGTCAGCAGTGCCACCAGAGGCTGAGCCAGCATTGGGGCCACATTCCCTAGGGACAAATAAAAGCTACCGTAAAAGGGGAGAGCTGTCACTTGGGCTGGCCTGGCTTGTCTCAGCACAGCAGGGAGAGTGGTGAAGCACTCAGCAAGCCAGTGCCACTGCAGCTCTGGTGGCTGAGGGACACCTTATCTGCAGCATGCCACAGTCTCCAGCACTTGCTGAGCGACGCTGGGGAAGGCACCAGCCAACTGGGGCACCTCTGAGCTGCCTCAGACACAATCTCTCATGATGGCAACCTGGCTGCAGCTGTTGCATCTCACCAGGCTCTACCAAGCCCCCCACTCCCTCCACTGTCCCCTCACCAGCACGGCTCTTTGGTGGGAAGCCCAGTTTCCAGGGGTACAGCCATGCCTGGCTCCCTCCATCACTCTCAAGCACTCAAGGGAGCTGGGACCTCAGGTGATGGGAAGGCAGAAGAGAGCAGGCCCCTCGAAAAGGGCATTAAATGCAACCCTCAGCATGGCAGAGCTGTGAGGTGGCCACTAACTGCAACAGCTTTTGCTTATGATGGGCAAAATGCTCAAGATCCATTAGCAGGAAGAGGCTTTTTTGGACTGCAAAATATTGCCTTTGCACAGCACAACTCCCCCACCCGTGCCTTCCCCTTGAACTCTCAGCAGCTCTGGGGGAGAAGGTTTCCTTCCTCCTTACCCTTCCACAAACAGCAATGTTCCTCCCCACAGCCAATTAGTGAGCTGGGGTCAGGGGCCAAGGGGCTTCCCGAGTTCATGGAACTAATCGCTGCACTGCTGCTGAGCAGAGCAGGCATCCAGCACCATTTATGGAGTAGGCCCCATGGTCATCCCTGGGACACCCTGGCTGAGGACAACCAAGTACACCCCTCTATCAGGATTCCAAATTTCCCCCTTCATCAGCAATTGCCAGGTTCCCTCCTCTGTGCCCAGCTCCCTGCTTCAAGTCCTCCCTCAACCTGACAGCCTGCAGCTGCTGCCCCGTCCCCCACACATCTCTCCACAGAGCTGTCAAGGCTCCATCCCACTGCTGGCAGGTTTGCAGGGCTGGAGGAGGAGCCCACATCTCCCTAGTCTTGGCATAGCCATGCTAGCCCAGGCAGCCCCGCTCGGTGCCAGCCCCATCGGCAGCCCCCCAAGCAGCACCCCCCTCTGCCTCAGCAAGCCGTGCTGCCGCAGGCCGGTGGCCGCTATCAAATATTGATGGTGCTGCCTGGTAAATAAGCATTATGAATTTATGACTTGCTGAATTAAACAGGCTCCATCTCGGGCTGGCCAGGCGGAAGGGAATGGCAGCGTCGCTGGCACGTGCAAGCAGCACCGTCCCCAAAAGCCAATGGCGTTCAACCCCAGACCAGCCCAGGCTTTGGGAACACCCAGAGTGCTGCCACCCCAGAGAGGCCTGTGCCAGGGCTCCTTCACCTCCTGCAGATGCCTCGCTGCCCTGCATGTTTGGGCTGTCCCCAGGGCAGCTGACAGTGCAAACTTCCCTGCTCCACGGAGCCACAGTGCCTCGGAGCAGGAAGGAGCCAGCGAATGGAGGCTGAGGTTCAGCCGTTTGAGCAATGCTTAGTCCAGTGCCACGGTTATGTGAGTAACCAGGTTAATGAGTAACACAGCAAGTGTTTGCCTGGAGTGGGGAAGAAGCTCAAAGTGATTCTGCTTGGCAGGAAGAGGCTGCTGGAAAGTGGCCTGTGAAAGCCCCAGGTAGCAGGTCCACAGCAGGGAAGGAGCAGAGCCCAGCTCTGTGCTCACATGCTGGTTTTCCATGGCTGATGCAATGTGCTGGGTGCAAGAACAGGATGGCATGGCTTGACCTTTGTGAGGGCTAGGCCAAGCACTAATCCAGTGACAGATATTCTCTATTATCCCCTTTTCCCCCACTCCAGGAAGGAAAAGAGGAAATTAACAGAGAGAAAGAGATACTTAGGGATTGGAAACAAAACTTAAACTGCTTCAATGAAAATAATAGCATGAAACTATAACATATATATATATATATACACACATACAAAACCAATAAATACCACACCCAAAACCCCCTTGATGGAAAATACCTCACCATCACTACTGATGCTGTACCAGAAGGACTCAGCAGCAGATGGGAATCAGACTCAGGGGCTGGATCCTGGAACTCAGGAACTCTTGGATTGAGATGGAAGGCAGAACAGAGTCCTGCAACAGCAGAGCTGGGCTTCTAATCCTCACCAGGAGAGTCACCAGTTTACCACCCCAGATAGGTCAGGTGCTCAACCTTCAAGGAAGGTAGAGGCCCCAACCTCTCCTTTTTTGTGTTGGCTGTTAATTAGGTGCTAAATAGCTTAATCATGCACCTGTTTTACTCAGATCTTAGGCCTTTTGTAAGAGACCCTGAGGCCCAAGCTTGGTGTCAAAGTTTCAGGGACTGACTATGATGTATATGGCGTGAAATACCTTGTTCTGACTTAGACTATGACAAGGAGCAACACCACAAAGCCCCTGTTCTGGAACTGCAGAGCACCCTGTGCTTGGGTGATCTGCTTCCTAAACCAGCCCTGGCACATCTTCTCCCAGCTCCTCGACTGATAACTGAGCCACAGAGGAGGATCACCAATGGGGTCTGCCTGGTTGGGGCTGCATGGATCGGTGCTACCCCCTCCCCACCCTGGCCTCCTGCCCTCATTGGGTGTTTGGGGCTTTCCAGCAGGGCTTTACCACCAAATGACTGCAGGAGCCACGCATGGCTTGTCAGCCAGAGCCAGCTGGGCTCTTTGGCCACCACTGCATTGATCCTTGAAGACCCCCTTGTCAGTGCGGTTGTTTCCCATCGCTTCACTCCCGCCCCCACATTTCCCCCACCCCCTCTGCCAGGACAGGACGTTCCCGCCTGTCACAAGTGCTCCGGGTGGGCTGGGAGAGGCCACGTTCACATGGGACAGCAGTGTGGCTGGACCCCCTGAGGATGCTCCAGCCTGGCTGCCCCTGGTCCCAAACTACTAGGGAAAAGCCTTCAGCTCCAGGTGGGACCTTGCTGTGCCCACCACAAGCTAGACCCCCACACCACAGCAGCATCAGCTCCTCTCCCCAGCTGAGCCAGCTGCCGCTGGGCATGTGCTGGCAGGCCTGAGGATGGGTTCCATGGGTCTGCGTCCTGCTCACACCAATAAGGTGTTTTGGGGACTACCAGGGTGGGGGAAACAGCTGGGGAAGGGGCTGAGATGGGCAGAGGTGAGGGAGGGATGGAAAGCAAACTGGAGGAGATCTTCCATCTCTGCCAGCCAGTGCACACCAGCCAGAGCAGAGCCACGACCTTTGTTCTTGCTGCCTTCTAATAATATCTTCCACTGGCCTTTTTGGGAAAAATAAATCTGGCAGGGAGGGAAACCAAACATGGGATAAGCCTTCCCCAAGGGGAATCCAGCATAGTCCTGGCATCACCCACACTCCCCCTGTCCTGCGACCACAGCAGTTTTGGGGTGCCAAGCAGGAGGCTGCAGTGACCATGACAAACACCATGGCAGGAGTCCATGTGCCAGCCCCAGGGATGATGCTGTGAGCAGCCAGGCAATGAACAGCTCCCAACTCCCTTGCTGGATCCAGACCCAAGGAAGCGAAGGGAGATTGAACACTAATTTAACAAGCTCCTAAGGCCACGTAAAAAGCTTAATCCTGCATGGCCAGGCTATTTAAAATTAAAGATATTGCTGACCCTGAGAACACAGTCCAGAAAGATTAGAATCCCATCCAGTGCAGCGGGAACAGGATGAACTGCTGAGAGTTCATACTAGAAAGCTCAACTCGAGCTCAGGAGGAAAACGCTTGTTGTGAAAGAGTGACCCCAACCGTCGCGCTGCAAGGAGCCCTCTGCTGCGGGAGCCCTCTTGCTGCGGGAGCCCTTTTGCTGCGGGAGCCCTCTACTGCCATCAGCCTGCGCGGCATCCCACGGTGAGAGCCAGCACCAACGGGGCAGAGTGTGAAACCACGGTGGGGAGACACAGGACGAGAACAAAAGCTGCAGGGTACGGCAGGTGGCACAGCTCCGTGTCCTCCTCCGGCACGAGTTCACTGCAGGGTGCTGGTGAAGGAGGATGCTGAGGAGGAGAACTTGCTTTTGCATTAAATCATTGGAAAATATAGTCGACCTCCCAGTATTTCAGCTGGGATTTGAATGCTTCTGTCTCTCCATTTCCACTGCCAGCAGCACTGAGACATGCTCGAGGGACCCAAGGCAACAGCATAAAGCTGTGCCAGGAGAGGGTTAGGTGGGATGTTAGGAAAAGGTTCTTCACCCAGAGCACTAGAAACGTGACAGAATTCAAGAGACATCTAGGCAACCCTCTTAGACACATGGTGTGATTTTGGGGGTTGTTCTATGCAGAGACAGGAGTTGTAGTTAATGATGCTTGCAGGTTCTTCCAGCTCAGGACATTCTGTGTTTCTATGCCACTGCTCCTGGCATTACTTTCCTGAGACCAGGAACCCTATGAGGCCACGGGAAGAATATTCAGGAGTTGATACAAACCTCATAAAATGGAGGAAAACGTCATCAGTAGTGGGAATGTAGGAGACAGATGACCAAGGGAGGGACAAAAGGTATGGATGGGGTGACAAGTGACACTAGTGGAGGCTGCCTGGAGCTGGGACACAGAGGGAACGGAGTGCCTGTAGGGTGAAGATGAAGCACGGCTTTGGTCTAGGGGAATCCCCACCTCACCCTGTTCTCTGTCAGCGAGGCAGACAGGATGCAGCCGTCTCAGCATCGCTCCCACGCCTGGATTCACTCCATCGCAGCCCAGTTTGGACACCCTCAGCGACCGACATAAGCCAGGGAAACACCGAGCAGCCTGGGAGCACTGCCAGAAAATAAACCCACCAAGCATCAGGAAATCCACCCCACGCCTGCCGGGCACGGGCTGCCTTTGGAGGACTCCCAGCTCACGGCCACGGCGGAGCCGGAGGGTGCCGCGTGTGTGAGAGCACACTGCCATCCCGTGGCTGTTCCCCAGGGACAGACCGGCAGGGGACAGAAAGGCAAGAAGCTTTTTTTCACCGACATCAACAGAAATTTCTACAGAGAAATTCTGCCTGCTTTTTGCCTTTGCGTCACTCTCCCCTTGTTGCTCCCTTTGGCTTCCAAGCAATCCCAAAGACTTGTGCCGAGTAAATCACCCCTCCCAGATGCATCCAGCCCCACTGCCAGAGAAGCAAGCTGGAAATGCACCCAGCAAAACAGCCAGGAGGTGGTGGCTGAGTTGAACGTCCCCTAAAAGCCCCACGGGGCTGGGGTGGGGGGAGGTAAATGGGCTCAGCGTCAAGGATAGGGCACTGCTGTGCCTGCATTCCCAGGGCTCTTTTGGCAGGGTGATGGCCCCAGCAGGTCCCGGGAGAGATTTAGGGGTCGAAGAACTCCAAAACATGCCGTTTTTCAACCAACTGAAAGCAGAACTTGGCAAACAGTTTTAAAGATGCTTTTAAAAAAATGCTAGTGGAGCCAGAAGTGGCACTTTAATATTAATTTCCCAAGTACTCAGAGGCTTTAGTGTTCAGGAGGTTTTAGTTTTAAGAGGCTCCTCACTTAATAAAAAGGAGGAAGGCATTAAAAAGCACATGAGAGATTTCAGCTGGTCCATAAATACCTGCCCATCTTCCATGGCTTCTCCCAGCACCAGCTTATAGTTGGGGTACAGCTGGTGGGAGCAGCAGCTGAGAAGGAAACAGGGTGAAGAGGGGTGGTGGGACCCCACATTTTGGTGAGGGGCAGATAGAGTGCAATAGCAGGAACACATGCAAGGGATGGATGCATGCACACATGCTGCCATCCTGCATGCATGAGCTGGTTTCTGTCCACAAAGCCCAGCCTCTGGGGTCACCCCACGTGTCCCTGCCCGCTGGAGCACAGGCAGGATGCCAGAGGCTGCTCGTGGCTCCCAGCACAGCTGAGCCTCCTGTCCTCAGGCCGGTTCCCACGACCCACTGCACTTCCTGTGACTGGTGGCTGCTCCGTGGCTCTAGGACGTGGTGGCGGAAGCGCTGTGCTTCGGCTGGAAGGAGAAGCCAAGCGCCAGCCCCAGCCTGGGAATGGTGTCCATGCAGCATTCCCTCCGACACTGACACCTCGGGTGATATCTGCTTGCGGCCAGGAACTGGATTGCCTGCTGCCCAAACTGGTCTGTGGGTGCTCCAGGAGAGCAGGGCTCAGGAGATATGGCCTTGGGTGATTGCTCCTCAGTGTCTAGAGCAAGGCTGAGCCCTGAGCAGAGCCCTTGCATGACAAAATGCCTGAGGTTGGCTCCAGCTCAAAACCACTTTGTCTTGCTCCCAAAGGGCTGGCAGAAGGGGGCACACCAGGAGATGGATGTTTGTGCTGCTGGTCTGCCAGTGGCTCCCATTCCTTTATTCCAGACTCGTAGGAGGAGGCAGGGAGCAAGGATGCTTTTCCCAGTCAGGTTCAGCCCCTACATGCTGGGCACCAGAGCTGCTAGTGACATCTATCTTAGGTACATTGCATACTACCCATCACACCCAGAGAGAGGCAGAGCTGGCTGACAATGCAAAACCAAAGGATCCAAGACCAGTTTCCCTTTGAGAGGCATCACAAGTCCCTCCACAGGACAGCATGGCTCTCCCCACAGCTAATATGTTCTGCAGGGTGGCTTCCAATAGGTGTAGCACCTTTGTCCATAGCCTAGACCTCCAGGTGAGCTCCAGCACCATGTGTACGCTCAGGTTTGCCTGTATTTGGGAGTGTCCTGCATGCAGGTAGCTCCTGAAGCTTTTTAGCAGTGTTTCAAAGGCTTAATAAGCTCATGAATCCTTTACTTGGCTGTTTGATGGGCATTGTCCCAAGCTACTTTTTGCAAAACATTTAGACTTTTCCTGGGCTTGGGCTGGAACTAGAGCCTCAAGGACAGCAGGCTGCCTATACACACAAGCTCAGCAGCATCACAGCCAAGCCCTGAGCCTGGTTTGGGTCTCCCAAAGGAGAGAGCTCTCTGGAAATATTTCCAGCTGTGGGCTCTAGAAGAAAAAGGCATTTGTTTTCTCAAGGACAAATCTTAGTGACCAATGCACTAAGATGAATTCAGCTGGAGTCACCTGCAACACAAAGGTGTTTCTGTCCCAAGCCACAAGCAAAGCTGTGCAGAGCCCAGGGAGGCCCTTTTCCTGTCTCCCCCTTGTTTCTTTCCTCTCTCCATTCTTTGTGCAAAGCTGTGTTCAAGTAACACTTCCCTGGAACAAGGAGAACAGCAAGGTAATCTGTATGAAAAGGTTTGGCATGTGGACGTGTTCTGAGCTGACAAACTCTCACCCCATTTTCCATTGCTGTTAGAACACTGCTGGAAAACAATGTGCAGCACACAACCCTGCAGCCAAGCCCCAGCCAGAGCACTCACATGAGACAGGGCAGGCACAGGCAGGGGAGCACAGAAAGCCACTGCAGGCACCCACCAACACCCCTGGGTGCTCAGGGAGCAAAAGAGAACCTCCTCTCCCACCTTGTGGGTGCACAAAACCTTCCCAGCTGCATCCCCTGCTCCCACACAAGTGGACATCCCAGCCAGCTTGCTACAGATTCATGATGACAGCCCCCAAAAGAGTCTGCAGTCTAGTTTGCAGGATGAAAACAAGCAATATATCATCTATCTTATAAGGAAAATGCAGGAGAAACATAGACTTGACTTCTTTTCTACCACTTTGCTACCAGAGTTAGAGATGATCTAAGACTGGAGTTTTTGAGTCTGTTATGAGGATCATGCAGACTTTGGTCATAGAAGAGCTCAGGGTATTTTCCCCATTCTTATCACAAACCACTCTCCATCCACTGACTTCAACTTTCACCTCCTCCAGAATCCAAGAGGTTTGTCCCGCTCTCCATGTCCAAGCAGCCATTTCTGGGCTTGACTGAACGAAAGAATGTAACAGAGTAAATTAAATTACACCTAAAAAAAGACCCCAAACAAACCAGAATACAACCACTTTGAAACACTAGGGAAAGGTGTATTTGGTGGGCTTGAAATAGATTGTGAATAAATACTTGTCCTGCATCATTTGGAATAGTATCTGTTAGACCACGAAGCACAAACTCCTAGGAGGCAAGCACCTGTGTACGCACACATTCACAATACAGCTCCCCAGGGAATAGTTTTAACAGTGTTTGGAAAATACAAAGGAGCTCATCTCCAAAAAAATCAGCAACTTGAGGGTCAGCAGCACCCTGGCTTGTGGTTGACAAGCTGTGGGTGAAGAGAGGAGCCAGGAGCCACGCTCCAGCTCCCAAGCCATGAGCGAGGCAAGCAGCTTTGCGGAAAAATGTTCTTCCATTAGCTCTCTGCCTCCTTTCATAAACCATCCACCCATCCATCCACCCACCCAGCCTCAGCAGGGAGCCCCCAGCAATTTCCCTGAGCCTGCAAATTCCTGTGGGGCTGCAAAAACAGGAGCTTCATCAATCCAACCGCAGAGGAACGGAAACGCAGCCGACAGAAGCCTCACACGCATGGATTGCCACGGGAAGAGAAGAACTCAACCACGCAGCTTTGGGGGTTTTGCAGGGAGCACATCCCCAAGCCCAGGTGTTGAAGTCCATGTTTGCACATGTGACATGGAAAGAGAGGAATGACATCACCTTTTTTCCAGAGGATGGGACACAGGCATGATCAGGTTCTAGAAGTATCTGGATACCAGACCTCAGCAGAAGCCTCTGAGTGATGGAGTGCAGTAAAACAGGCCCTGACACATCACTACGGGGGTGTAGAGCTGAGAAAAACAAAATTATTAAAGCAAATGGAGGAGGTGTATTGCCTGGACAGGTCCTCAAGCTTCTCAGCTCTTTGTTTCCAACAGCTTCACTGCCAGCTCCAGAGGTGTCAGCAAGCAGGCACTCTGCAGCCATGAGCGAATCCTCGGCCCCGAGCCACCCATGGGAATGGCACCATGTCCCCAAACACCAACACACGAGCCTTGCTCTGGGCTGGGACCAAACTCAGGTGTTGGACCCATGGGACTCACTCCTAGGCTCGGCCTGCTTAAACCTGTGGGAGAGCAAGGTTTACCAAAGCACTGGTGTCACCTCACCACCATGCACCAGCTGCTGAGGGAGATTTGAGATGGTGCTTCAAGCATTTCTGATCTGCAGGGACTCCACTGGTCCCTTCCAAGGTTTCTTGGTTTACAGCATACAAATGATACAAAGTAAGCTCCCTCAAGACACAGCTATGAAGTCTTGTCCCAGGAAAGTTCTGTGAAGCTTTGCTCAGATCCTGAGAAACACCATGAGCAGACTCAAGGCTTTAATTTTCAGTCTGTCCTTCCAGGGTGCAGGCAGCTTGTGAGCTTACAAATGGAGCTCCAAGAGACCTTTCAGATTTCTGGCTGGACTAGCAGCAGCTCCCATGCTCATCACTATCATGCCTTTTCATGCCTACATGTGGCTCAGACATCCTTTTCCACAACCCCAGCTCCATTTGCAGGAATGTATCCCAAAACAACAAAACCACAGGGAAAAAACAGCTTTCCAGCACATCCCTTGCACAGAGGCCATAGGCAAGCGTGATTTTGGCTACACTCAGGCAACTCTTTCAGAAATAACTCCAGCTCCACTCATCCTGTCTTCACTCAGTGTCCATAAGGAGCCAAGACACAACACCTTCAAGGCACATGTTTATCTACAGGGACAAGGAGCAGAGCTGTCTGTTCCTGGTTCACATCTACATGTGAACTGCCCAGGGCAGTGGTGGAGTCACCATCCCTGGAGGGGTTCAGAAAACATGTAGTCATGGCACTTCACAACGTGGTCTAGTGGCACGGGGCTGTTGGGTCAACGGTTGAGCTTGATAATCTTAGAAGTCTTTCCCAACCTTAATGATTCTATGAAACAAAGCCTCCCATGTCTGCATGAAATGAGCAAGGCTGCAGAGATGTGCCAGAAAAGATGAGCTCATTGTAAAAATAATTGAGAGAGCTTTTACACAAATCAATATAAAGCCCTAGCTGGATCCAGATGTGCATTGTGCCAGGAGCAAGGCAGCTCCTCACCGCCTACGTGCTTTCCTCTCTGCTCCCTTTTGCCAATATTTCCTCACATTTTCCCCCTTTTTTTGTCTCCTGGTGCCACCCACCAGCCCCTGCACTAGGAGGCTTTGGCTGTGTCCTGAAGCATTACCTGTGCCATGTGCAGCCAAGGAAAAGAGCTCTAGGCACAGAGGAGCAGGGCTGACACAGAGGAGCAGCTTCCTGCAGGGGAAACAGAGGCAGGGAAAGACAGGAGCATTTATTTTGGCCAAGATGAGGTGACTTCCTGAGCTAACCTCTGAGGAGAGCACTGCTCCCACAGGTCCACATTTGTGCCAGCTCTTGGCTGACACAGTCTTGAGCTGGGAGCCACATGTCTGAACCTCACACCTACATGGCTCCAGTCTTTGCTGGAGGCTTTGTACTTCACAGCTTACTTTTTCCATCCCACCCCATTCCCAGAAGATCACGGCTGGAGGGACTGCGTTCTTTCCAGGGTTTGCCAGTAAAAGCCCTGCCTGCCTGTCCAGAGTAGCCCATCCTAGCACTCTATGCTTGGAGGGACAGCAGGTTTCTTAGGGACTCAGTCTGGCATGTCTTTCATGGTAGCATCTCACCCTGTGCCCAACCCATCACCCCAGCAGAGCCTTCTCTAGCATCTCCAAAGGTGTTGGTGCTGGCCCAGAGCATGTCACTGATAAGCTTTGCACAAATCCATGCCAGACCCACCTAGTGCTGTCTTATCACCAGCTCTTAACTCCCTGACACCATCCAGCTCCTTCTCCCACCCCAAAACTCATGCTGCATGAGAACACCTTCAGTGCACATCCCATCAGCATGAAGAGGGATGATGCCTGCTCAGAGCACAGCAGAGGGAAGTCATCCCTCTGTGTTCTTTCTTCTGCCCACAGACTGGTCCATGGCCTTGTACATGCCATTATTGCCCAAGCTGAGCTCGAGATTCAGTGTGCTCTGAAACAAGATTTTCCTTGACCTGCTTTTCTCTCATCACTAATTCACACCTAACAGATTTTCAGCTCAGCTCATGTGTGAGCTCTGCTGGCATGGCTTGATGGCCACATCAGAAATTCTGACAAAGCTCATTAAGAAAGCAAGCCACCAATGTCACCAACATGCCTGATAGCCAACCCCACATCTAGGCAGATCTGCCAAGGAATCAATTCAACCTGTTGGGAATACAAAGGAAGAGCAGAACTATGGTTTTCCATGGCTTGGAATGAACCTCTTCTTCTGGTAAAGATGTGAGGAGAAGACAGGGGTTAGTGACACGAACCAATTCAACAGGTCAAACAATTAAAACCCACCCAGGATGGACACTCACATGAAAAACCCAGGACACAAGTGCAGCCTCACAGCTGGAACCACATGGAGCAGCTTTAGGGGATTTATCCATAGCTCACCTAGAGCCCAAATCCCAGGAACACTGCTGCTGTAACACGATACAGACATGTCAGCACAGGAAGAGCAAACTGGCAGCAGGGCTGGGAGGACCAAGGTATGAAAACAAAATTCCCTGGCAGTCTTCACTTTTATTTTTCTCCCAGCAAAACAAGATTCTCACGTTAAAAAAACCCCAGAAGAGCAGTCACAGGAGGCTGCTGCTGAAAACGTAATTACATTCCCAGACATGCATCCAGCCCTAGAAAGTTCTGAATGACACATGATGTTTTTAAATAATGGCAGGGTATTAATTACATATCAAGGTGCCAACCCTTTCTCTATTTTGAAACCCTCTTTGGAAGTGTTTTCCATGAGGCAACACCTTTCAAAGACAGCTGGCAATGCAGCACTGCTGTAGGTACTGGGGAACCTTATCTGAGGCTCCTGCTGGCCATGGCACCCATGGGGCACCCCAACACTGGCCACACTTTGCTCTGACAGGGAGGGACAGGTGTGTGGTACTGCCAAGGGCTAGGGCTGGACCAACCACTAACCCAGTGAGAGATGTTCTCTATTATCCCCTTTTCCCCCACTCCATGAAAGAAAAGTGGAAATTAACAGAGAGAGAGAGACTTGTGGATTGGAAATGAAACTTAAACTGCTTTAATGAAAATAATAACAAGAAAATGCAATATATATAAATATATATACACACAAAACCAATCCCACACCCAAACCCCCCTTGATAGGAACTACATCACCATCAACACTGATGTTGTAGCAGAAAGACTCGGCAGCAGATGGGAATCATCAGGGGCTGGATCCTGGAACTCTTGGATTGAGAGGGAAGGCAAAGCAGACAGAGTCCTGTAACAGCAGAGCTGGGCTTCTGATCCTCACAAGCTCAGCTATCCAACCTTCAGGGAATAGAGAGACCCAAACCTCTCCTTTTTTGTATTTGCTGTTAATTAGGTGCTAAATAGCTTCATCATGCACCTGCCTTGCTTGGGTCTTAGGCCTTATGTAAGAGATCCCAGAGCTCAAGCTTGGTGTGAGAGTTTCAGGGACTGAATAGGATCCATATGGCATGGAATACCTTGTTCTGACTCAAACTAGGACACCAACTAATGTTTGCAAGCCTCTAAGATAGAAAGGTTGCAGACATCATCTGTTCCACACCTAGGGGTGGAATCCCCAAACTCATCATGACAAACAGCAAAGCCATTCAGAGGTGCCTGTCCTCCATCAGACTGGCTGCAGCAAACCAAAACCTGTCCAAAAACATAGCACAACAGCACTTCTCATTGCTGAAACTCCAGGCAGGGCACCAAAACCATAATTTCAGGCCAGGAGAGGACATGGTAGGTATGATTTTACAAAGGAGTGGTGGAGCACTGGCAGAACTGGAGCACAGCAGCACCAGCTTATGCTCCACTGGGCTGCTGCTTGGGTGCCAGGCTGAAATGATGCCTGGAGTGCTTGGAGCTGGGAAGCTGCCTGCAAACAGCTTTTATGTGAGGCAGGAAAAGGGGCAGAAAGGCCACAGCTCAGTGGAGAGAAGGGCATAGCCTCTCTGCTCATCATGAGGGCAGTAGACAAGGGACAGCAGGAATACTCTCCCACATAGGTGAGAAGTGGTGCAGGGCTTTGCTGAGCAGGGGCAGGGAGAGCCACTCACACTGCTGGCAGTGCTGTCAGCTGAGGACAGCCTGGTTGTCCTCTCTGCCAGAGTAAGAGTCCAAGTAGGGTGTTCCATCACTCTGCCCAGGAGCTGTGGGAACTGTGGGTGCTTGCCAGGAGCTCCAGGACAGCACAGAACTGCCACAGCCTAGCCATACCCACAGCCTGCCCACAATATCCCCTAGCAGCTCCCTGTGTCAGGAATAGCCTCAAATGGCCAAGAAAGGCAAAAAGAAAGCACTCGTTGGACTCCTCTGGCAGCAACACCCCAACACTACAACCCAGCAGTCCCAGTCAGCCTCACACAGTGCCACTGCCCCACCTCAAAACCATGGCACAGCAGCACTTCCCAGTGCCCAAATCACAGAATCATTAAGGTTGGAAGAGACTTCTAAGATCATCAAGTCCAACCATACCTATCACCCCCATGCCACTAAACCATGTAGCACATCTGTACGTTTCTCAACCCCCTCCAGGGATGGTGACTCCACCACCTCCCTGGTCAGCCTGAGTCAAGACTTAACAAACCTTTCAGTGAAGAAATTCCTCCTGACATCCAATCTAAACCTCCCCTGGTGCAACTTGAAGCCATTTCCTCTTGTCCTCTCACTGGTAACCTGGGAGAAGAGACCTACTCCCATCTCACTCCAACCTCCTTGCAGGTAAACCCCAGGCTGGGTAGTGATGACAAGCCTGTTTCCCCAAGTAGGATTATGATCCTCCCTTCTCAGCACACAGGGGACACTGAGGCACAGAGAGGGCATGACACAGGGCTCAGGAATAAGACAGGAGAGATCAGTGATAGCCTCTGTGCCTTCAACCCCTTGGCTGTCAGGACATCTCTCAGAGCACCCACCACCCTCCCCCACACCGGCAGAGACAGCCAAACCATCGGCACCTCTAGCAGCAGCCCCTTGAGCATTCCAAACTTCCCTCAGCACCAATGGGGACATGGAGCAACACATGATAGAAAAAAGCCACCAAAAAACAAAATCAGCCTTTCCCGGGGGATACAAAAATAATGCCGTGTACATTCCGGCTTCCCGAACAACAATCGCCCACGAGTCCGGCACTGTGGGAAAGTCTCCACTGGCTTTTCCTTGGTCTTATAAATAGCATTAGGGCTGCAGCAGGGCTGTGAGCACGGAGGAAGGGGGGAAAGGCCATTTCACGAGCTCTGTTTGAACTCAGGCTCTGGCTGGCATCCAGCTTTCTGCAGAACAGCTGGTCACTTCCTGCCGAGCCAAGGCTACGCTGGGAACCAGGAAGGCCAGGCCGAGGGCTGCCTGTCAGATCCTGGAGTCCCTGAGCCCGCCGGGGCCATTGCTCCTTGGGCTGCCGTGGATGTCACACGGGAGCCTGCTCCGCTCTTGCCTGTGGCCAGGCCTGTGTTCTCCGGTGGGTTCCGAAGGCCAGCAGAGCAGGAGTAAGGGCAGATGAGTAGGTGTGAGGCTTCCCCAGGGCTCCAAGCTGCGAGGCTTGCATCCAAGGGATCTCAAGAGCTTCTCTTTCAGTGAGCTGCTTGGTCTTTGACACCACGTGAAGACTCAGCACCCATCACACTGCTTGGTTCTTCAGGCTTCTCACCTTTGTCCAGGTGTCTGCTGCTGCCTTTCCTTTATGGGTGTGCAGCTCATCACAAGCCTCTGCAGAGTCCTGGCCATGGGCAGATCAGCATCCTGTTATCCACATAGTCATTCCTCTCTTCCTTACTATAACTCCTACTCATGCAGGTTATGAGCTTGCAGCTCCCCAGGCCACCTTCTAAGCACCAGCATCATACTTCAAGCAGGATATCACACACCAGAGACAGCAGCTTGTTCTGTAGTGATCCCACCAGGCCCCAGCCATTCATGGCCCCTCAGTTTTGGGCCACTCACTCCAAGAAGGACATTGAGGAACATGAGGAGCTTTTCTGGAGCATGTCCAGAGAAAGGCAATGGACCTGGTGAAGAGTCCAGGGCACAGGTCTTAAAAGTAGCACCTGAGGGAACTGGGGTTGATTAGTCTGGAGAAAAGGAGGCTTGGAAGAGACCTTCTCCTCTCTCCAGCTCCCTGAAAGGAGGCTGGAGCCAGGTGGGTGTTGGTCTCTCCTCCCAAGGAACAAGTGACAGGACAAGAGGAAATAGCCTCAAGTTGTACCAGGGAAGGTTTATGTTGGTCATTAAGAACAATTTCTTCCCTGAAAGAGTGTTTAAGCATTGGCCCAAGCTGCCCAGGGCAGTGGTGGAGTCGCCATGCATGGAGGGATTGAAAAGATGTGTAGATGTGGTGCTGAAGTACATGGTTTAGGGTGACTTGGCAGTGTCGGGTTAATCATAGAATCCTAGAATGGTTTGGGTTGGAAGGGACC